>VDFB02000002.1:187319906-187632917 GCA_007258455.2 Sequoia sempervirens
AGTGAGGTGACTACGCCCCTAATTTTCCGCAGTGAGGCGATTACGCCCCTGATTTTCCGCAGTGAGGTGATTACGCCCCTGATTTTTCGCAGTGAGGTGACTGGGCCCCTGATTTACTGCAGAAGGGCGACTGCGCCCCCTTGTCACCGTGAAACAACACATTTTGAAAGGTAAAACTATCATTTTGGCTTCGATTTTTTGCTATTTTCAGATATTAACCCCCTAACACTGTTCATGCAAGGATATTGGTGTTTTTTGCTAATTTTTTGTAGCATATTTTTGTGAAGTTGATGAAGAAAGCGGGATAAAATATCTAACATTTGCTTGCAGGGCTATTCGTTCGCTCAAACTTTTTGAAATATCCTTGTTGTTTTCCTTAATCTAAGAACATAGTTTAATTAGGGGGAGTAATATTCATTGCTTGTTGTGTCTATCTTTTCTGTTACCCAAAGGGAGCATTAGCTTGTTTTCGCTTTCCCCTTGCACTTCGTGTGAGCCTAGGGAGTAGTTGGAAACAATTAGTGCTTTCTTTCTAGTGGGACCTACTTGGGGATTTCATCACCCCAAGGGATGATTCCAACTACGCGTACCGGCGGGGTATATAAAGGGAGGCGGCTGTGCCCAATCCGATCACGTCATTAATTGGCGGAGCGCCAGGCTAGGGTGATACCTAGATGAGCGTGAAAGAGTTGAATCGAGCCCTTGTTATCTCGTTGGGGGTTCCCGACTCACGCTTGTGATTTGTGTTCATAGTTTGTGCCTCCACATACCGAGTATATCGAGGACTCCCTAGACACCTTGTGCATCCTAGATTAAGACCTCTTTGGCCATACCCTTAACACTAATCGTAGGATTGTGTTTGCTTGAGAGTGTTTTCTTGTGAGAAACCAGTAAATTTTTTGACAAATTGGCCTTATCATTGTCATTTTAAAGTACTTGTCATAGTCATTTTCATCAAAACAAGTCCCGGATATACCGCAGTGAGGCGATTACGCCCCTAATTTACCATAGTGAGGCGACTGTGCCCGTGATTTACCGCAGTGAGGTGACTATGCCCCTAATTTACCACAGTGAGGCGACTGCGCCCCTGATTTACCGTAGTGAGGCGACTGCGCCCCCAATTTACTACAGTGAGGCGACTGCGCCCCTGATTTACCGCAGTGAGGCGACTGCACCTTTGATTTACCACAGTAAGGCGATTATGCCCCTGATTTACCGTAGTGAGGTGATTACACCCCTGATTTACTACAGAGGGGCGAATTTTCCCTCCTGAACACCTGAAATCGCCCCATTTGGATCCGTTTAGCCTCTAAATCATCGTCTAATCATTCCAAACCTTTATCTCATCATCCGAAGCCTCTGTTTTGTCATTCTAAGCCTCCAAAAACTTCCATTTGATCATTTTAAACCCCCATTTTTACCACCCCAAACCTTCACTTAGCCATTCCAACATTCATTTGACTAAGTAGTCTTTCATCCCTTTCAAATCCTTCTCTCACTCATTTCGAGTAATATTTCATCCATTCAAAGCATCCATCTCCTCATTCTAAGAGTTGTTTATCCTTTCCAATCAATCGTTTACTCACTTTGAGTATTCATTCATCCATTTTTATCATCCATTCCTCCAATCAAATCATCATCCAGATCCCCTAAACTTTGTCTCGGGTTATTATCCAAATTGACCTAAGTGTCTGATCTGATTGTCATCATCAACATCCGCTTAGGATTGTCATCCATCCTAAGATAATCATTATCATTGGCCCAATCAATCCATTTTCAATCTCAAAGTGGATTCGGTGTCGTAATTATCCATTTATCCTTTTATCCGATCAATTAGTAACCTAAATCATCTAAGATAATCTTTGAACAGGATTTGCAGCCTCTTTCGTCATCTTATCCTATCCATCAGTCGATCTTATCAATCATCGATCAATCCAATCCAATCTAATCACAACATTCCTATCCAATCACCTTCGACCCAATCAATCTACTTCCATCTCGAAGTAGATTCGGTGTCGCAATCATCCTTTGATAATCAAATCTAATCGTCATAATCAATCCCATCGCATCATCCAATCATCCTAATCTGAGCTTTAGTCCAATCCTGATCTGAGCTTGACCAGAATCTCGATTTGAGCTTTAGTCCATTTCCATCCCAAATCGTTGACCCATCCTATTTATCGTTTCACCATCATGAATCCTTATCCTCCATCAATAGTGGTCAAGGGAAACCCTAATTACATTGACAATGATAACGAAAGTCTTGTCGATCAAGATGAATATGACATAGATTCCCTTGACACTATCGTTGCTAGTAAGCTTTCTCCACCCACTTTCCAAAATCCAATCACCCTTTCGAGTTATCCTGTTATGTCGTCATCCATGCCTAATCATGTTGCTTATGCTACCTTTGACAAGGGATATCCATCATACCTTTCATCTACATCATCCTCTTATCCAACACCCGCATCCTTTTATCCTAGTCTACCATCTCAATACCCCTATCCTAATCCCCCATCCACATCCTCCTATCTAAATCTTTCATCCGCATATACCCACTACCCTAATCTTCCATGCCAATTTTCTCACTCTAATCCTACATTCGTACCTTCGTATCCTAATCCAATATCCACATCAACTTATCCTAATCTGACATCCGCAGTTCAATATCTCCATCCACCACCTGCATCCTCATGTCCTAATTCACCATTTCTTAACCCTTCATCTAATCTTAATCCCCGATCTATTCCAAGTCTTGCATCCAATCCCATTCCCCCATCTATTCCAAGTCTTGCATCCAATCCCATTCCCCCATCTAATCCTAGTCCACCAATCCATAATCCTTCATCCACTCCTACCACGCCATCTCAACCTAGAGCATTCAAGTTCTTCACTCCAGAAGTTCTCCAAGGACTTATAACAAAGAAGACATCTCCCACTCCACACCTTGAAGTTATGGAATCATGGCATCCCAACCCATCATCCACGGTCATTAGAGATGAGACTCTTCTCCACCCAACACCTATCATTGATGATACCACCCCTAGCACCACTCAAACTATTGAAACCATCACATCCTTTGAATCCACTAAGCCCCATCTCCTACCATCACATCCTTTGAATCCACTAAGCCCCCATCTCCTACCATCACATCTATTGAATCCATTGAACACCCACTTCCTACTCCAAGAGTTGTCGAACCCATTGACGACACCCTAATCCAATCCACTTCTTCCACTCCTAGTGTCACTAAAATCCCTTCCCATGAATTTTTTTAATTTTCCATCCCTCCATCTTCCCCACTTGAAGAGTCCCACCAAGACTCCATTATCATGTCTCTCACACATGATGAGTCATGCCAAGAGCCTAATCCAAAGCATGTCAACATATCCCCTTCTCCGGATCAAGATCCTACCATCTCATCTAGTCCACCTCAAGATCACAGTCCCCCATCCATTCCATCCCATGATCCCCTTGTCATTCAAGCTTCCATTGCTCCATCTCCATCGTATGAGCCCACTACCACAACTCCAGATCCTATCATATCCCATAATCCCTCTCCTGATATCACCCATCCAAATGTTGCTATCCCATCATCTCCCTCTCATGATCCCCCATCATCGCCTAAAACTGCTATCCCCACACCGCTTGCATATCCCCTTGGTACTCTCACATTCTTCCATGGTGGCCTCCTTGCAGAAGAAAAACATATTGTATTTACCACCCATCATCCTCCACCTAATATTGGACTCGCATCATGTTTTCAAAATAACACAAATCCTATCATGGATCACATGCTCAAGAAAATGAACTATCAAGGAAAAGGTCTAGGACTTCATGAGCAAGGTATTTTAGAGCCCATCCAAGTCAAAGAACAAGTCTGCATGAAAGGTCTTGGACCTATTTCCCAAGAGTCACAATCTAAAGATGTTGGTACAACCTCTGGACGTCCTCAACGAGCCTTTTCCAAAAGAAATGTCGGCTCTTCCCATCACCCCACTAGATCATATACTGCCATCCCTCCTCCTCTATTGTATCACCTCAAAACAACTGTCTATATTCCTCCTTCATCTGATCCATCCATTTTAGGTCCTTACATCCCTCCATCTACCATTCCCATGTTTCCTCCAGGTCCTACATCTATTCTGGGCCCCTATATCCTAAAATCACCTCCTCCATCTCGTCCTATCCATCCTTTCATCCATTCATCACCATCCATCTCATCCATCATAAACATCCCTCTCACATATCCCATAATCAGGATCAACAAAGTCACATACCAAAACATCCTCCATCTACACATAATCCCCATACTCCTACCTCCATCACTCCACATCATCCATCTCCTCACACCCATCCCATTGCTACTAAAAGCACTTTGGCTGTTAAAAAAAAAAATGCATAAATCCAAGCATCCACATGAATCTACGGCTCCCCATGTCCCTCCAAAAGACATGGTGAAGAGAAGAAAAATCTAAATATACATCAAATCTGTAGGCCACAAAGGCCCACCAAAGCAAAGATCAAAACCATGTGGATCCCAAAGAAAAAAGATGCAATGCCATCACATGAAAAATCTGTAAGAACATCCAAAGTCGCTAATCCAAAAGCTAATCATACACCCCTTTCATCTCCTAAGTCCCATTCCATCTCCTCCATTATCTCCACATTCTCCATCCCTTAATCCTATTATCTTTTCACATCCACCACCACATGTGCCAATGTTGGTCCTGAACACATCTCCCCATCACATATCCACCCCATCATTCCATCCATACCCTTTGCAGCATCCCATCCATTATCCCATGTATCTCCCCTCTCAAATCCCTCTAATTCATCCTCTTGCATAATCCATTTATCCTCATAAGGTTGTACCAACATCCAACAATCGGTTCGAACAAGGGCTATTAATGCCTCATATAGAACTTGAAGCTTAAGTCCTTCATCCATATCCTTATCGCATGTCTTCTAAATCCACTTATTTTCCTCCCTATCCTTATCCATCTCCTTTTGCATGATATCCGAAATTTCAAAAATCCAAAAAAAATCAAAAAAATCAAATCAAAAAAATCAAAAAAATCAAAAAAATCACAAAAATTCAAAAAAGTCCAAAAAATAAAATAGTAAAGAGAAATAATTCGTCTAATGGTGAAAACTTGGCAAACAAGCACCTTGGATAAGTACCATGATGAAAACCTGGCAAACAGGCGTCATGCATAAATCCCCATCTGCACTTGGGGGCAACTTTTTGATATGCATTCCCTCCATCCGCTATGCTTCCAGCTATGCACTCATAATCCCCTCCATCCCACCTATCTTCCTCATCCTACCATCATATCCCATTTATCTCCCATCCCTCCATCCTTCTTGTGATCTTGATAAAAACAGGGACACCTATCTATACATGCTTTGGCCACCTCTTGGTATACATTCCCTTCATCCATGCTCTGTTGTATTCCTTGGTCACCCATCCTATCCTCCTCTAGTTATCTCCTTTTCCCATCCACTCATCTTCCATCCCTCATGCCTCATCATGTATGACATATCTAGAGTGGGGGCATCTGCTTCCTTTATGACATAGTCCTTGGAGACATCCATCTATCCTAGCATCCCTTCCATCTCCCCATCCTTATCTTCGTATCCATCTATCCTAGCATCCCTTCCATCTCCCCATCCTTATCTCCCTATCCATCTATCCCAACATCCCTTTCATCTCCCAACCCTTATATTCTTATCCCCCCATCCACCGCTACTCGGGGCGTGTCTGCCCCAGCTCCCGAGGCGTGTCCGCCCCCCTGCTCGGGGCGGCTCGGCCCCAGCTGTCGGGGCGTGTCGGCCCCCTGCCGGGGCGTGTCGGCCCCCTTGCCGAGCGGCTCCACCCTTACCCGGGGTGTGTGCACCCCGCCCGAGGTGACTCCGCCTCCTTGCCGGGGCGTGTCCAGCCCCTTGCCGGGGCGGCTCCGCCCCTACCCGGGGCGTGTGCGCCCCCATTCCGGGGCATCTCTACCCTAGCCCGAGGCGGCTCCGCCCCCTCCCGGGGCGTGTCTGCCCCTCTGTGCAACGGCGCGCCCTATTTTCCCCCCCTAAAATCTCTCTCCCATCCCCCATCCCTATATCTCTATCCATTCTTTCATCCCATCACATCTTCCAATCATTCTAGGCTTCAATTCAATCCTAATTTTGTGCACTCGTTCACTCGTTCTTAATACTCGTTCATCTATTTCGAATCTTCCTCTGCTCATTCTGAGAGTCATTCATCTATTCCGAGCACCCGTTTTCCCATCATCAACACTTCTCTGAAAATCATCGTTCCATCACCAAAATCACATAAGTGCCACTTAGAACATCATTAAAGCCCATATCTAGCATCAAATCATCCATCCCAATCACCTAGACTTCATTTTGAGAATTTTGATTTTTTTGTGCCGAAACTTCCGAAGGCCATAACTTTTGACGCGGGTGTCCGTTTGAGCTGAAATTTTATGGGTGGTTGGGTAATGAGATGGCATGTGGATCCCCGATCGAGTGGAAGTCCCTAGGACCCCATTTTTCAACATTTTTGGGGCCTCAAACTTTCATCTTGACCCTCAAAATCGCAATTTAGTGTTTTTTTCCAGCATTTTGAAAATTCGTTTTTGTCCATAACTTGAAATGCATGTCTCAAATTTGGGATATTAGTTGGAAATTCATCCTATCTTTGTTTTGGGTATTTTTTGGAAAAAAAATGGACTCTCAAAAGTATGCCCGTAAGGTTTCCTAAAATGGCAAAATTTGACAATTTTTAAAAATTGCCAAATCTGGAAAAATCTTATTGTTAGCACCTTAGGTTCTTTAAACCCAAAAACTTGGTGTAGAATCAATCCCATCATATCATCCTCCCAATTCATCTTTTTGGATAACTATCCCATCCCTGAGCTTTGTAGTCACCATCCTCCGATCATATCCAACAGGTCTATCTTGTCCCATGATGTCGATCCAACCATTTTGTCCCCTTATCTAGGGTTAGCTCATCCTATCATCTTATTATCTTATCATCCTTTATCCATCCTTTTTCATTGGTCATTGGTCGAACTATGTTGCCCTTGTGCTTTCATGTAGGCAAGCTCGATCACTTGATCCACCCCCGGGGCTCCTCTATCGTCTAGCATCGGTCTTTCTGCTCTGTCCATCCACTCCTTTATCATCTATCATTAGTCTTTGCTTTTTCCTCTCCGGTCCTTGTCATCCACCGTCACTCTTCATCATCCTCTTTCTACTTTTATCCATGGTTAGTCGACAGCCTTTTATCGAACTTCGAGGGCTCTGCGCTTTCACGTAGGCAAGGCTAATCTTTGATCGGCCCCCGATCCCCCTAGGTCTTTAGGGTGTATCAGTCTCATATCTTGTCTTCTTTGTGTTGTGTCATCAACCTATGCCCTTATCTAGCCAGTTCTTCACAAACGAGATCCACTTGTATCATGCGATCCAATCAATTTTGAATACCCTATGTCATATCGATCATTTAGTCTAGTACCCATCATCGGTCTCAACATGATGCATCCTTCCTAACAGACCTCATCAATCCCATCCATCCCTTTTGATCCTATGGAAAAGGACATTTGAACTTGATTGCGATATTTTGATACTTTTGGCTTTTGTTTATCATTTAAGCTCCCTATCATCACTTGTCAAGGCCGCTTTGATCCCTCATATCATGGTGTGCTTTGACTAGTACACATAGGGGCATATCTTGATCTTTTGTTTGTTTATGTCTTCTTGGTTGTCCCACGTAGTACCCACCAAGATCCTTGTGGTCTTGTGTTATGTCGGGGCATCCTTGTGTGCTTGTGGTTATTCCAATACCTGGCCCGACCAAAGTCTTCGTGACTTTGGGGTGTTGGGATAGCCTTCTTGTCTGTTGTGTTTGTTTCATGCATTCAACACTAATATTCCTTAGTTCCACATACCCTGGCACTTGGTGTCTTATGCTATAGCAAAAATCAGTGCTCCGAAGATGGAAAATTGCACTAGGATTGCATTTCATTCTCCATTCTATCAAAATCCCCCCATCCATTCATCCTTCATCCTCATCTCACCTATTTATCCAACCCCCATCCATTCCCTTTAGCCTAAATCATCTAATCATATCCTTGGTCTTGTTCCCAGTCTAGTTACAAGCCTTGATCCAATCATCCTCATCATCATCATCATCATCCGGAGGTATTCTTCCCTATCCTTTAGTGGTGTTTTGGGATGTATCCTTCCCTCATCAATACCACTCATGGGGATGGATCCTTCCCTATCCTCCTGTTGTTTCAAGATCTCTCATTCCCTCACACTCCATCCATCATCAACCCCTTTTGACTTGTACCTTAATTGGGGCAACATTATCTTCGTGCTTGCATCCATTTATGCTTCCCAACCTCTTGCTGCCTTTTCATCCTTTCATATCCATCCCTTTGCATCCTCTTCCGCATCTCCCATTTCATCATCTCATCCACTTCGAGAGCACATCCGTGTTCTCTTGAACCCGCATGTCCTCTCGAGGGGGCATCCTTATCCCTAATCTTCATCTTCACCTCCATCATATTTCTTCCTAGTCATCTGTTTGATGACTGGGGCATCCTTCTCAATCTAACCATCTCCTTCTAGGCTCTATATTTTAATATTCTTTGAAATGATGCTACTTCATAACACCATCTCAAAGAGGGGCAAAATGTAGACATCCAAATTTGGACACTTAATTTATCCAAATTTATCACTTTTCATCTAAACATCCTCTTATTTGAGTTAATTAAGTAATATTATTATTATTTAATTAATATCTTTAATTCTGCCAAATCCCTAAGGTATTTAATTAATAATTAAATACCTTACTCTCCTTAATCCTCTTTTCATCAAATAAATTAAATAAATATTACATTTATTTAATTCCTCACATGTCTTTTTCATCTAATCCTAATCCATCTCTTAATCTCTTCATTAAGGGTGTGCACATGCCTAATCCTTGATTAGGATGTGTCACATCCTCCAACTTTTGCAAGTTGGCTTCTAATCCTCATTAACCCCTAAATTATCCTCTAATTATTGATTAGTCAAACCTAATTAGTACCTTGGTCAACTCTCCCCATCCCCCAAGGAATTTTTAATTCCTTTTTATTCACCCTAGGCTCCTCTCTTCCCCATGTGAATTTTTAATTCACTTTTATTCCTCCTAGAATCCCCTTTTCCCATGCATCTTCTAGAATCTTTGACTTGTCACATCAAGTCACATGTGACAAATTCTCACCTTTTGGGAACCTTGTCTTATCCACTAGATTCTTCCAATCATTGTGAATTTTTAATTCACTTTTATTCTCCCAAAGCTTTCCCCTTCCCCATGTGATCATTGAAAGGTCACACCAAAGTACTTGGAAGGTACTTGTCCTTCCTCCACATCATGTACCTCTCTTCCACATCACCTACACATCATCTCACCCTTAGCCCTCTCACATTCCGCATGTCAAAATGTGAGGGCTTGTGAGTCCTCAACTCACCCTATCCCTTCATCTTGACTTTGTTGGATAAATCCCAACCATTGAATTCTCTAGAGAATTCAAGTTTCTCTATAAATACCCTCTCCTCAAGGACATTTTCAACACTTAGCCATTTTGCAACTAAATGCTGCCATTTTGTGCACTCATTTAGCCATCAATTTCATCTATTTTCATTTGCATCCAAGCACATAGTCAAATCTTCCATTTAGCCACATCAAGAGCCATCAAAGAGCATACAAATCAATCCAAATCAAGGGCCAACCAAGGAGTTTCAGCTGCAAGAAGGAAGGTATAACCATTTATCTTCATTTAACATTTTCCTCTTTGCATTTTCAAATTCCTTAAGGCTAATCTTGAGGTGTTTCATTATGTTTTCCATTGCATTTTAATTGCTTAGAATAGGTTAAACATTTTGATATCACACTAATAGTTCATTTTAGTAAATAATCTGAAAATCAATTATTTAGTATCTCACAAAATCCATATTTTGAATTAATTTAATTCAAAATGGTAACTTTCTTCCAAAAATCAAGTAATTGAGAAAATTATTGATTTTCCAAATTTGATCTTTATTTCAACTCTTATCTTCTTTATTTTTCGAATCTCACAAATCAGGTAGTCTTTATCTTCTTGATTTTCGAAAATCTTTATTTTTCTAAGTAATTATCTCATCCGTTCTCCACCGCCGATTTGATTTTCTCAGATGACATCTCGACCACTCATTTAATGATTTTTCCCTAACCCTGATTAGGGATTATCAGATTAAATCTTGTCCTTTGATTTTAGGTTTTTGTCGAAGGTCGATCTCGTCTGTCCAATCAAAATTGCATTTTTTATAAAATGTTATTTTTCTCACATTTTGAGAGGAGACACATGAATTTCGTCATTTTGGCACATTAATACTTAGAGTTATTTGGCATTTTAGAGTCTTTTTGTCATAGGCATAGGCATAATCTTTATTTAAATCCTTCAAAGCTTGTGTAGGACTTAGTCTTTGTCTTTAAATTGCTCACACGTTCGATATGAGGGCAACCATCAGCAAGTTAGGAGGTGCTATGAAGGTAATCATGGAAGATTCGATGAATGACAAGTATAATCATTCTTGTTTTTAATTTCCTTTGTACTTCATAGTTCTTTGGGTTTATATGCTTTTAATTCATTTGATAAACGAACCTGAAAATTAACCCTTAGATACATTTTCATTTCATGGAAACTCTTCTACAAGATTTATTTCCAGTTGTCCAATAGTGAAACTCGAGAATCTGAGAGTGCAGACACCATAGAAGAGAACCTAGAAAGGATTTTTGTAGAGCCCTAGCTAAGACCCATTCGCCATAGGGTGAATGAGTTCTCAACAAGCTTCAAAAAGTGACTTTTGGTGATTGGTACAAATCATTATCCCCTTTCCAGATCTGCCTTTTGATTTTTGTTTCCATATGTTTTGAGTGCAATCTTTTATTTGCACATTATAGCTTGTATTTTGGAGTTTTTTTTATGGTTTTAATCTTTCTCCCCAAAGTGCAATTTAACCCATCCTTGCATAAAGAGGAAATTTGCTAATTCATACCTTGATTTGACTCACCTTTTGGTTGTTAGTCATCTTATTGTTTGGATCTCATTTCCTTGAATGAAATTAAAGAAATAGGTCATTCGTTATCAATTAGTTGTGGTGAAACCCCTTTCATAACTCACCTATTTCTCTTTGTTTCAAATCTATATTATGCTTTCCATCAAAATTGATTGAACCTTTTCCACATATCTTAGAAGAGTTATCATCACCAAACTTAACAAGAGCTCCTTCATACTTCTCAATTTTAAGAAACATAATTTTGTCATTGGTCATATGATTTGAGCATCCACTATAAATAATCTAGTAGTTCTCCTCTCTAGCATTAAAAGTAGTCACCATAGTACTATGACCTGCCTTTGGAGCACTTTCCTTCACACATCTCTTAGAGTTAGTAGAATTAGATTCAACTTTCATAGCCTTGAACAAGCATTCACTATCCTCATTATCCACAGTCAAATTCACCATCAGATATGTTGACATCTTCTCTAGCATAATAACTTTTCTTAATTTTTTTACCTTTTTTCTCCTTATTCTTGTCATTTAAATCTTTGTTTGGACATCTTGAAGAATAATGACCTATCTTTCCACAACTAAAACATTTGAAAGGTAACTTACCTCTATAATTTCTAGTACCCTTTTTCATTATCCTCACAAAGTTTACTTCAACATCATCAAGATCATCTCGATTTGATTCCTTAGTCTTCTTTGATTTCCCATCCTTAAAAGTAGTCTCAACTTTTGCATTGCTTGAACAAAACTCTCTTAATTCAAAAGTGGTTAAATTTCCAAGTAGCTAATCTCTCAAGTAATTATTTAGATTTTGAAATTCCCCACTAGCGGAAACCTTATGGCTATAGGATTTAGGTAGAGTTCTTAGTACCTTTTTTACCACCTCATCATCTTCAAGATTTCCATCAAGCCCTTTGATGGAATTGACAACTTCGGCCAATTTCTACATGTAGCTTGTAATGTTTTCATCCTGTGACATCCACATATTCTCAAACATGATCTTTAGATTATGCATCTTAGCATTCTTGACCTTATCATATCCTTCATAAATATTTTCCAACTTTGTCTAAATTTATTTAGCAGTTTTTATATTCATAACTTTCACAAGTGCATTATTAGAAAGACCACTTAAAAGAGCATACCTTGTTTTACCATTGTTCTCATAGGCCTTGATCTTATCATCAGTACTTGGACCATTTGCAAGCACATTGTAAGTAGTCACGATAGACTTCTAGAATCCATATCTAAGGGATATCAAAAAATATTCAATCCTTGTCTTCTAGAATGCATAATCTAATCCATCAAATAGAGGATCAAAATTACAAAAAATAAGAAATAATAATGTTATAGAAAATAAGAAATAAGTATGTTACAATGAGAAATGCATCTCAATGTAATAGAAAAGTTCACCACAACATCACCAACACATTCACAACCTTTCCAAATATTGTAGACACCTTCTGCTCACTACTTCCAGTAGTCTAACTCATTAAGGTTCACACTACACTTCACAAATTTGCACTTCACACCTATGCAATTTGTTGGTTTTCAATTTTTTATGTATTAGTTTGTCCTTAATTCCAGAACTATTTTATGGGGTTCATGATATCACTGGTTCTATTTTTTGCATTCTTAGATTGGCTGATGTGCAGTTGCATTGATTGGTGTTATGATATGCAGTGTGATATGAATGTGATGATATGCTTGATGGATGTTGACTTTGATGGATGTTGACAGGATGCATTCTTAACTTGTTTTGATACATGATGATCACAGTTGGTTCATATGGTGATAGATGTACATGGTGACATACATGTTCTTATGTTGATTATAGTTGATGTCATAGTTGATATACATGGTTATTACACATGGTTCATGGCATGCAATTACAGGTCTTATATTTCCATGCTTCAATTTTTGATACCTGTTGATTACTGATATTGTTATTATTTTTTACTAGGGTGCTACAAGTCAGACTTATCCTTTTCATGATTTCAAGATTTCAAATCACAGATCAGGTATATGGCATAGATCAGGTACATGGTTGTTGACATGGTATACAACATTTGATATATGGTAAAGCATACAATGTTACAAGTTTTTTGATAACTTGTTTGTGGAATCTTGCTTGGTCATCTTAAAAAATATACAAGTGACATTATCCAAGTCACTTTGCAAGGTTGAATACTAAACACAACCACATTGTGATTAGCTTGCATGGTATTTTGTATTTGAGCAACATTATTATTGGTTGATATTTGATCACATTATGTTGGTATTTTTGTGGTTATAAGAGCCTTGGTTATTATTGAATTTCATTGACATGAACAATGGAAAGGTGTTTACACCATCAAAATTATAAAAGTCTTTGATTTGGGAATAATGTTTATAAGGTAATAATGTTTGGGCATAATGAGTATCGGGCATACTAAGCATGTGATATAGGAATTGTTTGAATATCAATGAAATAGACCTTTTAAAAGTCCCAACAATGATGATATTAAGGTTCAATGACTTTGAGGTATCAGGCATTATTGATAAAGATGTCAACTGCTATTATTTGTAATGTGGTGACTTGGCACCAACAACTATCATAGTATCCTTTTGGAATTAATAATTAGCATTTTTTATGGTGTCGATTTTTCTTGGAAAGTCTTTGTCAGTGGACTTAAAGGTATTATAGTGCTTGTTTAAATCATGTGAAGTATGATGTTGTTTGAAAGAAAATACTAGGGAAAAATGATTTTTCATTTCATTGTGTAAAGTTCTGGAACCCTAGTCATCACCATGAGGATATTTTGTTCATAGTTGTAAATCTGTTCTTCTTGGCCGACTCTTGAGGAGTTAGATGAGTTAGTTACAAGCATGGATAGTAGACTATGATCTAGCAAGAGCTTGGTAGTTGTTAAGGAAGTGACAATGGCTCCTTCAGCTGGGTAGTTGTGGTTGACTCCATCGATCTGGTATTTGTTTGATTTCTTCATTGCATAATTAGGTATTTGTAATATTTTGGAACGATTTGTTAAGGAAAATGATTATTTTGTTTTATTTTAAAAGGCATGAAATTGTGATTAAGCTTGCAACTAATATCATTTCTTCGACAATTATTGTGTCGACTGTGATTATTTTGTTGAAAAGAAAACAAAAACCCTTATGGGTTATGTGATTAAAATATTGGTTGAACAACTGTGGTAAAAGGGGTTAAGAGTTGTTGGTTATTATCAAATGTTTTTTGGGTTTTTGACAGTTTGTTCTTATGGGTTTGTAACAATATTTTACAGAGGTTATGATTCTTGAAAGAGTTAGTTGAAAGCTCTTTAGGGTTATTCTCTTGTAACCCTAACCCAAGATGGTTTACAATTATTCAAACCACATACAAAGATTATTATTTGTAGGGTCTTTAAAAGTTGATCTTTAGGAATTTTCATGTGGAACATGAAGAGGAATATGATGTTTTCAGACATTTGATACAAAAGATATATTTCATTGAAAATCTTTGTTGTGATTCTCATATTATTACATTTCTTGAAAATGTAGTCATTTTCATACTACATTCTGTTAGAGTAAAGGTTTTAACTTAATTATGTTAATTAAGTTACCTTTATTCCTCTCTTAAGATTTCACTTTAGTTTGCATATTGTGACATTTAATAATTATATTAATTATTAAATGTCTACCTATTAGGGTTTCTTTAGGGTTCCACAATCTCCTTTTATAAGGATTGATCATTGTATTGTATCTCACTCTCTGATTAATACATTTTTAGCTTTTAGAGCACCTTTGCTTTTTTGTCTTGAATGTCTTCTTTCTGTGACAGGGTATTTGCATGTAGGTGATCTTTGGGGTCTGTGAAGTTGGATTTATCAACTTCAACATGGTATCAGAGCTCCAGATCTGCAGCTGCCTTTTTTTTTTTTGAAGATATCAGCTTACAAAGTTTTTTTCTATGCAAGGGTTTCATTCGAGTTTTTTTTGCTAGATCAGAGAGGTTTACCATCATTTTAAAGAAATTTTGACCTTGATCTCTCAAACAGTGCATGCTAATGCAAAAAAGACCTCATGGCTGCACTCAGAAGGCCCAAAAACCCCTATTGTCATATAAAATATGATAGGGTTTGCTGAAAATTGATTTTTTAGTGTTTTTGGGGAATCTCAAAATAGTTGCCAAAAATTCCATACGATTGTACGGATCCGTACAGATGCCTTGATATTTGAACCATCTTTTTAGTGTCCACATTAATTTTGAGTTGCATCAATTTTTGTGCCATTTTGCATCAATTTCTGTGCCCTTTTGATTTCTGTGCTACCTCAATTTTCGTGCCATGAAGGTACAACTGAATATTTAATTAATTTTTTAATTTTTAAATTAATAAAATATTTGGTTCAAAGCATAAATGAGCATATTTAGTTAAATGGTCATATTTTGAGCATACGGTGTCATTTTTTCAAAAACAAGATATCGTCAAAAAGCTGGTTCCGACACTGATCTGATGGTGTAGGTGTGGTTTTTGGATTTGTCTATTTTGATGCTTTTTTCTGCAGTCAAAATCATATCATAGTTTTTGCACTTCGGGGGGTGTAACTTTTGCGTCCGAGCTCCTTTTTTCACAAATGAATAGGCATCATAAAGATGGTTCAGTGCTCTGTACAATGATTAGACTTATTTTCCCATATTCTTCCACAAGTATATTTTATTCAACATTTTGTGTTTTCACAATTTGCTTAATTACTTGGACGTTTTGGCACTTGGGAACCTCCTGTTTGCGTCATTAGACTATTTAATTTGATCTACATGATGTAAAGTTATTTTTTCTCAGATGTTTTAATTTGAAGAGTTATCGTGGGTTTTTCTACTCATCCTTCAGTTGTAATTCTGGAACGGGGTAATTATGAGTCATGGGCAAAGGGCATACTTACATATTGTAGGTGGCTTAATAGTTTGCTTTATTTGTATGATCTCATACCTAAACTAGCCACTTCAGAGGGAAAACTAGCTTGGGATATCATTAGAGATCACATAGTAGGACTTATATTGTCTAGTGTTGATAATGACACTGTGTGGGCTATATCAGACATTGATTGTCCCCACCCACTTTGGACATGTCTTTGGGAGATCTATGCAGACCCCAATCTCTCTCCATTCCCAGAGGATCCTGCTTTAGATTGTCTCTTACCCATTGCTTGGAGAGATAATACACCCTTTGACCATGATACTTTAGAGGAGCTTGAGTATTTAGACACCCTTACATGTTCCGATGGATCAGAGGCCTGTCTCACAGTTCCTACTCTTCAAACTGAGATTATACATGTATCATCCATTGTTCATGATGACATCAGTATCGCCACATTGGCCCCTATGGATTCAGTTCAACATCATGACCATCTTGGTCATTCATTATTTGCTACATCATGGGATTCTTATCTTGCAGACACATTCTTGTTTGTTGAGTCTCACACTACAGATCTTGAGGATTATTTTGAGGAAATTCATCTCCTCTACCTTGACAGTCAGGTTATCACTGTATTCCCACCATTATTCATGCATTTAGAGGTTGCATTTCAGGATTCTCCACATTAGTTTGGATTTGGCATCATTTGTTTCAGTTCAGACAAAAAGATTATCCAGCATCCTATCATGGCACACATCTTGAGACAGATTGGTTCATCATTCTTCACAGGGTTTCTTCGACATCATCCTTTGGATCCGTTTCTTCCCAAGGGGAGGAATATTATTTTCCCCTTCAAGATCTCTTTCTAGATTCTACATTAGGCATCCACCATTGCGACATGAGTTTCTTCATTGTGGGGGGGCCTTCTTGTCTCTTTATATCTCTCCTATGGAGACCATTGTATATGTACTTATATGATGAAGCTGTCTATGGGGGGTATCATGTAATCCACCTCCTATCCTTCTTTCATTAAATTCATTTCATTCTTTTTTTCTCTCTCTTTTGGGGGGAAGTTTTGTTCCCATGAGGTTTTCTCCCTTTCTCCACTTTATAGAGATTTGGTTGTATTTAGGTACCTGATCAGGCCTAGTTGTCGGGACCCTTATTTTATTTCATGCATTGTAGTTACCTTTGATTTCTTGCACATGTTTGTAGCTAAACTCTTGCTCATCTTAAGGGGGGGTGTTAGAGTAAAGGTTTTAACTTAATTATGTTAATTAAGTTACCTTTATTCCTCTCTTAAGATTTCACTTTAGTTTGCATATTGTGACATTTAATAATTATATTAATTATTAAATGTCTACCTATTAGGGTTTCTTAAGGGTTGCACAATCTCCTTTTATAAGGATTGATCATTGTATTTTATCTCACTCTCTAATTAATACATTTTTAGCTTTCAGAGCACCTTTTCTTTTTTGTCTCAAATGTCTTCTTTCTGTGACAGGGTATTTGCATGCAGGTGATCTTTGGGGTCTGTGAGGTTGGCTTTCTCAACTTCAACACATTCTTCAATGTGCTTAATGAGGATTTTCATAGTCTTCTATTGAAAGTCTAGGACTACAAAGTTGCACTTCTAGAGTATTGATAGAACACTATCATTATTATTATGTATTGTAATGGAGTTGGTGCTCTTGTATTGTGTGGGGTTGGTGCTCATATAATTTGTGGAGTTGGTGGTCTTGTAATTTGTGGAGTTGGTGCTCTTGTAATTTGTGGGGTTGGTGCTCCTATAATTTGTGGAGTTGGTGCTCCTGAATGTAAAAGAGTTGGTGCTTTAAGTGAATAAAGGAAAGATTTTTCAAGTGGCTTTTTATTCCCCAAAAGGGTTTTTCCACTCAGGAATTTTTTTGGTGTTATGTGATGTTTCTATGTGTGAATGGTTTATTTGCTTGACTACAATATTGTCATCAGTTGCATAAAAGAGTTGTTGATGTCAATCACTCATTTCTTCCATTATTTAAATCAAAGCATCCTGCATAAAAGGTTTATATATAAACTCTGATATTTGTGTAAATTTTATCAAGTCTGTCTCAGTTAATAAAATGTTTATCTAACTTGTAATGCATATAATATTGTTTGAGTTTAGGTGAAGTTTGTTCTTC
The DNA here is from genome assembly GCA_007258455.2 of Sequoia sempervirens. Classification (NCBI taxonomy): domain Eukaryota; kingdom Viridiplantae; phylum Streptophyta; class Pinopsida; order Cupressales; family Cupressaceae; genus Sequoia; species Sequoia sempervirens. Next base: position 187,338,052 of record VDFB02000002.1, read on the forward strand.
AATAGTCATTTGATGTTCTAGTTTAAAAGTTTAAAAGTTTGTGACATTCTTGAATCACTGATTCATCCCCTCGCTCAGTGATTTTTTCTTCCAACAAGTGGTATTAGAGCATAGGGTCCTCATATAGGTCTAATCTGCCTAGGATTGATTCTAGTTTTTGGAAGTCTATCAAACATGTCATAGACTATGTGTTTTGAAAATTAGAATGGAAATATATCTGATCTCAATTTCTATTGATGTATAGCTAGACCCTTGCATAAATCCATCCAAGTTCTTGATAAGAGGAGTACTATGGGTAAGTGCAAAAGAAACATAAGTCAGAAGAAAAACACTAGTGTCAAGTCTAGTGAAGTAGCACCCCTACCAATTAATACTAAATGTGATCCTGTAATTGGAGAAGAAGAAGTTCACTTAGTAAGTAAAAAGGAATATGAAGGTGATGAATTTGAGGTCGATTTGGAGGAAGAACTGCTTGCTTCCTTAGATGAACTTAAGAGGCTTAGAAAGGAAAATCGGGATCTCAAGGTACACTTACAAGAAAGTGTTAATGTCAATAAAGCTATAATACAAAATCATAATGATCATAAAAAAATTATTGAATTTCTAAAATCCCAAATGATTGATAGAAAAAGGACTGAAGAGGGACTGGAAGTCAAGTTAAAAAATAATAATGAATTGTGTAATAAACTAGAAAATGAGGTTGCTTCATTGAAGAAAAGTGTAGATAATGATTCCTTGTTAAAAGAACTAACTCTTAAAGATGATATGATTATAAGTCAGAAAATTGAAATTGAAGAATGTAAGAAGATAGCAGATGTTGTAAGGTATGATTTGGAGGTTAAAAAGATTGAATGTCTAAAATTTGAAGGAGAAGTAGGTGCATTAAGGAAATAGCTTGAAAGTGTCAAGGTTCAATTAGGTAAAAATCATAAATTTGATCGTAGTACTAATCTATTGAATGAGATGATTGGCAGAAAAAAGCATTTTAATGATCCTACAGGAGTGGGATATGAAGTTGGACAAAGCTCTGCAGAAGAATCTAAACATGAGACATTGTTTGCTACTACAGATGGAAATAAGTTTACAATGAAGAAAACACCAAGAATGAAGGTTGATATTGGTCACCATATTGCTGCTACTCAGACAGAAGATAATTGTGTTAATGAAAGGACAAAAAGAACCCCATTTATCAGGTATAACCACTCTCAATTTCATGGCTATTTCTATTGTTGTTATGCTTATGGTCATAAAGCAAGAAACTATAGAAGGTATGGAAGATATGATCATAGAAGTTTTGGAATGTCAAGAAAGAATGATTTCTTTACTCCTCAAATTGATTATAACATCACATGCTTTAAGTGTCATAAATTTGGGCATAAGATACAACAGTGTAGGAGTAAGTTGAAGGCATCATTTAAAAATAACAATGTAGATGCATTGACCAAGAAAAAGAAAGGGCCCATACAAGTTTGGAGGAGAAAAAAAGACCTAGGAAATGAAAATACTAAACTAGTGCATAATGCACAAAAGGGATCAACTGTTGCTTGAAAGGTCAGCATGAGGTAAGGGGGATTTGGTTATTGTATTAATCTTCAACTCCTTAGAGAAATTTTGAAGGTGTGTAGAATAATGCTTGTATTACAGTGATAGTTCTCTATGATGTTGCAAACATTGCTAACTTTATTGATGGAGTAAGTTGATTTGCAATATAAAATTTTGTTTTATAGAGAACAGGTGACAAAATTTATGCATATGTAAACCTTGGAGTGATGGTGCAGTCTTTATGGGTGAGTGATTGTTTGAGCAAAAAAATTATCTCTTTGCATTTTTTTTCAGTAATCAAGGTGTGAGCTATATGTTTATGGATTGGATGTCTTGAAGTGAGCTTTTATATCTAAAATAGTAAAATATTTTTGCATCTATGATCTTGAACATTTCTCAAGTTGTTGTAATAGTGGTTGGATCTTATAAAGGGAAAAACCTGTGTTTAGGACTGTCATGTGATTTCTATGTCATTGTTTTACAATGTGAGCATTTTTTTCTCTTGAAAGTTTGTATCTTGAATTGAAAATGGTGGACATGGTCACAGTGAACAAACAAGGACTGGGAGGTCTTGAAAGCAAGCATACTGTAGACATCGAAAATATATTGATTGACATCATGCATCTGATCCTGACTTACTAACATCGTTTCTTCCTAAATCATTCCTCGGTCTAACCGTTTAATCAAATTCCCTTGTCTGATTAAATTCATCAATATCCTCTCTTGGTTGAATAAATCACTTTATTTGAATCAAGTCATTTCTCTTGTTAATTAAATCAATCCATTTGATCTAATTATCCCTATTTAATTAAATAATCAATTTATTTGATTAAATCTCTAAAGCATGTCCATTAAATTAAATAAATTAAAACCTTATTTGATTTAATCTAACACCATCCCTTTTAATTAAATAAATCAAAATCTTTATTTAATTAGCCTCTTATCATATTCCTCTCTTATCATTTAAATAAATCCATAAATCTAAGTCAAATAAGTCACATCATCTAATCTCTGTTAAATTAATTAAACCCTTGATTAATTTAACCTCATCTCATGTCACATCCTCTAGATAATGCAAGTTGCACATGAAAATAGATTTAATTCATTTATTAAATCTCTATTTTCCTCACAAGGCATCTTTTGGAATATTCTCTCAATTTGAATTCAAAAATTCCAAGTCAATATGTACATCCAACAAGGCATTTAAAACCTCTTACATGTCCTTTTCCTTGAGCCAAGTGGCATTTATTACATTTTCCCTTCCCTCTTACATGTCATTTCAACAAATTTGAATTTCAAATATTGGCATTTATTGGCACAAACCCCAAATCTTGCACAACCATCATCCATTCATAGCTTGACAAGTGGCACCATATCATTGGATGAATGTTAGTCCCACATTGCTCAAATTTGGGCATTCATCCATCTTGAAATCCTATAAATGAAGAGCTCCTCTCCTCATTCCATCATCCACAATCCAAGCAAAGTTACCATGCTAAAATACTTAGCCATTTCCATACATCATTCGAATTCCTAGTTAGGCCTTTTGCAGATTTGGCTTGGAGTTCTCATCTTTTGTCAAAGTGGATCAACATCATCTTCAACACATCAACATTGCATCATTGGGATTGGGAAAGGGCCAATTTTCACATCAAATTGGCACCAATTCCCCCATGGGATCAAGTGTTTGCTATTTAAATTAGGATTAAATCTAGTTTTTATCATTTTCTTTGTGTTCTTCATTATTTCCATTCCTAGTTTGAGTTGTAAATGGATTTCACGGGGAATCCTTCTTTTAGCTTGTAATTCATTGTCTAACTCGTTTATTCATGTTGTCTTGCAGGTACTAGGAAAAGAGTTCGCACACATACCATAACAAGTAGTGGTGGTATAGGGTATTTGATATCAATAAAATCATTCTTGGATCTTAACATAAAATGTCTAAGCACTATGATTTATTGATGTGCATACCATTCTATCTCTATTGTTCTTTCAATGAATACAAAATACATCAAGCTTCAATAAAGGGATGTTTGAAAAATACCATTATTTGAACAAATCATGATACATTTATAAATGTTGTTGATTCTGGAATTTTTTTTGTAGTCATTTGATTAACAGGTTTTTGATTGACAGTGACTCTTCTTTGGCAGAGCCTCTACTTAATAGCAGTGGTATTGATCTTCAAAAGTTTGTGATACGGGTCATTTGTACTAGTTTGGAGTTGTGTATTCATGATAAAAATTGCAAGAGGTTGTAGAATTGATAATGTGTTTGGTGAAAAAACATTGCACTCTTAGGACAATGTTCATGTTGTGTTGCAGTTGCAAGTGTTCTAGTAAATTTAAGGAAAAAAGGTGACAGTGTGTTTTTACAAGGTATTTTTGCAAGGTAGAGTTTGAATTTGGTATGGAAATGATAGTCATATATGAGAAACCAATAGAGAGTCTTGGTTCAAATATTTGTTTCATGTTTGATTCTTGGTATCTTCCTTGAAGCATGATAAACAAATTAGAAAAACAATGTATCAATGCTTCTTTCATTGGTCATGAGTTATTATAGACTATAGGAGTCCTCAATCACATAAGATAGTGATTCATATTAGCATCTTGACACCAGTGCTATTGATAGTGGTTCATATTAGAAGGTGTGTTGGTTGTTGACAACATTTTGCATCTACATCAAATGTTAGTGTATAAATCTTGGATTCACATGTTCACATAGTTTGAAGGTTTGAGAATTGTTAAGGTGATAGTATATAGTACAATGCATTGTCATGTCAACATAGTTTTGTGGTGTTGTGTTCTTGCTTTGACAGTACACATTCAATTCATATTTTTAAATGTTATGACTATTGGGTCTACTAATAGTGAACAATGAACAACACAATTGTTTCCACAGGAATAAGATTATATTGTTGAAGTGTAATACATGTTGAGAATCAATGAAAAGTACAATAGATGTGCATTGTGCACATTTAACATCACAATCCAAAGACTTGACACAAGTTGTCTGTGAAACAATGCTAATGCAATAAGGAAGTACTAATGAAATTTTGTCAGTGGGTCAACTTCATGATCTCTCAATGCAAAGAATCATCGGGAGCTTCATGTTGCAATTTTTCTTTAAATATATGAGTTGACAGGGTCTTTGATTGTTGTGAATGCAAAGATATTGTGTTTGCTCATTTGGTCAACACAAGGAGATATATTACATAGAGTTGTTTGATTATGACTGAATTAATGATTTGTTGATAGTCTTTGATTCTTGATTTCTCCTTTTAGATGGTTACTATATTGGTTGGTTTTAGTTGTTTATATTCATGGCATCTCACATTCTCTTCTTTAAGTCTTTGCCATTGAGGCAAAAAGGGGGAGAGATGATATTTGTTTTTCCATCAAGGATAAAGGGGGAGTTTGTTGGCTTTCAGTTGTTTATGTATGAGTTTTTCCTTGATGCCAAAACTATTTTATGGGGTTCATGACATCACTTGTTCTATTCTTTGCATTCTTAGATTGGCTGATATGCAGTTGCATTGGTTGGTGTTATGATATGTAGTGTCATATGAATGTGATGATATGCTTGATGGATGTTGACCTTGATGGATATTGACAGGATGCATTCTCAGCTTGTTTTCATACATGATGATTACAGTTGGTTCATATGGTGATATATGTACATGGTGACATACATGTTCTTATGTTGATTACAATTGATGTCACAGTTGATATACATGGTTGTTACACATGGTTCATGGCATGCAATTACAAGTCTCAAATTTCCATGCTTCATTTTTTGATACATGTTGATTACTGATATTGTTATTATTTTTTACCAAGGTGCTACAAGTCAGATTTATCCTTTTCATGATTTCAAGATTTCAAATCACCGATCAGGTATATGGCATAGATAAGGTACATGGTTGTTTAAATTGTATACAACATTTGATATATGGTAAAGCATACAATGTTACAAGGTTTTTGATAGCTTTTTTTTGTAATCTTGCTTGGTCATCTTAAAAAATATACAAGTGACATTATCCAAGTCACTTTGCAAGGTTGAATACTAAACATAGCCACATTATGATCAACTTGCATGGTATTTTGTATTTGAGCAACATTATTATTGGTTGATATTTGATCACATTATGTTGGTATTTGTTGTGGTTATAAGAGCCTTGGTTTATTATTGAATTTCATTGACATGAACAATGGAAAGGTGTTTACACCATCGACATTATAAAAGTCTTTGATTTGGGAATAATGTTTACAAGGTAATAATGTTGAGGCATAATGAGTATCGGGAATACTAAGCATGTGATATATGAATTGTTTGAATATGAATGGAATAGACCTTTTAAAGTCTCAGTGATGATGATATTAAGGTTCAATGACTTTGAGGTATTGGGTATTATTGATAAAGATGTCAACTGCTATTATTTGTAACGTGGTGACTTGGCACCGACAACTATCATAGTATCCTTTTGGAATTAATAATTAGCATTATTACGGTGTCAGTTTTTGTTGGCAAGTCTTTGTTAGTGGACTCAAAGGTATTATAGTGATTGCTTAAATCATGCGAAGTATAATGTTGTTTGAAAGAAAATACTAGGGAAAAATGATTTTGCATTTCATTATGTAAAGTTCTGGAACCCTAGTCGCAACCATGAGGATATTTTGTTCACAGTTGTAAATCTATTCTTCTTGGCTGACACTTGAGGAGTTAGATGAGTTAGTTACAAGCATGGATAGTAGACTACGAGCCAACAAAAGCTTGGTAGTTGTTAAGGAAGTGACAATGGCTCCTTCAACTGGGCAGTTGTGGTTGACTCCATCGATCTTGTATTTTTTTGATTTCTTCATTGCATAATCAAGTATTTGCAATATTTTGGAACAATTTGTTAAGGAAAAGGATTAATTTATTTTGTTTTAAAAGGAATGAAACTATGATTAAGCTTGCAACTAATATCATTTATTTGACAGTTATTGTGTCGACTGTGATTGCTTTGTTGAAAAGAAAACAAAAACCCTTATGGGTTTTGTGATTAAAATATTGGTTGAACAACTGTGGTAAAAGGGGTAAAGAGTTGTGGGTTATTATCAAATGTTTTTTTGGTTTCTGGCAGTTTGTTCTTAGGGGTTTGTAACAATTTTTTATATAGGTTATGATTCTTGAAAGAGTTAGTTGAAATCTCTTTAGGGTTTTTCTCTTGTAACCCTAACCCGAGATGGTTTACAGTTATTCAAACCCCATACAAAGATTATTATTTGTAGGGTCTTTAAAAGATGATCTTCAGGAATTTTCATGTGGAATGAGAAAAAGGAATATGATGCTTTCAAACATTTTATAAAGAATATATATTACATTGAAAAGCTTTGTTGTGATTCTCATTGTTACCAATTTTTCGCCACAACTCAATTGGTGGAGCTGGCTGAATTTTGTTTTATCTTAATGTGAAATTATAGATTGTGTTTAAGTGATGTTTGCATCTTTTATCATTATTCATTAAGTGACAGTGGTGCATTTAAAAGAAGAAACTAAATTTTAGAGTGCTATTCAATGTTCCAAGAATTAAATGAAATACAAAATTGAGCATATAAACAACAGAGCATTCTAGATGCTTTCATTTATTTCATGAAAAGATTCATATTTACATAGCTTCATTTGATTGCAAGAATCAAAATGATATTACAACATTGCATTGAAATGCATTTTTCTTTTCAAAATGAAAAGCAAAAGATGAAATCAAATATCCACACAAGCCGTGGATGTGACTGTCACAGTGCATCATTAATAGTACACTACAATATGGAAGATGCAAAAGAATAAATCACATAAGTAAATGACATAATCATCATTGCCTGTTTTGGCTGATGGTTGACATTGAATGGTGCACCTTTGTCTTCTTGAGCTCCATCGACTTGTAAGAGAAGGAGGGAGATGTCAGAGGCTCCGATTATGAAGATACCAACATGAATCACCAACAATAATGCAGCCTACTATCAATCATACACTAAAACAATCAAATAAGTACATAAGAAGTGAGCTAAAGAAGAAATGCCAACATGATCATCATATTCTATTTTTTATGCTAACATTGTTTGTTTCCTTGTGCATGTATAGGGAAAATCATGAAGCTGATCATATTATGAAGACATTAAGCATGTGGGGTAAAACGGGCTCCCACAAGGGTAGAGCTCGACATGCTGCCCCTTAAGTTTAAAAGTGGGCTGAGAAAGAAGTATGATTATCATGCTCATTTGAACTATCCAACTGAAGGAGTAAAACAGGGTTACAGTCATCAAAGCAATTAAAATTATTGTTCGTTCATAACTTATGAATCTAAGCAGCAAAATGAAAGCTACAGGTGAACAATGAACTTGATAGATTCAATTAAACTAAAATGCAAGTTTTAAATACTGTCAAATCAATTGCATCTTTGCTGCCATATAGAGTTTGGTCACTTTTATTCATACTGTTCAGGCAAGTTTTCATGCTCATAACGTGATGGTAAACATGCATACATATGCTTCATCAATAGAATATTATCAAGAACAACAAACTCTTTAACTTCCTGCAGCATAATACATACAAATCTGCTAAAGCATCCTGTAGCATATTGAACAAACAATGAGAAGTGGACCAAGTTCCAGAGATGCAATAATCATGTAGCTATAGGGGTTTTACAAAGAAAACAAATCATGAATCGAGCTCAGATTTTATACAGATACCAAAGAAAATGTGCAGTTCTATTTATTTTTTCTGTCATATACCCACATTTGGGGTTTTGAAACATAGTCCAGATTTTATACAATTCCCAGTTTACCCTTGAAAATTTCAATGAGCAGCTACATGAATGTCAAAGTGGAGCACCAGCCACTAGGGGTCGAGCTTATAAATAAAATGCATAACGAGTATATTTTGTTTGGGGGTTTGTCTTTAAATACATAAAATACAATTTGCAGGGAATACCCATGTGAGGGTTGTTAAGAAAATAACAGGAGTGCAAAGGAAATAATGGTAGTCGAGCTTCGTAGGAGAAATCACAGAATAGATACAATTTCTTCAAAAAATAAAAATACCCATATCGCTCTTGTGTTTCAGAAGTGTGAAATAGACAATTGGTCTTTTGGGTCGAGCCCATAAAATCATACAAAATGAATATGCATATTTTGAATCTCATATACCCACATTTGGGGTTTAGTTTCAAGCACAGAAATGGAAATTTCCAGCGACACCCATATGTGAATTTTACATTAAATCTGAAGTGAAGGAGAAAGTTTTCGAGCTTTTTGAAGAGGAGAATATATGCTTAGAACAGTGACTCACCATTTTGTTGTCACAGGAGAACACACTAGCTGCGGCCAGAATGCTCACAATAGTCTCCAAGCTTAAAAGGCTTTCACCATGGCAGTCAGAAGAGGGTGCAAAATTCAAAGCTCAAAGCTCGAGCTCTTTCAAATGAGCATAGAAAGTATAAAGTAAAGGTATTAGAGGTTGTGTTAGCTGCGGCCACAAGGCCAGAATGAACAAAACAAAAGCCATAGAAGCTATAAAAAAATAGCTTACCCTGGGCACAGTAAAAGGAAACAATAACCCTTGAGCAAGTTCTTTCACGAAAGTTCTATTCAAAGCTCGAGTAATAGCTCATATCGGCCAGGAAGAACAAAGCACAGAAAGACAAAAGAAAGTCAGAAAACAACCATGAGCAAGCCGCGACCTTATGGCTCCTTTTGTTCTTTCAATAAAGTAAAAGAACTACAATACTACAAAACTGAGCTTACCCATTGAAGAATTCAGCTATCTGAAGGTGAAAGTGAAGACTTTCAAGCATGTAGATTCTTAGACCGAGCTCCACCATCATGGCGGTGTGCTCTCTCAGGTAGAGCTCAATATTTTTGAAATGATGAAGTGCAAATGAAATGATTTTAGGGTTTGACTTCTTTTGTTCATGCCCTAATTCGAGCCTACATCATAATTGTCTAGAATATTCATGTTTTTAAATAGCACATGAGGTTATTTCGAATTAGGATGGCTTTGCATTATGATTCATTCAAAGTTTGAAGTTTATTATTTGAAGGAGGCCAAAAACTTATATGCTTGGTCGACATATTAAGTCTTTAGGACTTATTTTTTGTGCCTTAGTGAATTGAAGACTTGAAAACCCTATTTTGGGTGTTTTAGTGAAAAATAATGAGAATATAAATGTTAAATATCTTATGACCTAGGGGTGAGTTTTTGATCACTTAGTTTTTTGTATTCTCAAAGAAAATCAATTGTCTATTTAGGGTTTTTATTTTAATTGACTTTGGAGAAATCAATTAGAGGAAGTGAGATGTAGTGATATTTTTATGATTTTTTATAAGAAAAATCAAACATTGTATTGATGAATTGAGATGTAATTCTTTTTGCAAAAGTTTTTATAATCTTTTATTGCAAAAAATACATAAATTGTAAAATCTGCAATCCTGTAAAGCAGAATCGTAAAGCAATCTCTTGTGAATTGTTTTATGATTTCTTGCTATTTATAGCAGATTATTGTTGACTTTTTCTCTCTTGGTCGGATTTGGGTCTTATCTTAGAGAGATAAGGTGTTTTTCTGGCTTTTAAAACAGATTCAGCCTATTTTTAGAGGCTTGATAGTTTGATCATAAAAGCAGTATGCTTTTTTTTTCTTTTATGCAGTTTTTGAGACAGTTTGAAGCTTTTTTCCTTGAGCTTCTTTGTGAGCTCGGATTAGGGTTTCTTGAGAGTTATATCTTTGAAAAGACTTAGTCTTTTTTTCCCCTTCTCAGTTCAGATTTCAGTTCCTGCTCATACACATTTTTGAGCTTGTGAACCTTTTGTACTCAGTTTTCAAATAGACACTCTTTCAATTTTAGTAATACAGCAGAGTTCTTTTCATTTTCTTGTCTCAAGACTAGTAACAACAGTTTGATACCTTTGTGTTTTCAAATTTGAAGCCTTAATGTCTTGCTTTTATGAGTTTTCGGCAGAGGATTTCATGTTTTTAGGTTGTATGATGTTTTCGATGTCCGTGAATCTTCATATGAATTATTGATGAAATCATGTATCGATGAGATTGTGAGAACTATTGTAATAGAGAAATTGTTGTGAGTGGAAAAATCTGGTTTCTTTCAGAAATAACAAGTTAACCATTAGTAGTTTTAAGTTTTGATTTTAGTCCATCTTTCTATCCCTTTCCTCTGAAGTCTTAGAGTAAAATAAATCATTCGGAGAACCAGCTCACTCTGGAGATTCCTTCTTTGTTCAGATCACCCACATCTGAAGAAGGTTTCCATGTTTCAGTAGATTGTTGAATATCGCATTCAGCAGGGTGCAAATCTATTGACAATAGTTTTTGGCACGCCCGGTGGGACTCTGAAGATCAATTTCATAGATTTTTTAGTGTTTTCAATTTGTTGTTTGGTGTATGTGGCAGGTTATTCTGCCTTCTGGAGGCTTGTTTCAATATACCTAGCGAATCTGTTTATGATTTCACATGCAGATTAGGTGTTGGTTTGTTTTAAGATTTAGCTTATGAATGATTCAATATGTCTATATTTCATGGCCATGCATCATATCATCCGCCATATCATGAAAATTCTACCTATCCATCTTCATATCAGCCATATCAGCGTAATCATGTTGCTAGTTTTGATTCCTTGGCCTTTCAAAAGCAACATGCCCAATATAATTGCCACCCACCCACCCCTACCCATTTTTCAAATTAGCCCCAAGATACTCAAGACTGGAGCTTCAAAGATATAAAGTTGAACCACGAGAGGAAAATGCAGGGAATAGAAGAAGAAAGGAATCAGTCAAATCAGCAAGGGGAGATGGTGATTATAAAAATCACGCTACTTGATTACATGAGTCAACTAACGAAGATCAAGAGGTAGTATGAGTGTAACCAACACCAAGAGGAGTTGGCTTATCAAGCCTATCTTCATGATTAGGAGCTGGAGACCCAAAGAACATAGTTTGAGGAGGATTTAGAGAGAGAGGTAGCTGCACAAACAAAGCTTCTGCTTGCTCAATTTCAAAGGCATGAAGCCCAAACAACTCCTGCCATTTTTGAACATCCTATTCAAGAAGAGGTTCGTAAATTCAAATTTCCAAGTTTTATGAAAAATGAGCCTCCTATCATACCTAAAGTCAAAATCCCAAGTTTTAGGCAGGATAGTGCTTTTAACTCCCCAAATCAACCTCTTAATCTTGAAATCCTGAGTTTCCAAAACCATCATCCCTTGCAAGTCAAGGGAAATGATTATAGTCAGCCTGTGAGAATTTGAGACTAGTCCACTAGAGAGTAGCCTCTTTCCCTCCAGGAAACTCTAGAGATTTCCCAAGTTTCCCAATCAGAGAAATCTAATTTCCCTGCCACTACTTGCCCTTATGAAAATAGATCTATTGTCTTGGGAAACGACTCATCATTCGCCATGGAAGAAGCTGGAAGAGTGAATTTATTGCATATAGATATGGAGGAATATCGTTTGCGGCAACAGAAGATTGAACGAGAAGATTCTTCTCTTATTGAGTTCTTTCATGTTTTCACTAATGAGTTGCCTTGTTTTGTGGAAGACGATGAAAAGTATTCAAGAGAACAATTGTTGCAACATACCAAGCAGGAAGTTGTTGCTGATTGCACCATTTTCTCAGCTAAATCTGAGAATGTGGCAGGTGTGGAGAAGATTGGTTCATTGGAGCAGTAGAGTATAGCTGACTATTTCGAGGTATCTAGTTGGTACAGTGAAGAAGAAGATATAGAACATCAAGAGAAATTGCTGCAAGAGAAAGAGGAGGCTATGGTTGAAGAGCTCCAAACTCCAGATCAAGGAATGGTTGATAGTTCACAAGTTGTAGTTGATTTATTTAATGAGTTACCATTTTTTGTTAAAGACAACATGTGGGTTCCCAACTTACCAGCTGATTTGGGACAACCAGGGGATGTTATAGAAAAGGATGAACTATTGTTTCATAAGTGCAAGGATGAGGTTGAAGCCTCATTTCAGTTTGAGGAGAAAAGTGACATTCTTGTTTCCAAATCTAGTATGCTTGATTGTCAAGACCTTGACTGTTCAACTTGTAGAGAGCTTGCCACTCTGCTGAATTCTTGTAGTGACCGAATGCCTTGTTCTGAGCAGCAAAATCATGAGAGCCACTCAGGAAAAATACTGGTCCATGAGCAAATAATTGAGGGAAACTCAGTTCTGGAGGAGCGCGAGGTTGAATGCATGATTCAACCAAGGCAAGAAGTAGTTGTGGTTGGTGAGGCAATTGACAAGAGTGAAATCAGAGGAAACAATTCCAATTTTGTCTTGACGACAGGATGTCCAATTAGACACATTATTGAAATGGAGGCTAACAAGAAGGTTCCCATCATGGTTGAACCCAAGCATGGAAGTATGGCTGAAGGAGAAAAAACTCAAGTCTCTTCTCCACCTCAGGTTAGTAATGATTATTTTCCATATGAGGAGGTTTCTCAGCTTGTATATGTTCTTCAAGGTGTGGTACAACTATTTCATGGCCTTTCCTCCTTTGTTATTTTTTATATAGTTGTCCAAAATCATGTCAAGCATCCAATATTCTGTAGAAACGAGAGCTATTTCACCCAATCAGTGAATGGTTTTGTTTGACTAGCTACTTTGGTTGGTTAGAATAAGTTAGAGCTAGTGTTGCTACAAATAAGTGCATCACACACATTTCTTTTCAGTAGTTTTCTTTTCCCTAAGCATTGCTGCGCAGGTTCCGTTGGCCATTAGGGCCTATTAGTTTACTTTCAGTTTTGTTTTTGTTTTCTTTTGTTGTTGTTTGGAGTGTTGTTGTTCAAGGTTCCTGAGTTTCAAGAGTGGGTAGATTTGACTCCGCACCCAATGGATTGTTTTAAGGCCACTGATCTATGCTTAGCAAGCAAGCATTTAGCAGAAATCGCCAAAATGTTACCAATTTTTTGCCACAGCTCGATTGGTGGAGTTGGCTGAATTTTTTTTTATCTTAAGGTGAAATTAAAGATTGTGTTTAAGTGTTGTTTGCATCTTTTATCATTATTCATTAAGTAATAGTGGTGCATTTAAAAGAAGAAACTGAATTTTAGAGTGCTATTCAATGTTCCAAGAATTAAAAGAAATAAAGAATTGAGCATATAAACAATAGAGCATTCTAGATGCTTTCATTTATTTCATGAAAAGATTCATATTTACATAGCTTCATTTGATTGCAAGAATCAAAATGATATTACAACATTGCATTGAAATGCATTTTTCTTTTTGAAATGAAAAGCAAAAGATGAAATCAAATATCCACACAAGTCGTGGATGTGACTGTCACAGTGCATCATTAATAGTACACTACACTATGGAAGATGCGAAAGAATAAATCACATAAGTAAATGACATAATCATCATTTCCTGTTTTGGCCGATGGTTGACGTTGAATGGTGCACCTTTGTCTTCTCGAGCTCTGTCGACCTGTAAGAGAAGGAGGGAGATGTCAGAGGCTCTAATTATGAAGATACGAACATGAATCACCAACAATAATGTAGCCTACTATCAATCATACACTGAAACAATCAAATAAGTACAAAAGAAGTGAGTTGAAGAAGAAATTCCAACATGATCATCCTATTCTATTTTTTATGCTAACATTGTTTGTTTCCTTGTGCAGGTATAAGGAAAGTCATGAAGCTGATCATATTATGAAGACATTAAGCATGTGGGATAAAACAGGCTCCCACAAGGGTAGAGCTCGGCATGCTGCACCTTAAGTTTACAAGTGGGTTGAGAAAGAAGTATGATTATCATACTCATCTGAACTATCCAACTGAAGGAGTAAAACAGGGTTACAGTCATCAAAGCAATTAAAATTATTGTTCGTTCATAACTTACAAATCTGAGCAGCAAAATGAAAGCTACAGGTGAACAATGAACTTGATAGATTCAATTAAACTGAAATGCAAGTTTTAAATACTGTCAAATCAATTGCATCTTTGCTTCCATATAGATTTTGGTCACTTTTATTCATACTGTTCAGGAAAGTTTTCATGCTCATAATGTGATAGTAAACGTGATAGTTCTGTTTATTTTTTTTGGTCATATACCCACATTTGGGGTTTTGAAACACAGTCTAGATTTAATACAATTCCCATTTTACCCTTGAAAAGTTCAATGAGTAGCTACAAGAATGTCAAAGTGGAGCACCAGCCACCAGGGGTTGAGCTTATAAATTAAATACATAATGAGTATATTTTGTTTGGGGGTTTGTCTTTAAATACATAAAATACAATTTGCAGGTAATAACTATGTGAGGGTTGTTAAGAAAATAACAGGAGTGCAAAAGAAATAATGGTGGTTGATCTTCATAGTAGAAATCACAAAATAGATACATTTTCTTCAAAAAATACAAATACCCATTTCACTCTTGTGTTTTAGAAGTGTGAAATAGACTACTGGTCTTTTGGGTCGAGCCCATAAAATTGTACAAAATGAATATGCATATTTTGAATCTCATATACCCACATTTGGGGTTTAGTTTCAAGCACATAAATGACAATTTTCAGTGACACCCATATGTGAATTTTACATTAAATCTGAAGTGAAGGAGAAAGTTTTTGAGCTTTTTGAAGAGGAGAATATACGCTTAGAACAGTGACTCACCATTTTGTGCTCACAGGAGAACACACTAGCCACGACCAGAATGCTCACCATAGTCTCCAAGCTTAAAAGGATTTCACCATGGTAGTCAGAGGAGGGCGTAAAATTCAAAGCTCAAATCTTGAGCTCTTTCAAATGAGCATAGAAAGTATAAAGTAAAGGTATTAGAGGTTGTGTTAGCTGTGGCCACAAGGCCAAAATGAACAAAACAAAAGCCATAGAAGCTATAAACAAATAGCTTACCCTGGGCACAGTAAAAGGAAACAATAACCCTTGAGAAATTTCTTTCACGAAAGTTCCAGTCAAAGCTCGAGTAATAGCTCATATCGGCCAGGAAGAACAAAGCACAGAAAGACAAAAGAAAGTAAAAAAACAACCATGAGTAGGCCTCGGCCTTATGGCTCCTTTTGTTCTTTCAATAAAGTAAAAGAACTACAATACTACAAAATTGAGCTTACCCATTGAAGAATTCAGCTATCTGAAGGCGAAAGTGAAGACTTTCAAGCATGTAGATTCTCAGACCGAGCTCCACCATCATGGTGGCGTGCTCTCTCAAGCAGAGCTCAATATTTTTGAAATGATGAAGTGCAAATGAAATGATTTTAGGGTTTGACTTCTTTTGTTCATGCCCTAATTCGAGCCTACATCATAATTTTCTAGAATATTCATGTTTGTTAATAGCACATGGGGTTATTTCGAATTAGGATGGCTTTGCATTATGATTCATTCAAAGTCTGAAGTTTAGTATTTGAAGGAGGCTGAAAACTTATATGCTTGGTCGACATATTAAGTCTTTAGGACTTATTTTTTCTGCGTTAGTGAATTGAAGACTTGAAAACCCTATTTTGGGTGTTTTAGTGAAAACCAATGAGAATATAAATGTTGAATATCTTATGACCTAGGGGTGAGTTTTTGATCACTTAGGTTTTTGTATTCTCAAAGAAAATCAATTGTCTATTTAGGGTTTTTGTTTTAATTGATTTTGGAGAAATCAATTAGAGGAAGTGAGATGTAGTGATAATTTTATGATTTTTTATAAGAAAAATCAAACATTGTATTGATGAATTGAGATGTAATTCTTTTTGCAAAAGATTTTATAATATTTTATTGCAAAAAATACATAAATTGTAAAATCTGCAATCCTGTAAAGCAGAATCGTAAAGCAATCTCTTGTGAATTGTTTTATGATTTCTTGCTATTTATAGCAGATTATTGTTGACTTTTTCTCTCTTGGTCGGATTTGGGTCTTATCTTAGAGAGATAAGGTGTTTTTCTGGCTTTTAAAGCAGATTCAACCTATTTTTAGAGGCTTGATAGTTTGATCATAAAAGCAGTATGCTTTTTTTTGCTTTTATGGAGTTTTTGAGACAGTTTGAAGCTTTTTTCCTTGAGCTTCTTTGTGAGCTCGGATTAGGGTTTCTTGAGAGTTATATCTTTGAAAAGACTTAGTCTTTTTTTCCCCTTCTCAGTTCAGATTTCAGTTCCTGCTCATACACATTTTTGAGCTTGTGAACCTTTTGTACTCAGTTTTCAGATAGAAACTCTTTCAGTTTCAGTAATACAACAGAGTTCTTCTTTTCATTTTCTTGTCTCAAGACTGGTAACAGTAGTTTGATACCTTTCTGTTTTCAAATTTGAAGCCTTAATGTCCTGCTTTTATGAGTTTTCTGCACAGGATTTCATGTTTTCAGGTTGTATGATGTATTCGATGTCCGTGAATCTTCATATGAATTATTGATGAAATAATGTATCGATGAGATTGTGAGAACTATTGTAATAGAGAAATTGTTGTGAGTGGAAAAATCTGGTTTCTTTCAGAAATAACAAGTTAACCATTAGTAGTTTTAAGTTTTGATTTCAGTCCATCTTTATATTCCTTTCCTCTGAAGTCTTAGAGTAAAATCAATCATTTAGAGAACCAGCTCACTCTGGAGATTCCTTCTTCGTTCAGATCACCCACATTTGAAGAAGGTTTCCATGTTTCGGTAGATTGCTGAATATCGCATTCAGTAGGGTGCAAATCTATTGACAACACTCATATTATTACATTTCTTGAAAATGTAGTCATTTTCATACTACATTCTTCAATGTGCTTAATGAGGATTTTCATAGTCTTTTATTAACAATCTAGGACTACAAAGTTGCACTTCTAGAGTAATTATAGAACATTATCATTATTATTATGTATTGTAATGGAGTTGGTGCTCCTGTATTGTGTGTGGTTGGTGCTCATGTAATTTGTGGAATTGGTGCTCCTGTAATGTGTGGAGTTGGTGCTCCTGTAATTTGTGGAGTTGGTGCTCCTATATTTTGTGGAGTTGGTGCTCCTGAATGTAAAAGAGTTGGTGCTCAAAGTGAATAAAGGAAATATTTTTTGAGTGGTTTTTTATTCCCTAAGAGGGTTTTTCCACTCAGAAATTTTTTTGGTGTTATGTGATGTTTCTATGTGTGAATGGTTTATTTTCTTGACTACAATATTGTCATCAGTTGCATAAAAAGTTGTTGATGTCAGTCATTCATATATGCCTCAAAGAATCCTGCATAAAAGGTTTAGATATAAAATTTGATATTTGTGTAAATTTTTCAAGTCAGTCTTAGTTAATAAAATGTTTATCTGACTTGTAATGCATATAATATTGTTTGAGTTCAGGTGAAGTCTATTGTTCAATAGTCATTTGATGTTCTGGTTTAAAATTTTAAAAGTTTGTGACTTTCTTGAATCACTGATTCACCCCCCCTTGGTGATTTTGTCTTCCAACATAATTTGCATCACACACACTTCATATATATCATCCATCAACACAACACTTATTTATACAAGCTTCAAGTTTGAAAACATTCTCCAAGGTTAGCTATGCAACTCAACCGTGAAAATTAAAATTAGGTTAGCACCAAAACATTCCCACAATAGAAAGGAATGAAGATGGACCACATCACACCTTAACTTGAACCCAAATACACTCACAAACACCATGCCACAAACACCAAATAAAATATGCAATTAATGTAAACACCCAAGGTTGACTATACACAAAATCTAAGAGCAAGCTAGATTCAGTAAAAACACTGGAGATAGAGGACAATGGGACATCTTCAAAGCATAAATAAAGTTTGCTTTCTCTTTTTTTATTTTATGCTCTGATTTAAAGTTTCATTGGTGTGTTTGATTCAATTTTTAATTTACATATTTGATATGCATATTTTCATTCACACATTTTTGGTGCCCACCATGGGGCCTATGCCCCATTTTTAACATTTACTTGCAGGTTTTTTTTTTGACAGGTTTTTGCATTCTGGAATTCAGATTTTAGTCAAAAATTCCCGTTTTAGCGCTTTTGTGGCTTTCTTTAGCGCATGTAGGATTTCTAACGGTGTTTTTGCAAGTTTTTCGGCGCATCTAGGAACTATTTCGGTGCTTCCAGGGACTGTTTCAATGCATCCAGGAAATAGAATAGCGCATCCGTTTAGTTCGTTTAATTAAAAACATTGTAAAAAAAAAAAAATTTCCTTCCTAGATTAGCGCATATAGGAGTTATTTTAGCGCATATAGAATTTTTTGTAGCACTTTTCGTATTTGTTTTGGCGCATTTATTGTTTATTTTAGCGCATATGTAGAATATTTTAACGCTTACAAGTTGTAATTAAACATAGTTTTGAGTCTGATGCCTTCCGCAGATAGAACTTTCTCTGGTTAAAAAGAAGCAACCCTAGGATAAACATGGAATTTAAAATGAAGCAATCTAAGATAGTCACCAAACAATTATTTTTGCAGTTAAAATGAATCCCATGCTTGTTGTGAAGCAACATCTTCACATAGATTAAATCATTGTCATTTGGGTTTTAAAAAGAACAGTTGTTTGCTTTTTCTGTGGCAATAGGTCTATGCTTTCCCCTTAACTGGGTGATCAGAATACCAGACTTTCCTTTTCAATTTCATGCAAATTTACTGCTTTATTACATCCTTTAGAAGGCCTTCTCTTGTGGGAAAAAGTACTCACCCAAGAGGAACGACTCAAGTGGGTTCAAGCCAAAGCTAGGCTATTACTCCCCACTATAAAATTTAAAGAAAATATGGGGAAACCCTCTTTTTCTGGTAGTGTGCAAGATAACCATCCCCAAAGCCTTTGTTCTAAAGGTTGGGAGGTCTCTTGAGGGAGTTTATTATTGCCACACCGAATGGAAACCCTTACTAAGAACCTAGTGTAGTAGCCAGCTGAAGTTAGTTTCTGAACATCATAATAATCACAGTGCAAGGGGAGGGAAGAATATGCCCCCAAGACACTCACCATATAACTTCCAAGGACCATTTTCTTAGGGGATTCAGTATCCACTTCCATCACTTTGATTACGCACCTAGAAAAGACAAAAACACGGGCACCCCTTTGGGGGTGACACGGCTATGTGAGTCGACGCAGTTCTAAGATGTGGGTTGTTGATTATTAGGATGACCTACTTGAGTACTAAGAGTGAATCTGCCTGAATTGTCTTTCATGTGCTAAACCTGTGAAAAAACTTTTTGAAAAACATTTTGATCATACACTTGATGTTTAGTATAGGGTTTAAAAAACAACTATTTTCAGAATGTTTGTTGTGTCTTCCATCACATTAACTCAGATAAAAGATCATCCAAAATGAACATGCAAAAACTTAGTTGAAAACTGTTCTCAACTATTTGGAAAATTATTTTAGTAAACTATTTTAGCGCATCTAGGGAGTTTCTTAGCGCATATAAGGTCTATTCTAGCGCATTCACTAATTAGTTCAATGCATTTGGAGTCTATTTTAGCGCATAGGCTGAGTATTCTGCAAACAGTTTTTGGGTCACTATCAAAAACATTTTCTGAAGCACATCTGAGACATATTGTAGCACATTTGAGGTCTATTGTAGCTCATTTGATTGTTTCTCTAGCACATATGCCTGTTTCTGCAGCGCATATAGGACACAGAGTAGCGCATCTGTCATTTTACAAAATTTTCACTTTTGACAGATCTGAGTTTATAACATCCTTGGTCTAGTAGCATCTTGACATTTATCTCATGCTTAGAGAGTGGAAATCAACCAAGTTTGTTAGGAAATCAATTGCCAATAGGATCAAGAAGCCTAAGAAACATTTAGGTTACAAGAAAACTTTGTAACGAAGAATTTTTTTTGTATAAAAGTCAGAATGTCTTGCTTCATTATTGTGAGTTTCTTCATAGGTATCAAGATATTGCTAGGGGATTTATTGATGAGTACGTTGTAGAGCCTTTATATTCACGATCCTATTTTCAGAGAAGAGCTCTATCTCAACGACACAATCACAATCAACCTCTCAACTTTGATTATCTACCACAACCTTCTATTGAATATCCCACACATCCCAGTCAAATTCTTTAGTGAGTGAATTAGGCCATTTGATATACTTATCATTCTTCGAAAACAAAGATCAAATCTTAAAATTGCATCTCTCAAACAAGTTTCATATTTTTGATTCGACTTCCCCAACAGGATTCTGATATCCTCCATCATTGGAAGCCACAATCAAGAGTTAGGAATGTCTTTGATCATATCATAAGATTTTCATTTTATCAGATCAAGACATCATCATTTTTTCACTTATAAACCTGTGATGTAAGTCTAGAAGAACATTTCAAAATCATATGCCTATTTTCACAAGATCTCAATACAATAAGTTGAAAGAGGATATTCAACAAGAAGATCATATTTGAAGCACTCAAGACGAAGGTGAGAGTAGTAGTCCCATTTATAGAGTGAGTCAAAATCGCCTTTTTGACGATGACATGGGTGAAAGAGAAGAAAATCCATTCCACAAATACAGAGACATGAACAAAACCCATGTAGATAGTGATGATGAACGAGATGAAGAATGTCTTAGAGAGGACGAGCAAGATCCCAAATTTCACAAAGCCTTAGAAAATATTTTAGAGCGCAACAAAGAGAAATATTTCTTGTATCTAGTTGACAAAGGAGCTAAGTTGCCTCATGAATTTGATATTGAAAACATAAAAAGTAATCCTGAGGAAACACCCTTGTCTGATCTTAGTGCCTTGACTCAACAAGTTAAAGCACTGCAAGGACAAATTAAAGATCTACAAGGGGGATCCACAACAAAGACATACGCTCTTGATGACATCTGTCCTTATCCTTTTGATCAACATCTCAACATGATCCCATTTCCCAAACATTGTGAAATCCCAAAGTTTGATCATTATAATGGGAAATCAGATCCAATTGATCATATTAGAGACTTCTGAAACATGACTTTAGAGTTTTCTCATGAGGACACATACTTGATGCATTTGTTTCCTAGGAGTCTTGGAGGCCAATCTATGGAATGGCTATCAAAAATCACACCACCCATCAAGACATTTGAGGAATTGATTAATGAATTCATATCACAATATTCCTACAACATACAACATCAAATAACCATGATTGATCTTTGCAAAGCTAAACAGAAACCTGGTGAACCATTCATTATGTTTCTTCAAAGATGGAGAAGATTATTCGCTAAATACCCACGTCATGTTCCTGAAAAGGAAAAGATCACCACTTTCATAAACAACTTAGATCAAGAGATGAGCTATCATCTTAATCTTCATTGTCCTCCCTCTTTTCAGAAATTGATTGAAAATGCCATCACCATTGAAAGTGCATTGGTCCAAAGAGGGATAATAAAACTTGATAAAGACAATCCTAGCTCTTCAAATCACCACAACAACAAATCTAAGTTCTAGACCCACAACAAAAATGTGGTGAATGATGGTGTTGTAGATGCAAATCATGTCTCGACTAAGCCATTTGTTCTTAGTGCACCAAGTGCTCCCCGCAACAATAACTATAATAACGTCAATTCAGTCACAAATCAAGGAAACAACCCTCCTCCTCCGAGGAATAATGTGAATCAAAATTTTACTCCCAATCAAGGGAATGCCAACAATCAAGGTTACCATGGAAACAATAACAACAACAATGTCTTAGGTAATACCTCAAACATGAATCCACAATGATCTTCATTCTTCTCCGATAGAATAACTTTTACTCCACTGGGTCAATCTCTAGAATCTTCCCTTACAAAGTTGATGGAAAAGAACATTATAACCCTACCACCTCAATGAAATTACGAACCCAGTGTGAAGCCTCCATCATGGAATGACGCATACTATTGTGATTATCATCAATGCAAGGGCCATCACATGAATAATTGTCAAGCCTTGAAAAATGTAATCCAAGACTTGATAGAAAATGACACCATTAAGGTAGAAGGACACCAACAATCGAATGAAGACCACCAATCATTTTGTAATCCTTTACCCAATTATCAAAAGGGTGAGTCTTCTAAAAAAAGTGTGAATCATATCAATGATGATCATATAATCAATCATATCTACACTGACGATGAGCGGGTCAATGTTATAAAAGTCAAGGAAAAGATGGAATATAGTGAGGTCAATGCAACAACAAGGGCACAAGCTAAAGTTGTCTTAAAGGGTGCTTCTTCGAAATCCATTGTGCCCCTACCTTAGCATCAATGTGAATTAGTCAATCAACTTCAAAAAACTCCTACTCAGATTTCCATCTTAGAACTCCTGAAGATTTCCCCAACACACAAGGAAATTCTAGAAAAGGCCCTGGGTGAAACAACTGTATCCACTGATTTGGATGTGGATCGATTTCAAGCCATGATGAGACACTTTTCCTCACCCACATGCCTCTCATTCTCTGAAAAATATGACATTTCCATAAATCATCCCCCATAATTCATCATTATACTTAGAAGTCATGGTCCACAAGTTTCATGTCAGATGAGTTCTAATAGATGGAGGTGTTGGTTTGAACATATGTACCATGAAGCTGGTTAAGGCTTTATGATTTTCTGAGGACTCCATTGATCCCAGAAGAAAGATTACTATTAAAGCCTACAATTGATGAGGAAAGAGGATCCAAGGGTTTAATCATGCTACCGATCAGAGTGGGACCTGTTATCAAGAATAATTTCTGTCAAGTATTAGACCGTGATCTTGCATACAACATCTTGTTGGGTCATCCTTGGATACATGAAATGCAAGCAGTGTCCTCTACATACCATCAATGCTTGAAATTCCCTCATGATGGAGTTGAAATTACCATACAAGGAGATCTAAATCCTTCCATACCTTGTCATAATCTCAGTCCTAAAGCTGAAATCATCATCCCTAGCAAAAGTAAAGCACTACATACTCAAGCATGTATTGATCCTAAATCTTCAAAAACATCCACTTTATCCATTGCAATATCAGATTCTAAGGTCCAAATCCATGATCTGGGAAATGGAGAATACTGTTTGGACAATTTGCTAGTAAAAGATACTGCTACTATTGTTGAGAAGGGTCAGAGTTCTAATAATGATGTTGAGACAACTACAAAAGGAATAAAAAAAGATGACTATGCTAAGATTGAAACCACTTGGGATCTTGATGATACACTTACTTATTCCATATCTACTACCACTCAATCTTTTCATATCACTGATAATCCACTATTTGATCAAAACTTCTATGATAACCCACTCTTTGATCATGATCCCACTGAGGATATTCAACCATCATCTTTCCATTCCACCTATCCCAGACTAGGGTATGAATCACCTATTGTGGCCTCTGCAAATCCATCTTGCCAAGTCGCTAAGGATGTGCAAGCTTCCTTTGATGTTAGTCCTACCAAAAAGGATAGTCTCAAAGACTCTATTGATGACATCACTACTCCTTCCATCTCACCTACATCCATCCACCTTATAGACATGGATCAACAAGTATCATTCAAAGAAAATATAAAGGAGGTAATTCAAGAATCAAAGGTCAAAGTGCCTTTTTCAAAGGGGGATCTAAAATCAAAAGAGAGCTTGCAAGGAAAGAAAGATCAAGAAAAGTCCCTTAGCCAATATAAAAAGCTATTGGACAAATCAAAAATAAAGAAAGATCCATACAAGTCCACTAGCCAAAATCAAAAGCTATCAGACAAATCAAAAATAAAAGTCAAAGATAAAAGCAAGCAAAAGTCAATATCCAAACATGCCTCTCCTTAAAAAATCATTGGGGGCATCTATCAAGAAAGAAAATCAAAGAAAACATTTGTTGATCTAAGGTCTCCATCCACCTCATTATCTCTCATACCATATAGCCCTTTCCACCCATCCATGTTCACATACCCATCATATCATTACATCTCCATTGGTGATGTCTTTCGATGTGTCTTTGATGACGACCCCTTCACGTACTATAACTCATTGGTTGCCCAAGCTCCTTTTTGACTAAATCCTGTTGGCCCACGTATTGTACACATTAGGGATCCTATCCTAGCCTCTTTCCATTCGCTACATTTATCATCCTTCATACTTGCCACTCGTACTCCTCATTCTTATTAGGTCCTTTCATCTAGCACAATCATCCACACAGGAGAGTGGCATCGTCAAGGCAGTCTACGGATCTGGCATTTATCAATTCTATATCTAGTTTTTGAAAAACATCAAAAAAAGTTCTAAAAAAATACAAAAACATCAGAAAAAGTCCTAAAAAAATACAAAAACATCAGAAAAAGTCTTGAAAAAATACAAAAATAGTAGAAAATGTCCTAAAAAAATGGTTACCTTGGTGAAAACCTGGCAAACAGGCATCTCGATAGCGAAAAAAATAAAAACAAAAAAAAATCGTCATAGGGTGAAAACCTGGCAACAGGCAGTCTATTGACAAGAAAAATACAAAAGAAATCAGAAAAATGCAATAAAAACAAATAGTGAAAATCTGGCAAACAGACGCTATTTGTAGCTCTCCATCTATTAGTTCATGTTCTGCACTTATCTTTTCAACCTTCATTTTCGCACATCCTTCCATCATCTTAGGGCCATACCAACATCATGTTGCCATCATTTTCCTAGAGTGATAATGTCTTACCATGGCTTGATTATCGTACATATTCATTTCAACAAGTTATGTTAATACTGGGGGAAAATGCTGACATACTAGGGGCAACCAACTTTCAGGTTTTACAAAAACAACTAGAAAATGGCATCAAATCTAATCATGCGAACAAACAATCAAATCACATGAACATCTATCGAATCATCGATCTGTATCACAACAGTTTTCAGCAGGTACCATATCGTGACTCATATTTGGATGATCTAAAATTTGAATAATGTTTGGAATAGCAGTTTTATATTTTGAACAACCATTGTTTTGATTTTTGATATCATCTCTCTGGAGCACACTCAATGATGTACTGAACTAGAGTGACAAGGAAAAAGGATGATTTTTCTTTGTCTACTGTCTTGAGGTTAACTATCAATCTGGTGCAAATATGTCGCAAGACATGATTTCTACAGTGTATCATTGATGACAGTTCCACATTTGCATCAGAAAATGGTTAATCTTTGTCTGTTTATTCAAGAAATGCTCAGGTCATCTCAGTTCAATTATACCTCGATGCTTGTGTTTACTTGCTATATCAAAAATCATGAAAGTTGTACTTAGGTCATCATTGGTGCTAATTTACCCTCTGATGCTTGTACATACTTCCAACATTTTAAAATGCTCTATGATGATTCAAGAAAGCTAACAAAAATGCTCAATAAATGGTTGGTTTCATTTAGTTACATTTCATTTAGATCATTGTACATATTTGCATAATGGATTTACATCAGAGTTTTGAAAGGCTGAACGAAAACATCAACGGTTGTCATGTATCTTTGGACTATTTGTGGAGGACATTCAGACATTTGTTTCATTATCATCTTTCATCTTCATCATCACTTCATTAATCATTATGCATTATCAGGTCATTTATCATCTCTTTTCATATCATATAATTTCATTGCATACCATTAATCATTCATATTCATTTTATTGCATATCATTTAGATCCTTTATCATTTCACATCATTCATTTATCCATTAGATATTTCATATCACTTTCAGTTTTATATTATCTATCATCTTCATATCATTAATATCCTATCATTTCATTTCATTCATCATTATCATTTTATCATTTCATCCATTTCATTTCATCATTATCATTTATCATTATCATTCCATTATCATTATCATTTTATCATTTCATCCATTTCATCTTATTTCATTCATCATTTCATTAACATTTCATTACATGTCATTTATAAACATATCATTTCAGCTCATTTATCATTATCATTATCATTTCATCCGTGTCATTTCATTTCACATATTTCATTATCATTTATCATTTCATTCATTTCATCTTCATGTCATTACATATCGTTTATAATCGTATCACTTCATCATCAATACATTTCATTGCGTATCATTTATCATTTCATCATACATTTCATCATATCCATTGATTATCATTTATCGCATTACATATCACATCTTTAATCATTCTATCATTTTCATATCATCCTATCATTTTTCATATCAATTCATATTACAAATTCATGATGCATATCATAAACACAACATTCATTTTCCATCATATTATCATTATTTACTTGCATTTGAAAACCCAAAAACAAACATTCCATCATTTGAAAAACATTACATTTTTCATAAACATATCAAGCATCCCATTGCACATTTTCATAAGTCAACATCCTAGGTCATTCACCTGCATGACATCATTAGTATAGATCACAAATCATCATCATATCAAATCATCTTGCATCACAAGTTAGTCATCAAATCATTAAAATGCATATCAAAATCCATATCATATCATGCAGAAATAAATGCATATCACAACATCATCTCATAAATGCACATCACATCATCAAAAATCATCACCGCTGCATATCATCACTAATAAAAAATAATAAAAATGTCCAATGTCCAATGAAGCTAAAAATTCCAAAGAGAGATACATGAGATATGTCCAAAATAATGTACATGCTCCAAAAACAATATACATTGAGATGTGTTAATGAATCAATAATGATACATCAAAAATATCACGAGTCTCATAACTCTAAATACTAGAGCCCCCTGATGGAGCTGGCCTCTGTGGTGGAAGTCTACTACCTCTTGCCCCAAGATCTCTGCGTGGTCCCGACACACCTCGACTATGAAAAGGTCAATCAAAATCTATCTATCTATCAGTGCCTCACATCATGCAATCACAACCCATATCAGTGAACCATATCAGTGAACCATTTCAAGTGACCCATATTAGCGACCCATATCAGTGACCCATATTAGCGACCCATATCAGTGACCCATAACAGTGACCCATATCAGTGAACCACATCAAGTGACCCATATCAAGTGAACCATATCAAGTGCTCTATCTAAGTGACTCATATCATGAACTCAATGCTAAATTGATCTATTTGAATATCAAATCAAGCTACTCTATCATCATTTTACTATTTGTTTTCTTTTTCAAGAAAGAAAATTTATCAACGATGAAATTATTTTCTTATTTGTACTTCAGTCACGAATACAAATATGTTTGAATCACATTATCTACTATTTGGTTTCTATCACAGAAAGCAAATTTATTAGAAGTCATATCAAGCATCTACTCTTTTTTTTCTAAAAGCAAAGTTATCAGAAAATCCATCAATCATTCTACTCTTTGTTTTTCATTCAAGAGAAACAAAGTTATCAGCTACATACTCTTTGTTTTTCTATTTTTTGGAAGCAAAGTTATCAATTAATCATCATAATTTCATCATTTCCATAAAAAAGGGCATCATTTCAGCAGGGGCATCTTTATACATCAATTATTGGGAGCTAATTCACTACATCCCTCTCATCATTCGAATTTCATCATCAACTCAACATTTTTTTTCTCATCATCAGTGATTTACCTCCCGAGGGGGCATCATCAATAATTGATGTATAAATGCTAGATGATATTCACTAATTGATATTCACTGATGATGAGAAAAAAAATACTATGAAAATTTAAATCAGAGACCACTTGTTGAGATTGGGTGATTCAAAAACATAGAAGAAATCTTTGTGAGGATTATTTAAAACTTTCTAGATGGAGGTTGTTGAGCCTAGGACTATGTGGATCCATGAAATAGGATATGAAGTCACTAAAGATTTAATTGTATGTCTAGTTGATTATATGCTTAGCATGCCTAGAGATACAACTTAGGAAAGATATGACACTTATGAGGAAAATTCTATGGAAGTGCATATGGAGCACAAGAAGGAGATCAGTAGAAATATACAAAATAGGTTGTAGAGATGATGGGAATTCCTAAGGACTTTGTGGAGAGAGATAAGAACACTTCCATCCCTCTAGAAGGTTCCCTAGCACAAGAAGATCTAGTAGAATAACTACCCCTTTTCTAGTTTCCCCCAAGTCATCTGGGACTAAACCTGTTGCTGATGTAAAGAGAAAGGAGTCAACTAGTAATCTGGTTAAATAACAGAGTGTTCCAGAGAAATAAAAGAGTGCTCTAGTGAAGCAACAAGGTGTTAGAAAAAAGAGGAGAGTAAAGGAAAAAACAAGAGAAAGATATGTAAATTTTGATGAAGAGGAAGAAGAGGAGGAAGAAGAAGAAACTCTAATAAGAAAGAGGAAAACTGATGTCTCTCAAGTAGAGACAAGTGGAAAGAAGGAAAAAATTGACATTGTAGATACTGATAGTGAAGCTGAGGTGGCGAAAGAAAAAGAAGGTTTTAGAACTCATGTAAGGGGAAAAGAAAAAGAGCCTGGAAAGAAAGTGAAACTAGTTAAAGTAGAGGGAAAGAAGAAGGAAAATATCCCTCATGTCTGAAAGCAAAGTTCGATGAAGCTTGAAGATTTGGTGAGAAACATAGCCAATTATGGGAATCTTGAGGAGATTGTTTCCTTATATCCTTGTTATCAACAAAGTATGCACCCGAAGCTAAGCTATCAACTTAGCTACCTGTTGATACATGGGAGCATTCCTAGGCCCATGGGTTGCCTAAATCTTGGAATGAACCTCCAGAGAAGGCTGGTTCCTCTTCATTGATCACCTAGAACTTGATAAATCCTACTTATTTTGAAGGAAAAGGGTAAGAAGGAGATTGAAAATAACTTAAAATGCCTGAAAATGATTAACTACTGCTAACTAGGTGATGCACCAAATTATTTTCTCAAACCTATATCTTGTTGTTTGACACACACAATTACTCAATGATTCAACTGTAGCATAAAAAAACTCAAAATTTCATCATACCTATGCATAAGTGTTTCATTAAAAGGTGGGAAGCTCACAACTCAAGAAGGAAAGAAGATTTCACAACTTGTTGCTACTTCTATCCTTCACACAATCATATGACCTGCATAGAAGATATGATCTATCTTGCCTAAAGGTGCTGAAAGAGACATACATAAGAGGAAGCACATAAGATTTCACAAGTACATTCATCAATCTTCACTTTGCACATAATGAAACAAGCTTTAAGAAGGTAAAATCAACTAAATTTTATTGATAAAAGGTGTTTTTCTTACAACTTGTACAAGTCTGAAAATAGGAGTTACATTTGTTGCTCCAACAATGAAAGAAATCAAGAGAAATGCAATACAATTCCTAGAGAGAAAAAGAACTAACTTAAAACTGCCTCTAAATCTTGCTTATATGTTGTTCAACAACTTACAAAAGAATAGGAACATGTGTTTGTTGATTCCACCCTCTTTTGGTCATCCATGTTAGTGTAATTAATTAATTATTACACTAGCATAAGTTAACTTAGGTCATGCATCATTTGGTCCTAGGTTAGATTTTAATAAATCATTTAATAAATGGGGTAATATTCCCTTCCATGTTTGTAGGAATAAGATTCCTTCTAGAAGATGAGTTGTCCTTCTAGAACTTATCTCAACATTTAATAATTTTCTAGATAGGGTTCACATGTTGTCGCATGTTGTTAGATCATGACACATGGCAACATCTCTTGCATCTTAGGTTTTCCTTCATGCCTATATATTGAGGGATTTTGTACATTTGTATTCAATCCAATATCATATCAAATATCAATGATCTAATGTTGTAGATCAATAACAATCTCTCTTTGCAGCCCTTAGTTGCAACACTTTCTATGTGGTGTAATTTCTCTTGGCAAGACCCTTTGAAGTGTGTGCAGCTTCATTGGATGATTCAACATCCATCATTTTAACATGGTATCGGAGCCATTCCAATGAAAGTTCATCATTTGATCAAGAAAGTTGGAATGGAGAGATTCATGCAGGCTTGAAGGTTTCCATTGAAGGCTACTTGACTCCACCCAAGGACCAAGCTGATTTCTGAAGCAAATAGAGTCAAATCTGAGCTTTCCATTGTCTTCAGAAGGCCTCGAAACCCTAGGATCGCCTGTCCAATCATCAAAATCGGATACATCAACCCGGGAGCCATCAGAGGTATTTGGGTTTGCAAAATCAACTGGTACGATCCGTAGAAATTTGCAATAAAAAAATTATCCCGGTCAGTTGTCCTCTAAGGCAAGTCATGGGAATTTTTTTTAGAAGAAAAAAAATTGGGCATTTTTCTATATTCATTTGGGAAAAAAAAATATTATATTTGGGCTATATTTTTTTATAGTTTTCAAAAAAAATCATGGAGTGACCTGCAATTTTATTGCATAGTCGTCATATAAGGGTTTAATATTTATTTTTGCAGACTATATTTCTCTGTCAGCATGATATTCATAAGGGTTTGATTTTTTATTTTATTGGGCTTTATTTTCCACTTGTCGGCATTTAAATTTCTGCAGATTATAATTATATTTTTTATTAGCATTTAAATTTTGAATTGCCATTCAAAGGCAATATTCAAAATTTGTATTTCAAATCATCGACTTGCACAAAATTTGGTTGGCTGCATTTAAGCCTTGCAAGGAGAAGGTATGTCATCCCATCACTGGGTCCACCACTGCCGGTGCCTGTGCTTTCCACCCAAACCTTCGGTTAAACTCCCATCGGCGTCCTATTTCTGAGACAACATCACCGATGAATTGAGTTTTCCATTTGGGGTTGAGCCACTAGCGGCACCCCCTGGTCGTCGCTCATCTGTCGCTTCACCGCCGCCAGGGCTGGTGGCACTTTTTTGCCAGCAATAGCCCCCTGGTCATATCAGCAACCAGGGGCCAAAATATTTTTCCCTAGGGTGCTTATATTTTGCACCTAATTAGCCTATAATCTTCCATCGATCAATTGTTTTTTGAAGGCCATATCTTCGTGCCACAGTATCAAAATTTTGCAAACGAGATACCGACGAAAAGAGAATTCAGAGCACTATTAAGTGGTACAATCTATTTTGTAGGATTTTTTTGCTATAAAATTCTAAAGTCAACTAAAGTCAATCCTCCACTTTGGACTCCATGACCAATATCTTTGCATCAAATTTTTAACATCTGGAAATTCCAGCGACATTCGGGAGATATTTCAGTGCTTTTTATTCATTAGTCCACTCACTTTCTTTGGTTTTAGCTCTAGGTATCTTCTATTGGTTTTTTGCAATTTGGTGCATTTTACTAATTCCTGGGACATCTTAACACTTGAAAAAGAATTTCTTGATCTCGGAAGCATATTTTCAGTTGCATATCTATTTGGAAGTCTTTATTTTCTGTTGAAGGTCAGTGTCTTTGTTTTTTTTGGAGAAATTTCATTATGGGGCTTGCATATACTCCTTCTTTGGTTATATTGCATAAGGGTAACTATAAGCAATGGCGAGATGGGATTAGCCACCATCTCCAATCACTTGATTTGTTGCCTCATCTATTTGGTATAGTTCCCCATCCAAGTGAAGGTATTTATGAACTTGCTTGGACTTGCAGCAGATACACTGTCTTGGAGATCATTGCTATGCAAGTTGATTGTGATGTTTTGAGTTCTATTGATCATTGTGATATTCCTCATATCCTTTGGACTAAGCTTTGGGAGCTATATGGAGATTTAGACACTCCACCATTCCCCGATGGTCATGATTCAGAATGTCATTCTTCAGATTAGGTACCCCATGATGATATTGTTGTGTAGGAGGTTGATTGCCTTGATCTTTCCGAAGAGGTTGACAAGGTTTCTTTAGGTGCTTCTTCTCCATCAGAGACTATTGGTATCCCTTCACATTCAGTGATTCCTTGTCTAGATTCATTGATTGAGGCTTCCATCATCATCATCATCCATTATGACACATTTAGTTTTCCAAACTTGGCATCATAGGATGGCTTTGTTTCAAGTATCACTGACTTGGATACTTCTACAAGTTTGGAAAACATTCTTGAGGGGATATCACTCCTCTATTCAGATATGACTTTGGAGATTTTTCTTGAGTCTTCTTATTCCTTTGTCTCAACCATGCTTGGGAGTCTAGAGACTATCTTGGAGGAACTTGGTTTCTCTTTAGAGATTTCATATCCAAGACTTCTTCCCTATCATTTCATTCAGGATTTGAGGTTTCTTCAACATCTACCATTGGATTGGCTTCAGACTTCTTTTAGTGGTTTTGAGGAAACTTCGTTCAGGAGGGCTATCAAGTCTCCATCACATTCATCATATCCATCACACTATCTTTGGATCTTATTTAGTATCAGTTTCTACATCATCCTCGTTTGTCACCCTCTTCATTGTTTGGGACTATGGCATCTTCATCATCAGGAAAGGAGACACATGAGCAGAGTTTAGAGATGAAGAAGGTGCAACTCGAGACTTAGAAAATAACCCACAAACAAGAGAATAATTTTATTATTCAGAAAATGGAGCTTCTTACATGCAGAGGATCTCAAATCCCCAAGTTCTACAACACATGCAAGTTACAAAAAGCTACAGAATCACTCTTTCGCAATATGCAAGCTTGTCCCCAAAAAGTTACCCAAAAATTAGAAACCTGCCCATAAATAGAGCTCCTCTTTAGTCTGGAGCCAAAACAACATTCAAATTTGAGTTTAGGTGGTTTGGCGCCAAAAAATTACAACTTGAAGTTCAAATTTCAAAAGAACATTTGCAATTGTATCTTCTAGAAAGTGCGCCAACTTCCCAGGGCCATAACTTTTGATCCGGGACTCTGATTCGCGAACCGTTTGAACCGTTGGGAAAGGTCTCGAAGTCAACAACGCGCTTGAAATCAGCTATGCTGATTTTGGCAAGTTTTGGGGCCGATCTAGGAAATCTAAGTGCCTCAAATCTAACTCGGAAGATTTTCAGGTGCAAATCTAGGAAACTAAAACTGCAATATCTTTCAACCTAGGAATAGAAAATAAAAACCGTAAATTGGGAATTTCATTATGATGAAAATGGTATCCAAAAATGTAAGAACATCTAAAAACTGAGAAACTTGAAATTTAACTTTTTTGGGTGATGCAAGATTGTCCTTACACCACTAGATGCTACTGCATCAAACACCCAGGGTAATTTGAGAAGTGACCCCGTCACGTCTCAGATGGTAGAGGAAAACCCAAATGGCTGACCTCTGCCTTAGGCAACCAAGATGAATCTTCAACATGCCTTCCTTTCCATTTCACCAGATATTCTTCATACTGCCTATTCCTGGTACTCTTTCCCACACGACTATCTAGGATTTCTTCAATCTCCTCCTTTTCTAAAGCAGGTGCTCGAATCTCACACTGTTCCATCGTTGGTACTTCCTCTGTGCCACCTTCATGATACTCTGTCAAATCTGAAATGTTGAACACAGGGGAAATGTTGAATCCATCTGGCAACTCTACCTCATATGCATTCCCTGAATCACACCTCTTCAAAATTTTACAGGGATCGACTTCTTCATCTTCAATTTGTTATATGTTCCCACTGGAAACCTTTCTTTCCTCAAGTGGACCATCACTTCATCACCAATCTGAAACTCCTTATACCTTCTCTTCTAATCTGCCTTAGCCTTATACTGCATATTCATCTTGTTAATATGTTCTCTTACCTTCTCATGTATAAACTTAATGTGTTCTACAAAATCTTCAGCTTCAACACTTATTTTCTTCTCTTGGTCCATCTTCCTCATCGGGTACGTTTGGGGCTACCTCCATACACAATGCGGAATGGTGATCTACCGGTGCTTGTTGTGAAATTGTTGTAGAAAAATTACGCTGTGGGGTAGATCAAGTCCCATTCATGGGTTTATCTCCTACCAAACATCTCATTGATTTACCCAGGACTCTGTTAAAACCTGCATGCGCCCATCTGTTGTGGATGGTGTCTTGATGAACTGCTCGTCTTGGCTTCTTCCCACAAGGTCCTCCAAAAGTACCCCACAAATTTAGTGTCACGATCTGAAACAATACTCTTTGGTAGACCATGTAGCCTCACCACCTCTTTGAAGAACAAGTCAGCAATGTGGACTGCATCATGGGTCTTCTGGCATGGAATGAAATGTGCCATCTTCGAAAACCTATCAACCACCACAAAGGCGGAATCATTCCCTCGTTGTGTCCTTGGAAAACCAAGAACAAAGTCCATACTTATATCCTCCAAGCTGCCTCTATGAGTGCAATTGGGGTTGATATAAGCACATTGATACGACTCACTCGCTTTAGCCATCGACATACCTGCTGACTTTTGTACAAACTTCTTCACATCTGTGACAATTGAGGCCAATAATAATGTTCCTTGATAATGGCAATGGTCTTTATCGGAACCAAAATGTCTGCCATTCCTCCACTATGCTTCTCCTTTGCTCAGGTTCTCTCTCATGGAACTCCTCGGGATACACAATTGACTTCCCTTAAATAACATGCCATCTGTGTGTAAATCATGCCACCTTGTCTTTTGTCCATTGTAACGGGTTCCTTCGCGAAGCTTTCAAGCCTTTGCAAAATCGGGGATGTTACGCATATAGTGTCTTGAGTTCATTGAATCAATCACTTCAATCTGCATCTCTGTCAACAATGTATGCCTCCTACTTAAGGCATTTGCAACCCTGTTCGACTTCCCACTCCTATGTTTTAAAAAAAAGGTATAACTTTGCAAAAATTCTACCCATTTCATATGCCTTTGGTTTAATTTTTCCTGCGACTATTTAGAGTCTTTTGCAAGGCACGATGATTAGTATATAGAACAAATTCAGCCGACCAAAAATAATGTCTCCATTTCTTTTAATGCTTGAACTATTGCATAAAATTCTAATCATACAAAAATACTTTCTCTTTGGAATCATTTAACTTTTCAGCGAAATAGGCAAAGGGGCTTACCACTCTTGTCAACTGCTTGCTCAATGGCACAACCACCGGCATCACAATCCACCTGAAACACCTTCTTCAAATCTGGGAGGGCTAAAATAGGTTGCTCTATCACCTTCTGCTTCAACAATTCAAAACTTTTTTGCTGCTCCACTGCTCCGCTTGAATTCTTTTCTATCCCCTCATTGTTTACATTTAGGGGTCCACAAATACTACTAAAGTTTCTAATAAACTTTCTATAAAAACTAGCCAAACCATGGAAAGATCTCACCTCAGTAGCAGTTCTTGGGGTAGGCCATTCCAGAATAGCCTTCACTTTCTCTGGGTCCATCTTGAGACTTTTTGCTGAGACAACAAACCCCAAGTACACTAACTCCCTCTTCACAAAACTGCACTTCTTTAGATTAATCAACAGTTTCTCTTCTCTTAACTTCTCAAAGGCTCTCCGAATATGCATCGGATGCTCATCCAACATCTTACTGAAAATCAAAATATCATCTAAATACACAATAACAAAACTTCCTAGAAATTCTTTTAGTACCTTGTTCATGAGCCGCATGAATGTGCTCAGTGCATTGGTTAGCCCAAAAGGCATGACTAACCACTCATTACAAGCCCTCTTTGGTCTTGAAGGTAGTCTTCCATTCATCTCCCTCTCGAATCGGGGATCACGGTGATATCCACTCTTTACGGTTAATCTTTGTGGTCTTGAGCTCCACTCCAAGCAGGTCCATCGGTCATCAGTAGCGGCGGAAATCTTTATACATGATTGTTATCTTGTTTATGGCTCAGGAATCTGTACACATCCTCCACTCCCAATCCTTCTTTGGTGCTAGTACTGCAGGTACTGCACATGGACTCAAACTCTCCCGTATCAAACCCTTCCTCAATAACTCTTGAACTTGTCTGTTCAACTCCTCATTTTACGATTTGGAGTCATTCTATGAGCTACCTTATTTATGGCTGGCTCCGAGATCAAGTCAATCGATGGCCCGATCTTCCTTATTGGTGGTAAACCCTCGAGATACGTATCGGCAATATCCTAAAACTCATCCAACATCCCATAAACTTCTTCTGGCACCTTCTCACTATCCTCCTTACTCACTCTAGGAATCAATGCATAACACACATGCTCATGCTTCATACCTTCTAAAAATTTTCTTCCATCAACATAACAAATTCTAGCACTATTGCATACCTTTTCTTCGGTCTCCTTCAGGGGTTTCAACTTGTGACAAACCCCATCCTTTGTCAAGGAATAAGTGTTTGCATGGCCATCATGTATAGCTCGGCTATCGAACTACCATGGCCTCCCCAACAACATGTGACATGCATCCATGGGGATGATATCACAGAGTACCTCATCATGGTAGCTTCCGATCTTGAACTTTACTAGGCATTGTTCATTGACCAAAACTTTGTGGTCTTTCTGCAACTAGGCAATCTGATATGGATGCAGATGCCTTTCCCTCTTCAGCTTCAACTTTGTGACCATCTCTTCTGACACCAGATTATCGGTGCTTCCACTGTCAATAATGACATCACAACATTTTCCTTCACACTTGCACCTTGTGCGAAATAGATTATTCCTCTGTTCTGGTTCCTTTTCCTCAGTCACCAGGGCTCTCCTAATCACTAGGGCTTCTCCCCTTTCAGCATCATCTAAATGTTTAGATTGGGCCTCTTCATCTGCATGCGCAACCCTTCCACGACCTTCTGGCCTTTTGTCTGCCCTTCCTTGGTGTTGTGGATATTCATAGGTTGATGCCCTTCTTCACCACACTAGAAACATGTTCTTTTGAAACCACCTTTTCCAGATCCTTGTCCATTTCTCCCTCTTCCTCTACTTGTTTGATCACTACTATTTTGATCACAAGGGCAGTAGAAGTTGTCATTCCTTTGGCTTCGGCTGGTACCCACATCTTCACTTTTCTTTTCATCATCATTTCGGCTTCCTGAAGGTCTTCCACTGCCCCTTCCACTTTGACCTCCTCGTCCTTTTTTCTTGCCATCAAATCTTTTGTTCGGCTTCTCTTACACCTTCGTGAGCAACGATACACATCCTCAATGGTGGTCATTTTGACTAGGCTTAACTCCTCTTGAATGCTCGGTCGTAACCCATTAAGATATCAGGCTACCTTCTCCTTATTGGCCTCAGGTGTGACTCATTACGATGATTATCTTGTGAAAATATTTAGTATATTCTTTCACAGATCTACTTCTTTTCAACCCTTGCAATTTCTTCAACAGATCTAACTCGTAGTCCACTGGTATGAACTGCTTCTTCTGCTTACCATGCGATCCCATCTGGTGATCTTTCATTTTCCTCTTCGATTTCTTTCCAACTGGACCTCTTTCCACCAAATACTGGCATGGCCCTTCAGCTTCATTTTCCCAAACTTAACTCTATCTGGGTCCTCTATTTCCTCATACTCAAAATATTCTTCTAGCTCATTGATCCAGTCGATCAACTCTTCCGGGTTTAGACTTCTGGAATAACTGGGGACTTCTGCTCTAGGTCTTTTCCCTCATCTTCAAAATGACCCTTATTAGCCACATTTGGTCTTGATCAATTACTTCTTCCTCTTCTACATTTGAACCTTCTTCCTCTCCTTCATCCTCACTTTCCTCCCTCAGGTTTAACCCTCTTCTCAAGTGCTTTTGTAACGCATCAATCTGTCTCTGGAGGGCTGCCAGTGCATCTCTTCCACCAGCATTTCTACCACCTCGACCACCTCTGGGACCACCATGCCTACCAGGCATCACTCTTGGAGGCATCTTTCTTGACCTCGACGCACAACCACAGTCCTGGTGTGAACTGCCTCACAATCAGCGATCTGTCCACACGCTCAAGAAAACCTCGCTTTGATACCACTTGATGAAGGCGCAACTCGAGACTTAGAAAATAACCCACAAACAAGAGAATAATTTTATTATTTAGAAAATGGAGCTTCTTACATGCAGAGGATCTCAAATCCCCAAGTTCTACAACACATGGAAGTTACATAAAGCTATAGAATCACCCTTTCGCAATATGCGAGCTTGTCCCCAAAAAGTTACTCAAAAATTAGAAACCCGCCAATAAATAGAGCCCCTCTTTAGTATGGAGCCAAAACAACATTCAAATTTGAGTTTAGGTGGTTTGGCACCGAAAAATTACAACTTGAAGTTCAAATTTCAAAAGAACATTTGCAATTGTATCTTCTAGAAAGTGCGCCAACTTCCCGGGGCCATAACTTTTGATCCGGGACTCCGATTTGCGAACCGTTTGAACCATTGGAAAGGTCTCGAAGTCAACAACGTGCTTGAAATATTTATGCCAATTTTGGCAAGTTTCAGGGCCAATCTGGGAATTCTAAGTGCCTCAAATCTAACTCGAAAGATTTTCAGGTGCAAATCTGGGAAACTAAAACTGCAATATCTTTCAACCCAGAATAGAAAATAAAAATCGTAAATTGGGAATTTCATTATGACGAAAAGGGTATCCAAAAATGTAAAAACATCTAAAAACTGAGAAACTTGAAATTTAACTATTTTTGGGTGATGCAAGATTGTCCTTACACCACTAGATGCTCCTGCATCAAGAGACATCATCATCCACCTTCATCCTTCCTTCCTTCAATTCCTATCTAGAATGGGAAGCATCTCTACACTTGCACTTGGTTTTGCTTCTTCTGAAAGGGAGACAAGTTGTTTGTCGACATTGGATCATGTTCTATCTTCAGACACTTAACATTTTTGCAGGTGATCACATCTTCTGGGGGGATATATTGTCTCTCTCTTTCCTCCCTATGGGGGAGATATTAATTATATTGTATCCATGTGACAAATGGTGTACTTGGGGGGTATTTTGGAGTCCTCCATCCTTCCCATCCTATCTCACATTTTTTTTCTTTTTCATCTCCTTTTTGGCGAGGGGTTTTGTTCCTATTGGGTTTTCCCCTTTTCTCCGATTGTGGGAGATTTTTTGCATCTTCATGTACATGGGTGCCTTACATGGCCTTATAGTTGGGACCCATCTTCTTGCATAATCATTGCATTTTCCTTTCTAAGTTGAACTTATGGGGGGGTGTTAGTGTAATTAATTAATTATTACACTAGCATAAGTTAACTTAGGTCATGCATCATTTAGTCCTAGGTTAGATTTTAATAAATCGTTTAATAAATGGGGTAATATTCCCTTCCATGTTTGTAGGGATAAGATTTCTTCTAGAAGATGAGTTGTCCTTCTAGAACTTATCTCAACATTTAATAATTTTCTAGATAGGGTCCACATGTTATCACATGTTGTTAGATCATGACACATGGCAACATCTCTTGCATCTTAGGTTTTCCTTCATGCCTATATATTGAGG
This sequence comes from Sequoia sempervirens, assembly GCA_007258455.2. Lineage (NCBI taxonomy): Eukaryota > Viridiplantae > Streptophyta > Pinopsida > Cupressales > Cupressaceae > Sequoia > Sequoia sempervirens. The sequence continues at coordinate 187,377,716 of VDFB02000002.1, forward strand.
CATTTTTTACATTTGTATTCAATCCAATATCATATCAAATATCAATGATCTAATGTTGTAGATCAATAGAAATCTCTCTTTGCAGCTCTTAGTTGCAACACTTTCTGTGTGGTATAATTTCTCTTGGCAAGATACTTTGAAGTGTGCGTAGCTTCATTGGATGATTCAACATCCATCATTTTAACAATCCAAAATAGTTATACCTTCTTTTCAACCCTTAAACAAGCTCCAAAAATGTGTCTTCATGAAGAAAACTTCATACCTTGACCCCTTTCATCATTAAGGTACTTGAAATAACTCCTAGATGCTAGTAAATGCTTCCAAACCGGGTCAAAACTTCCCTTTATCTTCTTAACTTGTTGGATAACTCACTCAACCTCCTCCTTGATGATTGCAACTACTCATAATTGCTTCAAATTTCCTTGACTTTATCAAACTTGCTAATGGGACATGTGTATGAGATCTTGAGAATGATTATAGGGCTTATGAATGACACACTTTTCATGTCTTAAAACCTTGATATGCTGGTATGATCTTTGTCACTATCACAAGATGATTATCACTCCCTTTACTGCCATTACTATGCTATAACATTATTCCAACAACTCACCATTGGGCTATCATTGCATATATAACCCTTCATTTGTATTGAAAATCAATAATATTGCCAATTTTTCTGTCATACCATCATTTCCCACAACATTGTCATCTCTATTGTGTTGAGATTCAGATTACCATAGAATATGTTTGTTTCAATAAGCAAAACAAAGTATTCCTTTTCTTCATAGAAACTACTTACGCCATCAATAGGATCATAGTCTGAATGATTACCTCTTGGAGCTTTTAATCCTCCTTCCATAATACATTTCCTATGCATTATCACATTTAGAAGTAATCCATCAAATTTAGGGGCATTCCTCTTTCATGGACTTGATTGTCCTCTATCAATCTTCTTGCTCACTATTGAATCTAGTATACAAGGTTATCCTTTGATTTTCAAGCCTTCCCTTAAAGGTTTTGTCCTTCATTGTAATGATTGGATTGACCTCTATATCTTTGACTCCTCTATAGCACTCAATGTTTTGTTTAGCTTGGCACTACCCTTTTGATGTCTGAACCTCACTGTCAAGGTTTCACTCTCATCCATGTTGCCTATCATGAATCATAGTCATATAAGAAAAGGCTACTGGAGGTCTCAAATCTTCAAATTTTGACATGACTGTGCCTTCATTGACACTTAACTACCAATCATTCTTTCTCTAGCCAAGGATTAAACTATCCTCTCTTTTTGATGATCTTAAACTACATCTAATAACATATAGACCCCCGAAAGGTTTCATGGTGATCACTGCCAAATCATCATGCTATCCACTATACCTTGAATGACTACTCATCTATCATCAAACCCTACCATGCATATTGTTGACTGTCACTTGAAATTTTGACAAGGCTCCACTATCATGATCTTATCTATTGAAGTGTTGTCATCCAGAGAAAATATCAATTTTCCAATGTTGTCCTCACCAACTTCAATTAGTGTTTCCCCTTGTAACATCCCTACCCTACTCATCAAAATCATACATAGATTTCATGATGAGAATGACCTTTTCTCCATTGTCCATTATTTTCATTGCCTCTGCAATGGCATGGAAAACTTTTCCATTATTGACATAGAACTCCACACCTTCCTCTCTTGTTTTCAATACAATTGTTCCATCTTCAAGCTTATCTTCATGCTTCATAGTCACCTCATCATCCACACTATTCTTTTGGCCTATCCCCATGGTTATCTTTTGATGAAGATATCTCACTCCATTACTTGGCATCTCTTCTTTTCTATTCACCATGGGAAATGAATAAAATGTCTAGGGTTAACAAAATGACATAGCATATCTCTCAAAACTGTCATCTTGTTATTGTCCTTTTCATCATTTCTCTATACAGTCTTCATCACAATCAATAGATTACACCATCATTATCACTTTGAATTTCATAAGGAACATTGACTCTAGAAAACTCACCTAAATGGATTTTTAATATTGTCTTAGCTATCTTTTTGAAAGAATGTATTTGCTCTCTATTGATGATGTTTTTAGCACTGCAACAACTTAGATAGAATACAAGTATCCTATCTCTCTTGAAAGGTAAATTTATATCAAAAAGCCTCAAGAAACAACCCCAAGGTCTCTAATGTCAAGTCTTGACAATGCAAAAAAAATCATTGATAAATGTGAAAATGTTGGTAATCACAAGTGGCCTTACAAACTAAATGTTGGAAGCTCCAAATTCATCAAATGTAGCAATAATGGTGATGCTTTGTGAATCTTTCTCTAACAATAATCTCAAAGAAATAGTAAAAGATAAAGGGATTTAGAGAGATATCTAGCCTAAAACCTAAGATCAATTGTGCTAACAATAGAGCGTTCAAGATGGACCAATCTTCCAAAACCAATCCTTGCTTAATGAAGATTAAATCTACAGTATCACAAAGACAGAGCAATCTCCAAAAGAATCAAATATTTTTAGATTGTAAATATTCAAACATACATTCAAACATTCACAATTGAACTTGAGTGCAATATAGAGTAGGCCCAGGATAACTTTACATAGCAATCCACAATCAACAGATCACCAAAATTATGGGCTAAATATTCCTCAACACCTTAAACAATTTATCATAAACACAAATGAACTGTGACTAGCTCTAAGATTAACCATGGAATCACTTACTCAAAAGATAACATATTAAAGACACAAGAACTATGCATAGATGAAATAACACAAAGGAGAGCACTAAAAGATAATGTCTTCACTTGTATTCACTTCACCAATATTTTGCAACAATTCAAGTATCTCAAGCTCAGTAGCATCAACAACTAACTATCAACCCCTTTTGAATGAGGAAGGGGCCTCTATTTATAGAGAATCACTCACATGTCGTCCTAAAAGATAAATTAAATTAGGTTTTTACATAAGGTCGACCAAACATGCCGAACTTGACAATTATAATCATCCTAATTTAACTTACAATAAAAATATTACAAGTTGGCCTCAAAAGGGGCATTTTATAATTAAATAAAAGTTTTGGCACAAAAAATCTAGATGTAGCTGACTTGTAGCCCTAGCAACCTTGATGAAGTATGCACATTGTTCGAGGCAGCTAGGCTAGGTTGTTCGCCTTATCCTTATCTTCTCTATTTCTAGAAAGTTCCTTAACTTTGGAAAGCACATCATCAAGGTCGGTTGGATCTGGGATTGGGATGATCTTTATTCTCAACTTAATTGTTCTTAACTCCTCTTCATATTTAATCAAAGCCTTCCCCCATTCAGATTGCAACCTCTGGTATCTATCCAAGTTAGAGATATAAATAGCTTCATCCTCAAGTTTATCTTTGATGATTGGCCCATTGTCATTTGGAGAGTATACCTCATGCCACCACTTCTATAATTGATCCACATTTATATTTTTTTCCCCAAATTTCTTCCTTCCTATGACAATCTCCAAAAATGCAACACAACTATCAAATATCTCCTTCACCTTCTCCTGGATCTTGGATATATTATTAAGTGCTTTCATCATAAGTTCCTTCCTAAAATTTTGTGCCTCCATCTATTCCATTAACTTACCTATATCTTTTGATGTGAATAAATTCTTCTTGATCAACTCTTCCTTGGGAATCTCTATAATTTTCTTCAATTCAATAATGATGGCATCATCTACCTTTTGGTAATCTGTTGTGAATTGAGATATGTCTTCAAGCGATGATGCAACCTTCTCATATGTGTGCAATATATTTTAAATCATTGCATCCCATCTCTTACACTATCGAGCCATTCTTGGGTAACGTATGAGGATGTTCTCATCTTCTCAATTTTAGAAACATCCTTAGATAATAATCCCTTAGAAAATGAGGTACCCTCACCGGACTAAGTTTGCAAAGGATTTATCAAATTTTGAACATATCTTTGTAATTTTCTTAACTGTCATTGCAGCTCTTCCTTAGCCTATGTCTCATTATCTAATCTTTTCAATATTGACTACATTGATTCTTGAAGGTCTTCCTTTTCCTACTCCTTAGTATTTGGACCTAGATTAATGGTTTCCACTTTATAATCTAAGGGACTTACCTCATCCCTATATTTATAACTAGCAGGGGTAGAAATGTGAACAAACCTGTTGTTGGATTCATCCTTGGCCCATTTGGAGACTATCCTAGCCTTCTTCCTCTCTTTAGGTTGACCCCAACTAGCTAGAAACTTATCCCAATTTGGAGCATCTTCCTCAATAATGATTGATATAGGATTCAGTCTTTATTTTAACCAATCGGGAGCATCAGACTGTTCCACCTTTGCATTCTTCTAGGAGACATCCTATTCTTGTTTATCCTTGGGAGGTTGGTCCTCACCATCCCTTGTATTTTCATCAATTTTATCTTGATTTAGTTTTCCATCATCTTTGTCTTCTATATTTGAAATATGAGTATGTTCTTTCATAGGGGATTGTGAAGGAACTTCCTCTATTACTTTTGATGTTGCTTCTTTACTTTGTACTTCTAGAACAGTCTCCTCCAATTTCCTTATGAAATAATTTAGTTCTCCACTCTTGCACATAGGAACATCTTCATATTCCCCTTTTTCTTCAAGGTTTCTTGAGACATTTTCTTCTTCATGAACAACTTCTTCATCCATTGGCATATTTTGAATAGGAGAGGTGGGAGGAGTATTATTTCCTATAACTATTCTCTTTGTTTCCTCTTGAGCTTCATCAGTAGGTGCCTCTTCAAAATTTTCGTGATCTTCATCCTCAACATCCTTCACATTCTCTATAGGAATATTTTTCTATTTGGGAGAACCTCTTCTAGCATATACTTGTGGCATTTCCCCTGAACTTTCCACATCAACAACCTTGACACGAGTAGTGTCTTCTTCACTAACCTTAGCCTTTTTGGACTTTTTCTTCTTTTAGCCCTCAGTAAAAAGTCTTCTCTTCTTGGAAGGTTGTGCTTCTTCAGTTCCTTCTTCAATATTTCCTTTGATGGATTCCTTACCTTAGAAATGGGCCGCCTCTTAGGTTCTTTCCCTTTGGCCTGGATCCTAGTTCTTTTGATTATAAACTGTGCTTTCTTTGTATCTTCCTCTTCATGAGGCTCAACAGTATCATCCTAAGTATTCTTTGTTTCCTCCTCTGAATGGGACTCTAGATGCCCATCAAGTCATAAGTGAACTTCGTACCTATTACTTCTAGTTCTAGAATCTTATGTTTCACCCACAATTTAGAGTATTTCAATATAGGAGCATTGAGTTGATTCAAATCAACTATCTCCTCCTCTGACCAATTCATAGCATGAAGTGGCTTGTATTTATATTTCTCATAATCATGATATTGCACATGGTCATCTTCATCATCTACCTGATCAGGAACATTGGCTATTTTATGGAGTTTAATCAGCCTCAAGGAAAACCTTGAGAATTTTCTTCTTATCACTTCCATTTCATCTCTACAGTTGACCCAATAGTCCTCAATATGATCCTTATGTTTAAATTCTCTATTGGCCATTTTTTGTGCAATACCATAGGAATCAAAGTTTCCCCTATCTGTATGTGAATATAAGTGGAAATGAACCATCTCCCTTTCAAAATGGTGGGCACTTTTTATAGAAGGACAAGCATCCAAACTTCCAATCCTTAAGGGAAACTCACCCCCAAAACCTGTTTTGTGCATATTCTTCAAGATAGTATCAAATGCAACCAATTTCCTTGTCACTTCCAATAATATGATTTTGTTAGTGGAATACTTGGGAAGTTTAAAGGGAACCTATGGAGATCCATGTACTTTGATGTAGGAGAAATTTAGAAATTGGATAAACCAAACCATACTTTTTGATTAAATCCATGGCCTCTAGTGAAATCCTGACATGGAGGGAATCTTGTAGCATTCTTTTAATATACATGAGGAAAGCATAATTAATCCTCCTATAGTTGGAATTATTAAATTGTAGTTGAGGGTACACAACACAAATTTTTTCCTTACCAAGGACTCCCTTGTAGCTCAGACCTTTGTACTTATTATTTCCAGCAAGCAAGTACACAAGATACGAAATCATGGTGAATTTCTTAGTGTCTTGCACACTTCTCAATTGCATGTCCAAATTGTCATTGATGATGCTAGTCCAGTGGTAATGCACTCCTTTTACAATTTGTGAAATGACATAAAACATCCACTCCTTGAACATGAATTCCTCATCTAATCCCATGACTATGCCCAAAAGAGTAATTGTGCCATTGTATTCCTGCTTGAAGTCAACTCTATATAATTGCTTGGGAAATTTGGAGTAATGTGACTTTGGCTTCTCAATCCAAGAACTGTTCATGATTTCCAAAACCTTAGAAGGATCTTTCTCATAGAATTCTTCAAGCTCTTTTACCTTTATCTTGACCAACTTTTGATGTGAACCAATGTTGAATGTTCCAGCTATGAACTCCTCATTTAGATTTTCCATTATCCTTCCTTGAGGGACAATAATTACCCTTTTATCTGATTCATAATGCATGTCATACTCTATAACAAGCTTAGGGTACTTTACTGAAGGTGGAAACCCAACAACTTGAGCCAACCCTATGTGAGTAATAACTTTGGCAAGAGGGATTTGTGCATCGCCAAACATCCTTTGTTTGAAATGATTGTAATCCACTTGACCCATATTGGTGTCACTAATATTACTCCATGTCGATATGATATTTGTCTCAAGCCTTGTACCCTTAAAGTCTTACTTCATATTTTCTTGCTCTGGTTAGAGGCCCTTCTTTGACCGACTCAACTAATTTTTCTTTAGAATTTGTTCCTTTGCTAGATTCACCCCACATCTAATAAAATACCATAATTACCAAGATGGCAAGTAAAACTGATCATCATAACCTAGTTGCATCATTTAATTTATCATCAAAATACATATGCAATATGAAACTAATCTCTAATCATCACCAAGATCATTGAAACTTATTTACAACCCCTAAAATCGAGCTTTGAACAAATTTTGGGTTTTCCCACTCCTCGCGGCTTTTAGTGATGAACATAACTTCAGTGAGTTTGACCCTCCATGGATTTTGCGAAGGGATGGAACTTTGAGTATTTCCCTCATAGGCAGATTTTAGCAAATGAAGGGAACTTAGCCAAAATTCAAACACAAAGACTCTTAATACCATAAAACCTATCTTCCATCCATCCCAAGGTTCAACTTAAAGATAAATCATGCTCTTCATAGTTTTGGGAATTTCAAGGTACCATTGATTCAAAGAAATCTGGGACTGAAGTATTTTCATGAATAAATTGAGGCCAAAGGAATACGTGCCCATGTGGATTCAACGAAAGACATGACTCTCAATTTTTTCCATCGGGGATGTATTTTGGTGAAGTTTTCACACGTTGTATATTTTCAATTGTCAAGAATTTGGAAAACTTATCAACTCAAAATTTTGATGCAAATTTAAGGTTTATCAACTCATGAGTTGGAATTCCAACTTGAATGATCACTATGTACCTAAAATGCAAAAAAAAAATTGACACCTAGTTTATTATGAATAATTGAGTTCCTTGAATATAAACTAGGCTTAATCAATCACTAGGGTTTTTTCATTTCAATCCTAGAGCTTAAAGAATTGAATGAGATCAATCATTTGAGCACAGATTCACATTGTACATGAGGTAAAACACACTTTGAATTTGAAACCCTAGCTTTATCATGGATGCCCTAATTCCTAGTTAAATATGCAAACTCGAAGAACCCGAGTGTTTAGAATGATTACCTAATTTGTTTGAGTTCAAAATGAAGATTAAAGCAAGTACAATGAGCTTGAGGGGAAAATCAAAAACTGATCATTCAAAAGAAATATGCTACCAGTGACATGAAACATAGATAAGGAAGCAAACTCAAATCAAATGGTGATAAAAAATGAAAGCAACAACAAAAGCACACCATTAAATATTCGAAAGGATTCACAAAGCTTAATTGAAATCATTGAGAAGTTTCGAAACAATTTAGAACCCTACCTTTAAGCTCAGAAGAATGAAGACATTGTCACCCAAATGCTTGATTTGAAAAAACCCTAGCTGGAAAAGTTGATAGCAAAAGCTAAGTACCAATGCACAAATCATCGATCCTTGAAATGCAAGAGAGACCAAGCACTCCACAAATGCAACAATCGATGAATAATGAAAATGGAATGCAAAAGACCCTTTAAATTCCACCCACAGTAGCATTAATGACCGTGTACCTTTCCTGATAGAGTGATAAATGCATTGACAAGACCGTTCGTCAAAATTTGGGGATTCAAGCCTCTAATGGACTTGGGGAAATCCAAGACTGAGGGATTTTTGCAAAAGGAAAATGTCTCAGGGAATCTACCAAGAGGCAGATTTAGCAAATGTTCAGTCCCTCAGGAAAATATGGCTGGGATGGATTTTCATGAAATCCTCCAACACTTGTACATTTTGATGCCTTAGTCTAATTTTCATGAAACCTACAAGTGCAAGGCATCATCAGAGATTGAAATGCTACAAAATAGAACACCAGAAGTGTAGATAAATCCTTAAAACCCAACCAAGTGAAGTAAATCAGAACAAGCAACCCATCCCTTAAGGGGAAAAGGTGAAACCTAAAGTGAAGTAGAAAAACAAAGAAAGAGGGTCTTTGCCTCCAGTGGGGCGTGTGTGTAAAAATTTCCCAACAAATGGAGACTCCATTGGGGAACTAATCTAGAGAATTTGGATGAAAAACTAGAATCAAGAGCCCATAATATATGGTTTCGATCCTCACATCTGGTCAACCAGTAAACTAATGTCTCAAAACCAATGAACGAGATAGCCCTTCCTGTGCTAGAAATCCAAGTGTGTGCAGATGTATTAATTTCCCTCCCAAAATTACTACATAAACAAAGTTTAGTTAGGTTAAGCTATATAAATGATCCTAACTCCAAAAGCAACTTGGATAGAGCCTCGTTTCTAGTCAGAAATCCATATCCCTAATGAGGTTATCACTATGATTCTCCCAAACATATCCCTACTGCTAGCCATGCATCCATAGCCTCGGTAGAGATATTCAGATCCTCCTGTTAAGTTGAATTTTCTTTCTTTTTATTTTTTAATATTTTATTTTTATTTTCATTTATTTTAATTTTATTTTCTCTTTTCACTTCTTTATACTTCAACCTATAAGCAATGAAGCTCACACTCAGGGCTTAGAATCAAAGTGGCACCGAAGTAGAAATATAAGATTTTTTCACTTAACAAGACCTCAAAAGGAACCTAACAACAACCTTAGGATTCTTAAGATATGTGTAAAATGTAAGATGTGAGAACATTCAAGAACTAACTCGATCCAATGACTTATCCACTTTATACACCTGGCACATGTGACACCAAATATAGGACTTTCACTATGCCTTCTAGAAAAATGATTAGAGTTTGTAAAAGAAATACTCAAAGTAGTCCCAGATGAATGATTATTGTGCAGATAAAACACCTCCCCAAAAAAATATTGAGAAGACCCCAAAACCAAAATGAAGGAAAGCAAAGCAACCTAAACTAACCAAAAAAACACAAAAGAAAACCAAAAGAAAAAAAACACCTAAACTAACTATTTACAAGGGTGACCTAAAAAAGCTCAGGCAAAGAAGTAATGCTTTAAATATTTCGCATTGACTGGCAATGGGACATCCTCTCTAGTGAGGGTTTTGAGATGGAAAGCATTATCTCCTAAGATTTCAGAAATCTGAAAGGGTCCAAGCCATAGCTTGTCAAATTTACCATGTTCCCATGTATTCTCATGTGCTTTATCCCAGTACAAAACTAGATTAGAAATCCTGAAGGCTTTAACTTTGGCTTTGCGATCAAACTATTTCTTGACAATACCCTAATGCTTAGCAAAGTTTTCTAATGCTTCATCCCTTTTCTCTTCCAGCTATAATAGTTTAGCTAGAATGGCCTCCAAATGCTCCCCTTCCTCATAATACTCATTAATAAATTAGAGAGTAAGGATTCTCAATTGAACAAGAAACATAGGCTCAAGCCCATAAACCAAATGATAAGGATAGGTTCCTACTGAAGCTTTCTATCGGGTGCGGTCTACCCACAAAGAAAATCTTAACTGAGTGTGTCATTCTAATGCAGGAGCATCCTTGGGTCATGGAAATCTTGCATCACCCAAAAATATTTTCATTCCAGTTTGTCTTTGTTTTAGTTTCTATTTAGTTCAAGTTGGTAGATCCGGTAATTCTTCATGTTTCCTCACCAAACCTTGAGGATCTATGTTTACATCATCGACATGTTCATTTACCTTATTCCAAGATTTGAGCACGATTGGTTCATTTTATAGCAAGTTATCGCTTTTGGATTATGTGGTAGTTTCTTGAACCAACACTGGAATAATTTTCTTATCTAACAGCTAGTTTGATCACTTGGGGATTGTTCTCGTATCTTGCAGATCTTGATGGTGTGATTTGAATTGTTCTATGGGGTGTCCCCAACCTTGATTTAGGTTCACACTTCATCCTATGCATCCACTGAAGAGTAATTCAAGTTTTATGTCGACCTATACACACACACATTACATTTTCTTTAATTGGAGATTGCAGTAATCTTTGGGGCCGATGCGGATGTATAAAAAGCATTGTAATTGATCATAAGAAGACAGAAAGGAGAGTAGAGTTAGAGATTAGAAAAAGAAATATTTGCTCTATAGGATTTTCGCTCGCATTGAGGAGCATGTGGGAAGATGATATTTTGAGCATGTTGTAATTAGGCCTACGAGCCGATTCTGTAAGCCCAGATGTTTCCGGCTAATTGTAATCGAATTTTTTGATAATAAGAATGTTTGAATTGTATTTTCTTCCATTTTTTGTGTTGCTTCTATTGTGTGACTCTTACTGCATGGTCTGGATTGTTCTCTTCGAGGACCCTCCAACCATGGCTGCATCAGATGGTATTAGAGTAGGTTGCGAACCTACGAATCTTGAGATGAGAGCTAGTTGCGAACCTTGAGTGGGTTACGGTCCTTGTGGAATTCCTTGGGTGAATAAATCACTGATTTGAGGCAGGCTATAAGTGTGTTCAAAAGATCACCGAGAGAGAGGAAATTGAAACCTTGTAGTTAGATCGTCAAGTTGAGGTAGTTGCACTGAGAAGGGCAGAGATGTCATGGGGAAGGATGAATCCTAGAAGAATGGAGCAGATGATGGAGGACTTTAGAAATGAGATGAGGAATGAGATCTGAAACCTCTTGGGTGGTTTGAGGAGAAACCCTGAACTAGAGGATGAATATGAGGAAGTTGCAAAAGAACTTGAGACCGAAGAGGTTGAAGGGCCAATAAATGAGAGAGAAGAGAGATTGTTGAGAGCGGTGGCACAAGTAAGTAAAAGTCATAGGGTGGAAGTTTCTAACTTCTCTGGTACATTGAATCCAGAAGACTTGATAGACTAGATAGGAGAGTTGGAAGACTATTTTAAGCTTGAGGATATTAGAGACCCATTAAGGGTTACGTTGGCACAAACTAAGTTGAAAGGGAATGTTTCTCTATGGTGGAAAGAGTTACAAAAAGATAGGGTGGAGAATGGTGAAACAAGGATCACTCGATGGAGACAGATGGTTACAAGGATGAAGGCTAAGTTTATTCTGGAAGAGTATGAGTTGGAATTGTTTAAGAAGTTCTAGAACTTGAAGCAAAAGGACATGAATGTGAAAGAGTATACTGAGGAATTCTACAAGATGACAATAATATCTAGACACTGAGAGATGACTAGGGAGAAGGTGGCGAGGTATATAAATGGCCTTAGATTTAACATTCAGGATGAGATGAGTATGTTGAGGATTTCCACAGTTGAAGATGCCTACCAATATGCTCTGAAGGCAGAAGACAAAGTGAAGAAAAGACAACAGAATAATCCCAGAGGGAAAGAGAAGCAGATAAGCAGTAGCAAGGAGAAGCAGACAAGTGAAGAAGAATCAAGATCTAAGTGGAGTAAAGAATCAGATTAGAGGGTACAAAGGAGAGGAATTGGCAACAAGGAGTTCTTGGGAAAATGTTTTAAGTGTGGAGAAATTGGACATTGATATTTTGAGTGTCTTGAGGGATCAAGTAGAGGAACTAGTAAAAATAATTGTATGGCACATGAGGAGCAGGTAACTTAAATAGTAGATGGGATAAAACCAGAGCAGGGAGAATCTCTTATGCTTAGGAGAGTCTTGATGAGGTAGAGCAAGGAAGAGGTTGACACTTCACAAAGGAAGAATATTTTCTAGACTATGTGCAAATCAAGAGGTAAGTGTTGTAAGGTTATTGTGGATACTGGAAGTACTAATAACTTGGTATTTGAGGAGATGGTGGAAACACTTGGTTTGAAGAGGATTTCATATCCTTATCCTTATAGGATAAGTTGGTTACAAGATGATCATGTAAAGGAGGTGAAAGAACAGTGTTGGGTGAGCTTTAATATTGGCCCCTTCAGAGATGAATTTTTGTGTGATGTATTGTCTATGAGTGCTTGCCATGTTTTGTTGGGTAGACCTTGGCAATTTGATAGAGGAGCTATATATTATTGCAGAAGGAATCTGATTACTGTAGAGAAGGATGGATTTTTTTTCCTTTGGCTTCCTTAAAGAATAAGTAGGGGGAAGTGAGGAACTTGAGTCTTGTGAAGAGTTGCAGAGTTGAGAAGCAAGATACAGAGGTTGTACTGAAGGATGGAATGGATTTGAAGAAGAACCTTGTGGCTAAATCTTAAAGTGAGATGGAACTAGAAGAATGCAAAGGTAGAATTGTGCAGCAAAAGTCTTGGGTTGTAGACAAAATGGAAGATAAGGTGAGGTCTTGTAGAAGAGGTAGATCAGATGGGTGGAAGAAGGTGATTGGTGGTAAATGTCCCTTACTACCTTGTGTAGGTATGAGGCATGAAAAGGAGGAAAAAGAGAAGAAGTTGTAGGATCTAATAGAGGAAAGAAGAGAGGTTAGGAGGAAGAAAAGTGTAGAAAGAGAAGACATTTGGATCAAGAATGAGCATGGGATCTACATCCCAAACCTAGTTTGATGTTCATGAGTTCCCCTCATGGAACATCTTTTCTCACCACATTCTCTTGGGTTTTTATCAATTAACTTATGAATGACAGTAAGAAGATTCTTGTTGGTAGATTCTACTATGCCATTTCCTTGTGGAATATAGTAGTTGGATGCAAACTTAATAATGAACCCATGATCAAATTCCCACCTAGATAATTTTAATGATGCAAAGGCAGGACTATTATCACATACAACAACAAAGGAGCATCCAAAATGATTAATAATCCAAGCCTCAAGGAAATTTATCACTACCTCTGGTGTACATTGCTTGCAAGGAATGACCTCAATCCACCTAATAAAGTAATTAGTAGAAGTTAAAACATACCTATGTCGGGTGGAAGATGGTGGGTTGATAGGACCAATGAAGTCCAATCCCCACTATGCAAATGGTCTTACCTTAATTACTGGCTATAATGGCAAAGAAGAGTTCTTCTCTCTAGTGGCAGAGGTTTGACAAATATGACAGGCCCTCACATGATTGTATGCATCTTTAAATATAGTTGGCCAATAGTATCCAACATGGATGATTTGAGTTGTAGTGGCCATACCAGATCCATGACCTATTCCATACCTATCATAAATTCATCCATAACTTGGGTTGCCTCCTCTTTTCCAAGAGATTGGAGATATACCCCCTCATGATTCCTTTTGTATGGAATTTCCCCATTAAGCATGTACCTGACACTCTTCAAGCGTAACACTCTTCGCTGCAGTAGATTTAAGTGAATATGACATTTCTAATTTAGCGAGTAGTAAACCAAGTCATCATACCGTTCATTAGGTGAAACATCTTGGAGATGGTATTGTTGCGCTACAATTTTAGGGCATGTTTCAACCATCATCCTTCTTAAAGCTTGCCCTCTTACTAATTCCATTGGTTGAATGCCAATGTCATATTCCTGTAACATAGTGACCCACTTGGACCTTTGTTCACCCAATTCACTGTGCATGAATAAGAGTTTCACTGCTGGATCATACACTATTGCAAATACTTTATTCCTCAAAATGTAATGTCTAAATTTCTTCATTCCACGAACTAGTGTATAAGCCTATTTTTCTATATTTGGGTATTTCAATTCATTATCCTTTAGGGGAACACTCATGAATGCTATCAGATGCTCATTTCCTTCATTTGACCTTTGTTTCAACATGCTGACATAGGAATGATTTGATGCAAATGAATATATATAAAATGGCTTTGTATAATTTGGGCTTACCAGCACAAGAGTAGCAACTATGGCCCTCTTTATTTCATCAAATTATTATTTTGCTTCAGCAGTCCATTCTACCTTCGTATCCCGCTTTAGCATTGCATTCAGTGGCTTGACTATTTCTATGAAACTAGTGATGAATTTTTGAACAAAATTGATCTTCCTAAATAAAGACTTCATCTCCTTCTTGCTAGCTGGGGGTTGTATCTTCAAAATTGCTTGGATTCACTTGGGATCAATAGAAATGCCATGTTCAAAGATCACATGACCCAAGAGATTTCCTTTTGTTACCCCGAATATGCATTTTTTGGGATTTAGGGAGATGCCAAATTCCCTGCATCTTTGGAATACCTTGCATAGATCTAAAATATGATCTCCCCGGTCTTTAGAGAAAACAGTCAAGTCATCCATAGAGATAATAATACACTTACCAATTATATCCTTGAAGGAAATGTCCATAGCTCTCTAGAAAGTGGCTCCTGCATTGATTAGTCTGAATGTCATTCTTTTATAAGAAAATGTGCCCCATTTAGTTGTGAAGGTAGTCTTATGCCTATCTTCATACTGCACCATCACCTAGTTGTATCTAGAATAACCATCCAAAAAGGAAATCATTTGGGAACCATTTAAAATCTATAAGACTTCATCCAATGAATGTACTGGATAGTTGTCATTTTCTAAAGCATGATTTAAATTTTTAAATTCAACACATAACCTGATCTCACCTTTCTTCTTCCTTATGGGCACCATGTTTGTCACCCATTTTGAGTGTCTAATGAGAAATATGATGCGCACAGATAATAGTCTTTGTACTTCTTTCTAGATAATAGGATCTAACAAAGCATTAATGGGCCTCTTCCTTTGTCTAAAAGGCTTTGCATTTGGCTTTAAAGGAATTGTGTTTGTAATGATTGAAGTGTCATAGATTTTAAGATCTTCATAACTCCAAGCTATGTCATCCTAATAGACATGTAATGCATCAATTATACCCCTTTTCTCTTCAAGAGTACATACTTTACAAATGAACACATTCTTCACATCATCTGGAGTTCCCATATTGTATGTATCACATTGACTGGCTATTGAGTCCTTTTCCTGATAATCTTGATCCCTTATTTTGTCCAAGTCAAAGATGCTTTCAAGCTACACCACCCCCCTTGGAATTGTATTTTTCGTTAGGTTGATTACCCCTTCCATGCCTAATTCTACCTCTTGAGGTTCTATTTCATCAATTATCAGAGAGGTAAATACATCAGAGATGGAAATAAAATCTAAAATATGCTTGTAATCTTCAAATACCTAAAAATTTGTCATGTTATCTGATACAGACAGGATTGGGGTAAGATCAACTATGAATCTTTTCAATCCTGATAATGATAATGGCTCTAAAGTGTTGCCTACTTGTGCCAGAGCATCAACAATATAATTCTTTCTTTGGGGTATCAATTGGTTATTAAATGTGTCAAATCCCTCTACTAGGTCCCATACTCTATGCCTGTAATTTGTCATCCTCCTATCATGACATGAGTACTATCTCCTAAATTGCTTAACCACTAATTTTGAATCTTTGAAAAATTGCAAAGATTTAACCTTTTTTCTTAGAGCCATCAGTAATCCATGTATCAATGCCTCATATTTAGAAACATTATTGGTACAATGAAATTGTAGTCTATGCGCAACAAAGAATGTTTTACCTATTGGGCTTATTAATTCAAATCATGCACTAGCTCCTTGCTTAGACTTAGAACCATCAAACCATAGAGTCAAAAACTTAGCATAATGTACACCTTTTAAATCTTTTATACTCTTGCTCTTACTTGATGAAGGATCCTCTTGTACAACTTGTTTTTTTCCTTTTCGCTCATTATGGATTTCTTGCACTTCAATCCTCACTACTGGGGAAGGATCGATACATCTCTTATGCTCTACAATTGTTTGACAAAGGAAACACTCTATATCTGGATGGGATGTATTATGGACTCTACACCAATTAGGAAATAACAACTCTTCAAAGTTCATTCCCCTACCAAGGTTTATTTAATCTTCTATACACTTCTGAATAAATTATTGAAAATTGTCAAATAAACCAAGGTTACCATCATCTTGCTCAGTCAGTTTCTTCATCTGACTCAACAACTAGATTTGTACTACTGGAACACTGAGTCAGATCCTTAGGCATATCATACATCATCAAGACTTCTTATGTCTCTACTATTTCTTCAATAATTGCTGCTAGGATATAATTTCCACAACTTGCCTCAGAAACCAGTACTTCATTTGATGTATTTTGGTATCAGTAATCAAATATTTTAGTCTTGGCTTCCGTTCAATCCTGAGTTGGCTAGGAATCCCCTTCCAAGGGAGCCACATATGGGAGTGGTCCATAGAGGTGTATTCATTTAGTTCCCTGATAAATTCTCTTCCTAAAATCATCCCATAAGCATCTGGTATGTTAGCTACTTGAATGTTGATGATCTATTGCACATGCGGATCAAATAAAATATACATTGCAATCATGTTCAATTGACCTACTATGCTAACCTCTATCATGTCTAAATTAGTGAACTTGCATTGAGAAGGGGAAGGAGTAATGCCTAAAACCTTGCGAACTAAAAATGACATAACATTCATGGATGCACTAGAATCAAATAAGCAATTATGCAAGTTCTTACCAAATATGCGTATAAGATCAAAAATGGGGGAGTTTTAGACTTCCCTTGGAAAATACTTACTAGAGAATCAGTGTGTGCCACCTGGGTCTTATCTTTGTCTTTAATCCTATCCCTTGACTAAACTTGGTGTTGATCCTTAGCTGGTTGGTTAACTTGATCTCTTGTTGGCTGTGAAATTTGATTCTTTCCAACAACCTCCTTAACTACCGGTTCACTAAAACCAACTCTTTTTTATAGGAGTATCTTATGAAAGCTTTGAAGATACATTTCCACCTAAAGAATAAAAAAAAATGATCCTAATCACCGAAACCCTTAATAACTCAAAAGTAGAGAGGATGACCTTTACCTTCCTTAGCTCCTCAGCCACATATTCACCGATTTGTGTCACAGTCATGTCATCCTGATGGATCCTAGGTTGTTCTATCTACTTCTCCTTGCTAGCATCAATTGGTCCTCCTTTGGAAGAATTAGAAGATCCTCCTTTTGAAAAGTATTGTGTGGGAACTTCTAGATAAGAAGGGTTGTTACTTGCATTTGGATCAGGAGGTGTGCTAAAGTTATTTGGAGGGGTGGAAGTAGTAAAAGGCCCACTAGCTTGCCTATTACTTAGATCATATGACCTTGTACATTGATTAAACATTTGAACTTCATCTATCCCACCTTCTTCTCCATTTAAAGGACCATTTTCAACATCATTATTTTTAAACAATTGAGATATTGATTCTTCATTACATACCTGTTCCGATTTAGCACCTTGCTCAATTGATTCCTCTTGAGGTCCATTTTCTTCTCCTCATGGAAAGGGAGCATGATTCAATACCAATACTGGTGAATCACTGGGATTTGATGGTACAAGGTCCTATCCACTTGAATTATTACTAGTAACCTACTGAACTTCCATTTGAAATATAGAAAATTGTAGTCTGGAATTCAGGGCACTCCAATTTTGAATGTTGTGTTGTTTTATGAAGCTTGCAATATCTAGATAATGCAGAATCAACTAAAAGGACTACACTAGATGACTTCTCTTGATTAGCAGGTTGGTCCATTAGTGTTGGGACTCCTCTGTTATTATGCCTGGTATTCCAGGTTCTATTCTTCCTTTGGGGTGGCCTCCTATTGGAATTCTTCCCTACTCTCTCAAAGCCCTATCCTAAATTTTTTCCTCTACCAAATATTTTTCCCTGACCATGAGCATAATCTCTACTATCTCAATTGTAATTGGATTGTATGCCTCTTTTTGCTACCTATAATTGACTATTCTAATTTCTCAGTTAGGTGACCTCCATAGACAACTTCTTTACTTTCTTTGTCAACTCATCTAGCCTCTCTTTATCTGCATTTCCTTGTGTTGGTACAAAACTTGTAGAATTTTGCAAATAAATAGGGGGTGAGCCCAAGTTCTGTGACTGATTTAATACCTTGGAGCTATGCAAATAGGATGAAATGTTTTTCTATTGAAGAGGGTGTACTAATTTACTTGAACTTTGCACATAACTACAAATGGGTGGAGCTTGACTTAATGGTGGGCCTCAATGTGAAACCAAAGACATTTGAGGGACTGAATTCATCAGGGGAGTCTAATTAGCCATAGCTTGGTTTAGTCCTTGAATTTTTTCTGGATGAGTAGTTGGCCTCAGTGATGTCAATGGTCCTAAAAAATGCTTCCTTAAATCTATGCTAGCCTTAACTTGCTTTGCATATGCATCTGTTAGTGAAGCTATAGGTTGATGCTTCCAATTAATGAATGTGGAAGTAAGGCTATCTAGGGCATCATAATAAACCTCCCTAGTTGATGCATCATCCACAACATATGGTGGTTGTAATTGGGTGTAGGCACGATGAAACCTATTGTTGAATGAGCCTATGGTATCATTAACTTGCCTCTTGATCGACATAAACTATTGATACAAGTCATTAGGAATGATACAAATTCTAAAATTTTGCAGGAAGGCATTCTCTAGTTGACTCCAACTAGTGATAGAACTGGCCAATAGTTGATTGTACCAATAGAATGCATCGTCACCTAGTGAATAAGGGAAGATTCTGCATGCCACATCCTCATGATTGATCAGTCTATCCCTTAGAGAAATTTGAAAAATCTTGATATGATCCTCAGTAGTTCTATTGGGATCATTAACATGAAACTTAGAGAAAAATGCTCAAGATTATTAGGCATGGCATCATAGTTATTGAAGAATAGGGGTGAAGTGTTATTAGCCAAAAAAGTGATTGGTGGTGGTGGAGGTGGTAGTGGTTGATTGATGGCTACTTGAGGCTATTGAATGGGGATGGGAATAGGTTCAGAATCTGATGATGATGAACTAGGTAGAGAGGAAGACGAAGAAGATGGTTGGATGGGTGTAGATGATGATGCCTCCCCTTTATTAGTCCTTCTAGACCTAGTAGGGTCCTTTAACTCTTGGAAATATACTTTGTTAGCTGTAGATCTAGTCTACCTTCAGAATCTTTGAGGAGATATGGATGAAAGAAAATGCTCTAGCTTTGTTGAATCAACCATCCTTCTAGCACCAATCTGTTGATGGTGTTTTTAGCACTATAAAAACTTAGACAAAATGCAAGTATCCTATCTCTCTTGAAAGGTAAATTTCTATTAGCAAGCCTCAAGAAACAACCCCAAGGTCTCTAATGTTAGGTATTGACAATGCAACAAACAACTCAGTGATAAATGTGAAAATATTGGTAATCACAAGGGTCCTTACAAACTAAATTTTGGAAGCTCCAAATTCATCAAATGTAGCAATAATGGTGATTCTTTGTGAACCTTTATCTAACAATAATCTCAAAGAAATAAAAAAAGATAAAGGGATTCAGAGAGATATCTAGTCTAAAACCTAAAATCAATTGTGCTAACAATAGAGCATTCAAGATGGACCAATATTCCAAATCAATCCTTGCTTAACCAAGATTAAATCTACAATATCACAAAGATAGTGCAATCTCCAAAGGAATTAAAGATTTTCATATTGTAAATATTCAAACATGCATTCAAACATTCACAATTGAACTTGAGTGCAATATAGAGTAGGCCCAGGATAACTTTACACAACAATCCACAATCAGAAGATCACCAAAAGTATGCACTGAAGATTCCTCAACACCTTAAAAACTTTATCATAAACATAAATGAACTACAACTAGCTCTAATATTAACCATGAAATCACTTACTCAAAAGATAATAGATTAGAGACACAAGAACCATGGATAGATGAAATAACACAAAGAAGAGCACCAAAATACAATGTCTTCACTTGTATTCACTTCACCAATAGTTTGCAACAATTTAAGTATCTCAAGCTCAGTAGCATCAACAACTAACTATCAACCCCTTTAAATGAGGAAGAGGCCTCTATTTATAGAGAAGCACTCACATGTCAGCCTAAAAGATAAATTAAATTAGGTTCTTACATAAGGTTGGCCAAACAGGCCAGCCTTGACAATTCTAATCATCCTAATTTAATTTATAATAAAAATATTACAAATCGACCTCAAAAGGGGCATTTTATAATTAAATAAAAGTTCTAGTACAAAAATCTAGATGTAGCCAACTTGTAGCCCTAGGAACCTTGATGAGGTATGCACATTGTTCGAGGCAACTAGTTTGGGTTTTCCTCCTTTTCCTTATCTTCTCCATTTCTAGAAAGTTCCTTAACTTTGGAAAGCACATCATCAAGGTCGTCTGGATCAAGGAATGGGATGAACTTTATTCTCAACTTAATTGTTCTTAACTCCTCTTCATATTTAATCAAAGCCTTCTCCCATTCAAATTGCAACCCCTGGTCTCTATCCAAGTTAGAGATATAAATAGTTGCATCCTCAAGTTGATCTTTGATGATTGGCCCATTGTGAGTTGGAGAGTATACCTCATGCCACCACTTATGTAATTGATCCACATTTAAATTCTTTTTCCCAAATTTCTTCCTTCTTATGACAATCTTTAGAAATGCAACATAGCTATCAAATATCTCCTTCACCTTGTTCTGGATCTTGGATATCTTAAGTTCTTTCATCATAAGTTCCTTCCTAAAATTCCATGACTCCATCCATTCCATTGACTTACGTATCTTCTGACGTGAATACATTCTTCTTGATTAGCTCTTCCTTCAGAATCTTTTAAATTTTATTCAATTAAATAATGGTGGCATCATCTACCTTTTGGAAATCTATTGTGAATTGAGATGTCTTCAAGAGATGATGTAGCCTTCTCATATGTGTGTAATATCTTTTCAATCATTGCATCCCCTCTATTAATTACATTGTCAAGCCATTCTTGGGTAACCTATGAGGAAATTCTCATCTTCTCAATTTTAGAAACAACATACTTAGATAATAATCCCTCAGAAAATGAGGTACCCTCACTGGACTGAGTTTGTAAAGACTATCAAATTTTGAAAACATATTAGTATTTCTCTTAACTATCATTGCAACTCTTCCTTAGCCTGTGTCTCATTTTCTAATCTTTTCAATATTGACTACATTTATTCTTGAAGGTCTTCCTCTTCCTACTCCTTAGTAGTTGGACATAGATTAATTGTATCCACTTTATAATCTAAGGGCCTTACCTTATCCTTGCATTTATCACCAGCAGGGGTAGCAATGTGAACAACCCTATTGTTAGATTTATCCTTGACCCATTTGGAGACTATCCTAGCCTTCTTCCTCTCTTTAGGTTGACCCCAATTGGCTAGAAACTTATCTCAATTTGGAGCTTATTCCTCAACAATGATTGGTTTAGGATTCATTCTTTCTTTTAACCAATCAAAGCATCAGACTATTCCACCTCTGTATTCTCTTACGAGACATCCTATTCTTGTTTATCCTTGGGTGGTTGGTCATCACTATCCCCTAGATTTTCATCAATTTTATCTTGATTTAGTTGTCCCTTATCTTTGTCTTATGTATTTGAAATATGAGTATGTTCTTTCATAGGGGATTGTTAAGTAACTTCCTCTATTACTTCTAATGTTGCTTCTTTGCTTTGTACTTCTAGAGCAATCTCCTCCAATTTCCTTATGAAAGAATTAAGTTCTCCACTCTTGGGTGTAGGAACATATTCATCTTCCCATTCTTCTTTAGGGTTTCTTGATACATTCTCTTCTTCATGAACACCTTCTTCATCCATTGACATATTTTGAATAGGAGAGGTGGGATGAGTATTATTTCCTGTAACTGTTCTCTTTGTTTCCTCTTGAGCTTCACCAATAGGTGCCTCTTCAACATTTTCTTGATGCTTATCCACCACATCCTTCACATTCTCTGCAAGAAGATTTTTCTATTTGGGAGAACCTCTTCTAACATATACTTGTGGCCATTCCCCTAAACTTTCCACATCAACAACTTTGACATGAGTAGTGTCTTCTTCACTAACCTTAGCCTTTTTGGACTTTTCCATCTTTTGGCCCTTAGTAACAAGTTTTCTCTTCTTGGAAGGTTGTGCTTCTTCAGTTCCTTATTCAATAATTTCTTTTGATGGATTCCTTACCTTAGCAATGGTTTTCCTCTTAGGTTTTTTTCCTTTGGTCTGGCTCCTAGTTCTTCATTTGATTATAAATTGTGCTTGCCCTATATATTCCTCTTCATGAGGCTCAACAGTATCAACCTGAGTATTCTCTATTTCCTCTTCTAAATGGGACTCTAGATCCCCATCAAGTCATAAGTGAACTTGGTACCTATTGCTTCTAATTAGAGAATCTTACGTTTCACCCACAACTTAGAGTATCTCAATACAGGAGCATTGAGTTGATTCAAATCAACTATCTCCTCTGACCAATTCACAACAGGAAGTGGCTTGTCTTTATATTTCTCATAATCATGATATTGCATAGGGTCATCTTCATCATCTACTTGATTAGGAACACTGGCTATTTTATGGATTCCAATCAGCCTCAAGGACAACCTTTATCATTTTCTTCTTATCACTTCCATTTCATCTATACATTTGGCCCAATAGTCCTCAATATGATCCTTATGTTTAAATTTCTTGTTGGCCATTTTTTGTGCAATACCATAGGGATCAAAGTTTCCCCTATCTGTATGTGAGTATAAGTGGAAATGAACCATCTCCCTTTCAGAATGGTGGGCACTTTGTATAGAAGGAAAAGCATCCAAACTTCCAATCCCTAAAGGAAACTCACCTCCAAAAATTTTTTTGTGCATATTCTTCAGGACAATATCAAATGCAGCCAATTGCCTTGTCACTTTTGACAATATGATTTTGTCAGTGGGATACTTGGGAAGTCTAAAGGGAACCTATGGAGATCCATGTATTTTGATGTAGGAGAAGTTTGGAAATTGGATAAATCAATAACCATACATTTTGATTAGATCCATGGCCTCTAGTGAAATCCTGACATGGAGGGAATCTTGTAGTATTCTTGTAATATACATAAGGAAAGCATCATTAACCCTCCTATAATTGGAAGTATTAAATAGCAGCTGAGGGTACACATCAAAAATTCTATCCTTACTAAGGAATCCCTTGTAGCTCATACCTTTGTACTTATTTTTTCCAACATACAAGTACACAAGACACAAAGTCATGGTGAATTTCTTAGTGTCTTGCACACTTCTCAACTGCATGTTCAAATTTTCACTGATGATTCTAGCCCATTGGTAATGCACTCCTTTTACAATTTGTGAAATGACATAAAACATTCATTCCTTGAACATGAATTCCTCATCTAATCCCATGACTCTACCCAAAACAGTAATCATGTCATTGTATTCTTGCTTGAAGTCAGCTCCATATAATTGCTTGGGAAATTTAGAGTGTTGTGACTTTGGCTTCTCAATCCAAGAACTATTAATGATTATCAAATCCCCAGAAGGATTTTTCTCATATAATTATTTAGCCTCCTTTCCCTTTATCTTGACCAACTTTTGATGTGAACCAATGTTGAATGTTCCAACTATGAATTCCTCAGTTATATTTTCCATTATCCTTCCTTGAGGGCCAAGAATTACCCTTTTATTTGAGTCATAATGCCTGACACACTCCATAACAAGCTCATGGCATTGTATTGAAGGTGGAAACCCAACAACTTGAGCCAACCCTTTATGAGTAATAACTTTGGGAAGAGGGGTTTGTGCATCACCAAACATCCTTTGTTTGAAATCATCATAGTCCACATGACCCATGTTGGTATCACCAATCTTGCTCCATGTCGAAATGATCTTTGTCTTAGGCCTTGTACCCTTAAATTATTACTTCATATTTTCTCCTCTAGTTAGAGGCCCTTCTTTGACCAACTCAATTGATTTTGCTTTAGAATTTATGTCTTTGCTAGATTCACCCTGCATCTGATAAAAGACCATAATTACCAAGATGGAATGTAAAATTGATCATCATAACCTAGTTGCATCATTTAATTTATCATCAAAATACATATGCAATATGAAACTAATCTCTAATCATCACCAAGATAATTGAAACTAAGTTACAACTCCTAAAATTGAGCTTTGAACAAATTTTGGGTTTTCCCACTCCTCGTGGATTTTTGTGATGAATAGTACTTTGGGTTATCCATCCCTCCATGGATTCTGTGAATGGATGGACCTTCATGTATTTCCCTCATAGGTGGATTTTAGCGAATCAAGGGAACTTAGCCAAAAGTTAGACACAAAGACTCTTAATACCATAAAACCTATCTTCCATTTGTCCCAAGGTTCAACTTAAAGATAAATCATGCTCTTCATATTTTTGGGAATTTCAAGGTACCATGGATTCAGAGAAATCCAGGACTGAAGGATTTTTGTGAGTAGATTGAGGCTCAAGGAATATGTGCCCACGTGGATTCAATGAAAGATAAGACTCTCAGGTTTTTCCATTCGGTATGAATTTTGGCAAAGTTTTCACTCATTGCATATTTTCAATTGTCATGAATTTGGTGAACTTACGAACTCAAAATTTTGATTCGAATTTAAGATTTCTTAGCTCATGAGTTGGAATTCTAACTTGAATGCTTACTATGTAGCTAAGATGATTTTTTTTTTTTGACACCAAGTTTATTATGAATAATTGAATTCCCTAAATATAAAGTAGGGTTAATCAGTGACTGTTTCTATCATTTCAATCCTCGTGCTCAAAGCATTGCAAGAGATTGATCATTTGAGCATAGATTCACATCATACATGAGGTAAAACACACTTTGAATTTGAAACCCTAGCTTTATCATGGATGCCCTAATTCCTAGTTAATACAAACTTGAGGAACCCTAATCTTTAGAATGATTCCCTAATTTGTTTGAGTTCAAAATGAAGATTAAAGCAACTATAATGAGCACAAGGGAAAAATAAAAAAATGATAATTCAAAATAAATCTGCTACCAGTGACATCAAACACAAATAAGGAAGAAAACTCAAATAAAATGTTGATAAAAAATGAAAGCAGTGGTGAAAGCACACCATTAAATATGCAAAAGGAATCACAAAGCTTCATTGAAATCATTGAGAAGTTTTGAAAAAATTTAGGACCCTACCTTTAAGCTCATAAGATTGAAGACACTATCACCCAAATGCTTGCTTTGAAAAAAATCTAGCTAGAAAATTTGATAACAAAAGCTAAGTACCAATACACAAATCACCGATCCTTGAAATGCAAGAGAGACCAAGCACTCCATAAATGCAACAATCAATGAATAATGAAAATGGAATGCAAAAGACCCTTTAAATTGCACCCAAAGTAGCATTAATGATCATGTACCTCACCTAACAAAGTGATAAATGCATCAACAAGACCATTCATCAAACTTCAGGGATTTGAATCTGTAACGGACTTGGGGAAATCAGGGATTGAGGGATTTTCATGAAAGGAAAATGTCTTGAGGAATCCACTGGGAGGCAGATTTAGCGAATGTTCAATCCCTTGGGAAAATCCAGCTAGGACATATTTTTGAAAAATCCTCCAACACTTGCACATTATGATGCCTTAGTGTAATTTTTCATGAAACCTCCAAGTTCAAGGCATCATCAAAGATTGAAATGTTGCAAAATAGAACACTGGAAGCACAGATAAAGCCTTAAAACCAACTAAGTGAAGTGAATTAGAAAAAGTAACCCATTCCTTAAGGGGAAAACATGAAACCTAAAGCAAAGCAAAAAAGCAAAGAAAAGAGGGTCCTCGCCTCCGGTGTGGCATGTGTGTGAAAATTGCACAACACTCTCCTTAAGTCTATTTTTTAAGACAAATTGTTATATATATATGCCTTTGCTAACTTGAATGCTTTCTTATCTCAAAGAGTGCTTTTTGAAGTCATCCATGCATGTCTTCATGTCATTTATGGAATTCCCTATTCTTGTTGATCAAGTACTTTCCTAGTCTCATTTAAGACTATCAATTATTGCATGCTTCCTTGATGTTTCATAATCCTGTATACTATCACTATCTTTTTCCAAATTGACCGAAGATTGTTTTTTTTCCAACACATCATTTAAATCTTGAGATTTCCTTGTTATGCATCAAACATAGTCTTAAATTTCGTAGGTTGTCCTTTCATAGAGTCTTGTGATACTTTTTTTCCTTAAAATAATCTAAAAACTGCCATGAGGACATAGAAATATCACCTCATATGTTCGTTGTGGAGTCTTTAATTAATGACTTTACACCATCATTCATGCTAGGGCTATGCTATCAAACCATTTTTCCTTTCATTATGCTAATCACAAATGATTTCCACTGCAGTACCAAACTGCTCTTTTAAGACTGTCATCATCCTTATAGGCCTATAGTAGACCACTTACCATGCTCATTCTGACTTCATCATAACATTGTGTTTCAATTTCTCGAGCCCTAGGAGGAACCTCCCAAAAGAAAGACAACCTCTATCATTTTAAAGCTAGTAGAAGGCATAACATCCTCAAATGTGTATATGCAACTCATAATAAATCTTGAATTAGTTTTGAAACTAACAAAACCATTATCATTTTTTCCCATATTTTCTCTTCATTGGACTGTCCTCCTATACAACACATGTGAAAATATTTTGTTATCATGACTATCTCTTCATTGGTGTGTTGGCTTTTTAAGATGACTATCATCTTGCTTGATTATATGCAAGACATGCATTCATTGTTTCTTGACTATGCTCATGAAAATTGTTTCCTCTTGGATTTTTAATCTATCTCAGACCTAATAAGGGTTTATATACATCATGACGAAGACACAAAACTGACAAAACTTGATCTTTTAACCAATAATGAAGAATAATGAATGTTTAATGGTATTTTGAAACTAAAATTTAGCACATATATATTTGACCCAAATATAAAATGGTGAAATATCATGTGCCAACAGTAAGCTCTTTACTCTCAAAATATCTATAGGTCTGTAACATATGAAACCCTTAAAAAAAACCTGAGCGAAGCTAGAAGAGAATACCTGGTAGTGCAAAATGAAAACACAAGTGAATGAAACATGGGTAAGATTTAATCAACTCCTAGAATTTATTCTTCCTCCTTGAAATGTGCCTCTATCTCTACATGATCTCTACAACATGGCATGTAATACAACAATATGTAACCTCCAAGCCAAGGATAAAGCCATGATTCTTTTAATGCTTTGTAAAACTCACACAACATGATCAAACTCCCCCTTCTAAAACTTTGCAACGTGGGATTTATCTTCACAAGACAACAACATAACGCCTTCCACACATGGCCGTAATAGAGAAAAAGTTGCTTGATCTTCTATTTACCTTTGAAATGCACCTTATCTTGACAACAACGTGGGCCTATACCTATCACTGCATCCTCATACTCTTCCATTCCTTCAATATTTTTACATGAAACCCTAAACTTTCTCTATGTTCTATGGATAAGCAAAAATGGAACTTCTTAGCGCCAAAAATACTTGGTCAAATTTTTCTTTTGATATTTTTACCCTTTATATAAATTTTCCAATACAAGCTTTTACTTTTGCATTTAGATTATAATTCTATGTCAAAAAATTGTAATGATTTCCTTAAAATAAAAAGTTTGCAACAATCCTACTTCAGATGATGTAGACAAGGGAACAATTAAAGAATCTACAATAAGTTACATAATTGCTTTTGATGTTGGTATGAAAGATATTGAGAGTCAATTACCTAAAGAGTTAAAATCTATATTATATGTAAGAAGGAAAGAATCCATTAATTAGGATGAAAAGTTAAGGTATTTTACTTTAGAGAAGGTTAGTTCTACTTTTTTTGATGAGGAAAGAGCTAGATTAGCTCAATTTCACAATAAAGAATTTAGAACCAAGAAGAGAGTGGCTGCCCTGATGAGAAAGGATAACGATGATATTGAGAGGTTAAGGAATGAGATTGTTGAGAAGGTTGCCAATCTGGAAAAGGAGTTAGGTATGAATCTGGATAGTGGAATGAATGTTGATGTCTCTTTTCCTAAAGTAAATGTAATAGAAGATCCTCAACATGAGCATGTGAATGAGGAAGAAAATGTGAATACTAGAGATACTCCTCTAGTGGAAGAGAATATTGTTGAAGAAGAAAAAGATGGAGAGATGTAGAAGGAGGATGAACAAACAGAGATTATTACACCTTCTTTGGACACAAGGAAGAATGTAGAGCAGGAAAAAGAGGTTGTACAAGACAACCTGAAGAGAACTAAGGCACAACAAACTAAAAATATACCTCCTCTAGAGGATAATGTAAACCCAATTGAAGAAGAAAATACGAATGAGGATAATTTTGACAATGCTGGGGAAGGAAAAAATGATGAAAAATATAATGATAGCATTGGTGACAAGGAAAATTCTTATGAGAAGAAAGATGAAAAGAGCATGAATACTAATGGTGAGTCTTTTGGAACCTTCAAAGACTCCTTGAAAATCCTATTGGGGATGCAATTTCAATTTCAACCAGTTGTATCTACACAATTGCTTCCAATCCTAATGCAACAAGGGAAAATAGACATGGACAAGATATCCCCCTTGTAAAAACTATAGCTTGGTGACACATTCCATGCCTCTTCCAGAAAGGATATCTTACAAACCCATTAAAATAGTGCAAAGTTGATAGATGACGCAGTGAAGGTGCTACAAGAAAGTTTTCCTGATGCTAGTGTTGGTACTTCTTTATCTGGTGTGTAGAAAATGAGGTTACTCCTTGATTCCTTCAAATAATATTCTACTGGTCTTATGGAGAAATTGGAGAAGGAGGTCTACAAGAAAGTGAATGATAAAATTTTAGCAGATATGATAGATAAATGCACCAATACATATGGTAAATCATAGAACAACCTTAAGGATGTATAAAATTGTGTTGAGGAATCTAAATGTAAGGGTTTGGAAAAACACATTTACTAATTATATCCCTTAGTTTCCAAAATAAATTAATAGAATAAAATAATTATAAAAAGGAGCGGAATAAAAGGAATAATTTAATTACTTTCATCACTATATTCAAATGGAATAACATACATCGATGAATCAAAGTATATCAAAACAAGGTTGTGCCTTCACTAGATTTAGCCATGTAGGCTTACATAAGAATTATCATCTCAGCAATACATGTAAATTCAAATATTGTAATGCAAATGAAGGAAATAGAAAGATCATAAATGCATCCACAAGGAACCATAACACAAAGATTTTCATGAGTGGAAAACCCTCGTAGGGATGAAAAAACACTCATAAAAGTGCCTCACTAGCTTAATGAAATGCCTCATTGACAGAGCCTTACTGGCTACAAAATCTCAATGGTTACAAGATGCCTCCTAGGCAATGATCAAACTATTTCACTATCCTAATCATTTATAACTTCATTACTTTTTTTTGAATAATAAGACCATCAATTACACATTGATCACTCTGGTTCCCTACATAACATTTATCTTCTTAATACTTGTACACCATGCCACAATGCATGCAATATTGTAAAACATGTCCCACTTATGTAACAAACTTTTCCTCTTTTTCAGGAAGCTCTAATACAGTTACTAGCCATCAAGTGATATTCCAAGGATGCCTCATACCTAAATTCACCCAATTCTTGAAGGAATAAAGGCTAATGTTTATCTATCTTTATGAACATAAGAAAAATCACATAAGAACTTGCAAGATGAACTAATTCACATATTTCATATAGATATTCATGTCCTTACCCAAAATATATGATGATACTCACTTAATTTGTTACTATTAATATTTTCCAAGCATTATTTAGATGATCAACCAAGAGGACCTTCTTCAATAATCACTATCCATAAGGAATTTTTATCATAGACTAAACATAATCTAGTAAACGATAAATATTTCTAGGTTTCTATACTTGCCAAGAGATTTATTCCCTATGACTTCTTAATTGGAAATATTTCAGAAGTTATCAACTAATCCTTCTTATCTCGACCGAGATATAGAAAAAATCATTATTATAAACAAACTCTTTTGATTTTCAAAATGGTATGGCACATTCCAAATACGGCTCGAAGCTATTAAGTGTCTTAGTCTAAGAGTCAATGTCTTTGGCATACTAACATTGTGATATGAAGATGAACATATGCAATATTTCAATGTCTACATATAGATCTTATATATCTATTTATATATCTATTTATATATGTGTATACAAATATAGAATTACATGCATATAATATATAAGTTTAAATACAGATGCGTACATATATAAAAGGAAGCATAAACAAAGTCCGCAAGATTTTTGACATAAATCTTTACAGAAACGCCCTCACACAAAGAAGTGTTACTTCCCAAATATTCCAATTAAGCAAGGAATAAATGAGGGAAACGAGAAAAATAATACTGCTAGAAAATATGTATAAGCCTTGAATTCTTCTCAAATAAACCACATTATCATTTGGCATATAACCAGTTATGCTAGCACATAAAAAGAAAGGATAATGTTTGAAGCCATCCCAAACTATTCCTATGTATGTTAGACTCACTCACAAGACCCGATAGACATGGGAAGAGAAATAGAGATTAATTACTTCCTTCACATTGAGGGTGCTCTAAATGGAATAAGGTCTAATTTGTGTGCAATATCTAGTTAATATTCCTAGTTTTCTTTCAAAGGTATGTCACTAATGAAAAAGAAGAAAGCATTTAGCTATCTTGAACCATATAAATTAAAACTGAAATATTTCTTATTTTTGCTAGTATTGAATAATCAGTTAATGAGAATGTAAAAAGTAAATAGCTCATACAAATAACTAAGTGTTCCATACATATTCCAGTAAATAAATAAAAAAGGTAGAGAGAAAAATGTGATTAAAAAGGGGAGGAAGAAGATGAAACATCTGAAGACTCATACTGCATAGGAAGGAATCAATGCCATTGAGCCCAAACTTAGGTAATAGAAGAAGGCAATATTCCTAATGAGTTTACCAATAAATCAAACGATACATCATATAGGAAAAACAACATAAAAAAATACAAGTTGAGAGTAGCAATTGATTCCAAAATTCCATCAAGGAAAGTTTGTAGTGGAGGTGGAAGTTGGAGTCAAAGCACAAGCTAAGGGAAAAGCATCAGTAGAAACCAAAGCTAAAGTTGAAACCAAGGAAGGGTTCAGTTAAAACCAGAGAAATTTATGCCACTCATGAGGCAAAGGCAGGTAGAGGTTGCAAGATAGCTGCCCCTTTCAGAGGAAGTGTGGGCCTTGCCAACTAGGCTAGTTGGACGATACTGTTGAGGCCCTTTACCATTATTAAGGGGTTTCAATTTCAGTATACTATTTATCCATTTCAATATTTATAAATAATGGTATTATATAATTATATATATATGCAACACAACATTATATATATAATTATATAATAATATTATGTTATGTTTAGTGATTACAATGGTACAATAATTCATTAAATATGAAATTTGTACTTCTGTACAGTATTACTAAGTTAAGTAGTGATAAATGTATACATATAGAATATTATATATTTATATATATGTAATTATATAAATATATATAGTTTTATATAAAAATAATAGGAGAAATACAAATTTGTACAACCACAATGTTGAATCACATAAGTAATAGAACATTAAAGCACTAAGCTAAATTTGCAATTGAAATTTGAAAGGGGTTTCAAGAGGGTTAAATATTTCCATAGGAAATCACCTAATTACACATTTTGTAATTGAAATGCATTGGAAAATATTTGAAAACCTAGAAAATACTTTCTATAGATTTTCCTCTTCTTATTGTTTTCCACTCTTGTTTTCTTCCCCTTTTCCACCGTTCTTGATTTACTTTGCTTCAAAAACCTTCTCTTGAGCACCCATTTTCAGTTATTCTTTTTGCAGTGAAAAGAAAGATCAAGAAAATTTAGTTGTGTGTTTCCATTATAGTTTTCCCCCTTTTTAAAGATTTCTCCCTCAAAACTTTTCAATAACCGAATGTTAAAAATAAAATCAAGATTTATTTGCATGCATCATATTTATCCTTGATAACTAATAATAAAGAATTCCTATTTTAATTACAAACAAAGTACTTATCCTCAGTAAATATTTAGAAAATACCATTTTAATTGCAATTTATTCCAAATATATAATAAGGAATATCATTCAATAGCAAATAAAAATTATTCTAAATAACAAATCATTATCATTTATTTGCAAAATAAAATCTATAATTAAATTATAATAAATTCCTTTTTGTTTCATTGCACTTTTATTTCACTACTAATTAATTTTATTAAACATTCAAAAGTACGAACAATATAATCATTCAACTAAATTAAATACTAAATGCATCAAAATAGTATTATTGAATTATAAATTACTTATTGAAAATAGGGGTCGTGACACTAAAGTGTTGTTTCAATTTTTCTTAAAGTGGCCTAGTTCTACTAAAAGCATTAAGGATGAGATGGACTCCATTGAGTCCTAGATTAACAAGGCATGCAGATGGAAGTACAAGATTGGCTATAGAGAATCTACATGAAAAATTCTTCCAAGTGAAAGAACAAAAAATACTATTATAGTGTAGTTTGGATAGCCCAGAGACTTGGTGAATGTCAAGTTGACACCCATTTCTAGTGCTCTAAATAATGCGAAGAAGGCAATGAAGTTGAATCTAGTACCCAGTACTTTGGATGATGGAGAAGAACTTCTATTGGGGGTTTAATACATAGAGCCACATTCTTGGATTAGCCAAGAAAGAATGGGAAGAAGGAAAAAAGGATTGGGAAGAACACCTTTCTAAATTGTAGGTGTCAAATGCTTCTTGTGACTGATGTATATTTATTCTCTTTCTAGGCATTTTAGACTTCATTATATATGTGGAAGGTTCTAGTACAATTTTTTTATGGATATCACTATTAAGGGGAGTTGGATAGACCTTTGAAGAATTTTTTTATTCTCATGCACATATGTATATATCAGTTAGGGGGAGTGTGTGAGTAAGTTAGGAAAAATAATGTATATATGAAAGGGGGAGAAGGAAAAAGAAAAGCAATGTGAATGATGTCAAAGGGGGAGCAAAGAACAAAAAATATATGTATTCCCTTTTCCCTTGATTTCAAAGGGGGAGAAGATTTATGGAGAAGAGTTGGAGAAGAGTTTGGTGCATGTTTCCATAAATGACAAAGGGGGAGATTGTTGGAAGATTGAGGATATTTTCATTGACATGGTTGATATGTTTGTTGGCAACATGAGCATGAGCATGATCATATACAATTTTGTCAAGATGTCAACATTTTGGTTTGATGTGAAGATTGATGAATAGATGGATGGTGAAGCATAAGTGATTGAGGTGATGGAAATTTAGTCTACAGATTCAAGAATTTTTCTCTAGTGCAAACTAGATGTGTTGGATATTTGGCTAAGTATAGAATAAGGTTTTCAATGTACAAAGTATATTTTGGGTTCGCATTGCTCCACCTTGAAGAATTTATATCTATAACTAAGGTAATTTTATTGTGTGTTAGAGGAATATAAATCCAAATTTTCATGTCTTTATGTCCTCTAGTATTGATGATAATGATGGCAGTGTATCGAGTCTACCAGTGACAGTGTTACCAATAGAAAATACATGTTTGGAATGGCTTGCATTCCACCGTGGAATAATATTTGGTTATGCACTTTTGTGGGAGTGTTTACAAGTGTCAGTAGCATCTATGATCCAAGTGGTGAGTGTTTTTGGGGTCCAAGTGTCAGTTTGTGGATGATTCATTGGTTTATTTTAGTGTTACTATTGTCACTTAGGATTGCATCCTAGTTGAGTATGCATTCAACCATCCTGTGAAACATGGAAACATCCTCAAGCTATGGGTTGCTTATAATGAGGATGAATCTCCAGAGTGGGTTGGTTCCCTTGATGGATCACTTAAAACTACTCAAATTTTGAAGGAAAAGGGATAGAACGATACTTGAAATCAAAATATTAAAACTAAGGAGGTGATGCACTAGAAATGAAGGTTTATTTGCTGCTCCAACTCATAATTAGCATCAATAAAAGACCTTTTGTTTTCACAACTCAGTTTTAAGAATGCAACACATAAGTATTTTATATGAATGTTTGGAATCAGATTTTTTTTGAAGGAAAAAATAGGGATTTTCACAACTACATCCTATTGAAACCATTCAACACAGCATATAACCTGCATTGAATATGAAACTCTTGCTCAAAATTACATAAATGAGACATAAAAAAGGATTCAAAATATGAAATCACAATTACAACACCAAATCATTCATTGCAAGGTGAAACTAAAGAAATAAATAAGGAACTCTGCTACCTTTTATTAATATGACAAGACCTTTTTGTTGTTAAATGATTTTCTTGAAAATATTTACTAGACAAGCTTTTTCTATGCAAAAGAAGAAAAAACTAAAAAAACTAAGGTCTAAGAAATGCCTTTATAAAGAAGACTTCTCAAATTAGACCTTTCCATGACAAGGGGCTACTAATTGCTAATAACCTCCTACAAACTCTTTAGAATCAGCTCCTAAACTGAAGGAAGCCTCTAATTTTCCAACTTGGGCACCCTCTTTTGTTGATGAAGAAGGCTGAGATGTTTCTAATCTTGCATTCTAAAATCTGCCCCTACTAAAAATCACTACCAAAATCCCTAAAAATTAGCTCATTTGGTTAGTGTCTCAGATTTGAAAATATTACTTTGGCAAGATAATCAGTCATTGTCATCAAACTTCTGGAAAACCACCTTCAAATTAGGCAATCAAATCCCTGAAAAACTCCTAAAATAGCACAAAATCTGCACCCTTTGCATAGGCCACCATGGCATCAAAACACTACAATTTTGCATCTAAAAGTTGTTTTCCCATCAATGGAATGATGTATATTTGTATTTTTTATTTATATGATTTCATTGTCTTTGAGATGCCTCCAAATATCTAGTTAATGGATTTGACTACCCTGCTACAATAGCCTATTGAAGTGACTACCTTTAAGGATTGATGGTGCCTATTTGGACACCATGGGATCATATTGCATAATATAGTCTCATTAAAGGTCCTTAGTGGGAGTAGATTGTTCAAATTCCTTTCTCACACTCCTCCTATGAACATCCTCCAAGAAGTCTTTGTGTTACACTATTCTAGCTCCATGCCTTGTGAATGTTAGGGTTATCCTGTCATGTCTTACTCAAGGATACCACCTACTTAGAAACCAACTACATCATGATGGAGATATTGATCATGCATTCTCATTATGCTCATCAATCACACATAAAAACTTGGCAATTTTTAATGGCAATGTGCATCTTAGACTAGAATTCAACATCTTTAACATTGACTTCTTTGTAACCACTTGAACTTTTTCATGCATGGATTCTTATGAAGACCAAAAAGATAATAAGGATCAATATTTTTTTCCTTTAGGTAGCCTACTCCTTGGTCATGAGAATAACCATTGCCCTATAATCTGGTATCTTCATTAGGTACTATCATGTAGTATCAAGGAAACTCTTTCTTTCTTGGTTGTTATTGTAAAGGGACTATCACCTTTAGGTTTCAAACATCTCTATGTATCCATTGAAACATCACGATGCATTTTTATACTTAGGAATGTCTCTTCTATTACCAATTTTTTTACTTACTAGGGGTATCTCAAACCCTTGGCCCTTTGCATAGTCCTCATTGACAATGGACTGCCCCCTAACTACCATCTCAACTCCTTTTTCTCTCTTCAAACCCTGGTGTTTAGAACCATTCCTCCCATGGTGCAAATTGGATGATAGAAAATAGGAATGTTTTATGCATGGATTAGCAATAAACTCAAAGTGGTAAAGAAAATCCAACTCTACTACTCATACACAAATATCCAATGCTCCATTTTATAAATTAGCTAAAATACTGAAACCTACTCTTGCTAGCTCAATAACCATTGGACACTCAATGCTCCATCAATACAATGTATAGGTAATGACACATCATGCAATGTATAGATAACTTCTTTAAGTGATTTACACTCATTTAAAACCTTTCCCATTGCTATAAAACCTCTTGAGACACTATCTTATCTTGATTCTCAATTGAGAAAAAGGTGAAGAAGGCAGTCTCCATGAATATCACCTCAAGGTTTGACACTATCAAATGTTAATAATTTCATTAGATTGTTCCTCCAGAAGGATTATCCATTACTTGGTAGGTCTAATCAATGCTTGCTTGGTTATCCTCATACACGATTCCCATGTCAACCCTAAAACCTTTGCAATTTAACTACCCCATTTGTAAATGTGATTATCTCCTCATAAGTACAATGGTTCAAAACTTTAAGACCTGTAAACTCTTAGCACAAGGGCTCTATTTCCTGGGTTAAAATTCTAATAGATCCTTCATGCTTATTCTTACATGATCTCATAAAATATAGGTATCAAAAGGTGGCCATTCTTACACTATGAAAATCCATGTATGATTCCAATAAAGTGCAGGATTTAAAAGGTAGCTATTCATAACATTGCATTCATCAATATATTTGAAACAAATCCTAACTTGTGCTTGGAAGAGAGACTCCAGAATAGAAAACAACCCTCTTAATACAATGAAAGATAAAGAAAACTCGTTTGTTTTTACAAACACAAAGATGAAGCAAGAACATTTCTCAAGAAGAAAGATCCATGAAAAATGGAGTTGAAATCTCGTAAACTTGAGGTTCTTTCCCTTTGTAAGGTTGCAACTTCCTTCATAACCTAAGATTTCTTCTCTATTATCACTTAGGATTGCACCCTAGTTGATTATGAACTCAACTATCCTGTGAAACATGGAAACATCCCCAAACTATGGGAGGCTTAAAATGAGGATTAATCTTTGGAGCGGGTTGGTTCCCCTGATGGATCACCTAAAACTACTAAAAACCTCAAGGAAAATGGATAGAAGGGTACTTGAAATCAAAACCTAAAACTAAGCAGGTGATGCACTAGAAATGAAGGTTTACTTGTTGCTCCAACTCATAATCAACATTAATAAAAGACCTTTTTCTTTTCACAACTTAGTTTTAAACATGCAACACATTAGTAATTTATATAAAGGTTTTGATTCAATATTTTCTTGAAGGAAAAATAGGGATTTTCACAACTACAATGTATTGAAACCATTCAATACAACATATAACCTATATTGACATGAAAATCTTGCTCCAACATTTGCATAAATGAGACATAAAAAAGGATTCAAAACATGAAATCACAATTCAACATCAGATTATTCATTACAAAGAGAGATAAAAGAACTATAGAAGGAACTCTACTATCATTTATTAATTTGAAATGATTTTTTTGTTACAATGGTTCTCTTGAAAAGAGTTACAAGATAAAGTTTTTCTATGCAAAAGAAGCAAGAACTAAAAAACTAAGGTCTAAGAGATTCCTTTATAAAGAAGACTTCTTGAATCAAAGCTTTCCATGACAAGGGGTTGATAGCTACTAAAAATCAATTGTAAACTCTTCAGAATCCACTCCTAAACTAAAGGAAACATCTTATTTTTCAATTTGGGTGCCCTTATTTGATGCTAAAGATGACTGATTTGTTTCCAATTTACATTCTAAAAACTACCCCTGTTATAAATCACTGCCAAAATCCCTAAAAATTAGATCATTTGGTCAGTGCTTCTGATTTGGAAAGATTGATTTGACAATATAATCAGTTCTTATCATCAAACTTCTATAAAAATTCCTCCAAATTAGGTAATCACATCTCTGAAAAAAAACTCCTCAAAGAGCATAAAATTGCATCTTTACTTTTGATAACCATTTTGAAAGGTGGAGGAATAGATACCCTTATTTTCAAAAAGCCTTAAACCAAAATCAATTATTTTCAATCATCCTATTCTAGTCAAAGACATGTTAAAAACAAATATGACTATTATTTCATTTGCCTCATATTTGCTATGCTATCCCTTCATGGCACCACCCTTCACATATAGTCATATTGAAACCTTGTCTTTATAGAAATTAAAGAAGGGACTGAATTCATTTTGAAGTGAGTGCATTTTCCTTGGAAAGATTTCTATAAGTTAACATTCCATGCATTAGATGGTCTTATCCTTGGTAAGTCTACTCCATGTTTTCTTGGTTGTCATCAATGTTATCTCTCATGTCAACCCTTAAACCTCTGCAATCTAATAACACTTGCTAGGCATTTCAATTTCAACATCAATGTGCACAATCACTTCATTATGGTTATTCATTATCATTTTGTGAAGCTCAAGGAAAACATTATTTAGGATTGGTGACCATCATTCTCATGGTTTTCTTTTATCAAAATCCTACCCATTTTTCATCACTTATGTGGCAGTGAAAGATGGATTGACTGAAAATCTATACATTGCCACAATGTAAAACAATTTCATGGAGATCTTTGGGCCTAAAGACTGCCTCCTTGAAGAATGTCACATTCACTTGACAAAACAATGAGACTTGAAAACCCATGGAGCATGTTTGTATATCAACCATTGCAAGGTAGGTTAGCTCAATTTTATATTAACCCTGGTATCCCTACATTTTCACAGTCTACATTGTGATTACACGCTGTCACTTAGAGTACTTAAAGGAGAACAATGTTTTAGGTTTGGATGCTCATTATATAATGTGAATAGTGGCATGAAACTCCCACCCATAGAGATTCTTATGAAACTCCTAAACTTCCATTCCACATTATTCCATGATGATTCCAAAAAACAATGATAAATCACTGTCCTAAAGCATTCCAAATCATGGTTATTTGCTTGTCCCTAAGAATCTTTAGGTAACTTCCTTGCATCCATACTTCATTGGAGTAACTACTTTATTATTTATTTTCATTTCCCAATGATCCTTATGATGACAAATATATTAAAATGAGGACACAATCACTAAACATTGTGACTACCTTTATCTTTGTTGAAAGAATGAGGAGATGTCATTGATGTTGTTGTTGGAAACATGAGCATGTGGAATAAAAATAAGGTATATTGTTATGCTTTACAATGTTGTCATTGATGTCAACATTGTATCTTGCATTGGAGATCATGGTGCAGATCATTTTGGTTGGCTCTAGTATGTTTTGGGATGATTTTGAAAGACAATTTTTTGTAAGAAGGCTTGATCCGGTGATGATATTTGTGATGCAAAATGACTAAGTGTCAATTCCAATGATTCTGTGTATAGGGGATCCAATAATTGGGTTCGCAATGGTTCACTATTGAAGATATTTCTCTATGGTTATAGTATAATATTTTTGGTTGATAAAAGACTCTAGTTCCATAATATCATCTTGTTTTGGCAATTGGTTTGAAAGTTCTAAATAACAAAAGTTTGACCTGGTAGTTATAGTCATTTCCTATGCATTGCATATGAGTTGGAGAATCCACACTTCTCCATGGATATGATTTTGACTTTGCAGATTTGAGGAGATGTTTATAGATTTTAGATGGGTGTGAAATCTAGTTGGCATGATGTTTTGAGGTTCGCATGTCCAAATATGGGTATACAGTTGGAGAATTTTTGGATTAGGTCTCCTATGATGCCGACCTAATAAGTTTGAAGGTATGCAAAGCTTATTTAAGTATTGTGAAGTTATATGGGATATTTCATAGGTCCATTTCAATCTATTTCAAAGTGTTTTTAAGATTTGAGTCTTGGCATGAGGCGTGTGTGGAAGGATTTGAGCCGACAAGATATATTTTGTATATTTTGATGGTACATCTAATTAGGCTGACCTAATTGATGTTATGCTTGAAGCAAATATATAAGCTAGATCATTTTTGGTGTTTTAATAAATATATACATGACAGTGATGTGAACAATATTAATTTATGCAAAGTTAGTACGAATGTAGAGTAGAGCAGTGGATTAAGTCTAATCAGTATGGAGAGTTTTGAGTTTGTATTATGAGCCTCAATAGAACTATATTTCAACATATTATAGATGCACTTTGTAACAATTCAACACTTGGTTGTGTGTCATAATCTCTTCTATTTATTTTATTTTCTCAGTGGGTAGTGAGTCCACTTGGACAATGATTCAACCTGCAATGAGAAATTTTGTAATATACTATAATTAGTTATAATATATTGTGAGCTAATCCTCACCATGGTTATTCCCATTTAGGGTTTCCCATGTAAAAATACTGGTGTTCATGTGTTATGTGATGGTGTTGGATGTTTTTATGCTTTCTTTCATTACTACAATTGACTATGCTATAATTATTTGATGCTTAAATGTTTAAGTGGTTTAAAAGAATATCGATTAACCCCCCTCTCAATATTCCAAGTTTTCAACAATTGGTATCGGAGCTTGGTTCCTTGGAAGGAGCTTAATCTCTTGGGGAAGATCTTGGAGGTTGAACATATGGCTATTAGAAGAGTACCTAATCCTTTAGAAGAAATTCTTACTATTGGAATTACAAAAGAAGATTGCATGTTTGACATAAATGGAAAACCCAAAGTTGCTCTTGAATATCTGGAGAGAACTGAAGGTGAAAAGAGAGATCTAAAATAAAATTTCAAAGAAGCAGATGAATGCATCAGAAAATTGAGAGAGAAAATCAAGAAGTTTAGAGAAAGGCATAAGGAAGTCAGTGAACTGTTGAAACAAGAAAATGAAACTGTCACTAGTTTGAAGGTGCAAGTCAAAGAAACAAAAATATTTGAAGAATTATTGAATGCTATGGTGAAAATAAAATTTGAAGAGTGCACAAAGCTTAAGCAAGAAGTTGTAAATTTGAGATCAGATCTGGTGAAAGGAAGGAGTCATGAAGAAAAATTCAAGATGATTTCTACAAATCTTGATGAAATGATTGCAAATCAAAAAGGAGCTAAAGACAAAGGTGGATTAGGGTTTGATACAAAAGAAAGTTCAAAATCATATTAGACACCAAATATTGAAAAGAAGATCAATGAGCCAAAGAAGACTGAAGACAAGAAGAATAATGGTAAGTAGATCTAGAATCAAAGGAATGAAGCTATAAAACCACCAGTTAGACAACTAAATGCATAAAGGCACCAATATTTTAATGGTTTATGTTAATCTTGCAATAGATTTGGACATAAGGCTATGGAATGTAGAAGCATAATGAATCAAAATGTTCCATATTTTTTTGGTCAATATTTTACATGCAAGAGATTTGGTCATAGAGCTAATGAGTGTTAAAGTCAAATGATGAATGGATATAACAATGGTAGAATGGTTCAAGATTTCAATGAATACTACTATACATGCTATGTATTTGGGTATAAAGCTAATAAATGTAGATCTAGAATGAATGGAAGGAATACTGGTTAGAAGAATATAATATGTTAGAATTGCAATAAGCTTGAACACATTTCCAAATTTTGTAGAAGTAGAAATATGAAGAAGGATAATTCGATAAAGAAGAATGAACTAGTGCAAAAGATTGATTTGGCATAAATAAAGAAGAAGATGGATAATATTTAGAGAAATAAGGAAG
This sequence comes from Sequoia sempervirens, assembly GCA_007258455.2. Lineage (NCBI taxonomy): Eukaryota > Viridiplantae > Streptophyta > Pinopsida > Cupressales > Cupressaceae > Sequoia > Sequoia sempervirens. The sequence goes on from VDFB02000002.1 coordinate 187,419,569, forward strand.
ATATTGAGACTAAGGATGAATTTGTACTAGCATCTGGTGTAGATGTTTTCTCTGAAAACTAAGTTGAGAACTTTGTATCAGGGAGAGATTTAATGGAAATCCTTTATCCCCTACCAAAGAAAATGGTGCTAATGCTTTAGCACAAGGATATTTCATGTAGATCAACATGCTTGATATTTTGGAAAAAATTCTAGTAGAAAATGTTGAAATGCGAAAGATTGTGGAGCATTTGAAGGTGACTATGCATATAGTGAAGGATTTGCTAGATTTATTGTTTGAAGTATTCAATATGAAATTAGGTCAGTTTCAAGGGTTATAAAGTGATTTTACTTAGCTAAATTCATTCACAATGAGCATTGAGAAGGATCAGAGCAGCGAAGAAAAGATTTGGAGTGATCAAGGCGATTTGTGATTTGGTGCATACAAACCCTAGTTTAGAAAAGTGAAGGAAAAAGGTATTTACAAATATTTGTTTTCCCTAGTTTCATAGAGAACTTTGTTGAAAGCAATTTGAATTCATTTAGAAATGGCTACATTGAGGGTGATTGATGTTACTAAAAGGCCATGACCCAATTTTAAGAAACATACCATAAATCCACGGTGGCCAATCCCTTAGGAATATTTTCTAAGGTTTGATATGGTGTGTTGCATACATAAGATATAAGGTTTTACATTCATTATGAATTGGAAGAACATAATCACTATAAGTTGGGATATGTATGGGATAAAGAACTTACTAGAGATAAATTTTCCCTAAAACTGGAATATCAAAACCTAACTGAAAAGAAACTCAATGTGTGGAATGGATTCCCAATTTTTTTTTTATGATAAATGGGTTAGACTTACATTGAACAAAATTCATGATAGATTTTTCTAGACTAATAAGACTGGTATGATAATTAAGGAGGTGATAAGGGAATGTACAAGTTTATGCTCCACCGTACCTATTTCGGTACTCAAATTAGTGAAAGATGAAGTGGTCACAGAGTTAACCAATGCTACATATGATAAAAGGGATTTGGCAATGAATAACATTAGAAATCTAGCTATGAAGTATGCAGATATGATGATAGGATACAAGATTTACTTAATAAACAAAGATAATTTTGTATTTTCCACCGCAATAAACACTACCTATGAAATATTGGAAAAAGGAATTGACTATGATCTTTGTGAGTTGCTGAGACATCAACTAATGGATAATTTGAAGAAGACCAAGGAAAAGAAACATGCATTTAAGTATGGTACCCTGATTGTTTTTCTACTTTTCTACTTTTTGAGAGAACTATCTGGTACTAAAATTATGACAAGACCTATTGCACATCAGATTAGAGACTTTGTGTATGGTCTTGGTAATGCAAAGACACAAGATGAAGCTCTTGAAGATTTATTTGCTGTATTTCAAAAGAGGATGCATGAAAGGGAAAGAATCCCTATGAAGATGGTGGAAAAATACAATGATGAAATAATATTCATGGTATCAACAGATGAATGCATCATTCAAGCAGTTGAACCAAGGACAACATGGATCCCAACAATGGGATATGAGATTATTGAACAAGAGATTATTGCCTCATCTGATTTCATGCTTAGCAAGCCTAAGGATACCACAAAAGGAAGGTATGACACCTATGAATAAAAATCAATGGAGGTGCACATGGAACAAAGAAAGCCATAGATAAAGAAGAAGGTTGAAAAGTTTTTGGAGGATATGGGCTTCACAAAGGAGCAAGTAGAGCAAGAAAGCGTAATGGTTGGAGCTCTGAGAAGCTCATCAAGAACTAGAAGGTCTGGTAGAATAGATGAAACTCCTCCTACTATCCAAAATTCCTTTGGGACCAATTCCTCTATTGGTGATAATAGAAAAGCAACTAATAGACCTCTGATTAAAGAGAAGTCCCCTTCGATTGTGCTAAGTACAAGGACTAAAAAGAAGAAATCTACTACAAAAACACCACTTGCAACCCCTACCAAGAAGAAAACAAAACAAAAGGCTGTAAGAGAAAATTCATAAGTGTAAATGATGAAGAGGTTGAAAATAAGAAGAGGAAGAAGGACCGCAATTGGTTCACAAAAGGAAAAGTGAAGCTTCACAAGGTGAAAAAGTGTCAAAAGAAAGAGATTTGATATCAGTGATATTGACAGTGAAGAAGAAATAGAAAAAGAAAAGGAAGCTTTGGTAGTTCACATGCAAGAGTAGAAGAAAGAAGCTACCAAGAAGGTGTCATTGGAGAAGAAGAAAGCAAAAACAAGGTAGAAGAAGACTCTAGATGAAAAGAAAAAGAAAAACCAAACAAAACTGGTAAGAACTCACACTCCCATGAAGTTAGAAGCACTTTTCAATGGTATAGTACAAAATGAGACGTTAGTAGAAACTACAAAGAAGCAGATGAATTGGATAAGGCAACCATTGTTGAAGCTATCATTAAGTATATTGTTGTTCTTGATGTTGACATGTGAAACATAAAGAAACAAATACCTACAAATTTATGGAATGTTTTGATAAAAATAAGGAAAGAAGCTATAAATGAAGAATCAAGATTAAGAGAACATGCATTGGAAAGGATAATTGATCCTCTCTCTAAGGAAGAACAATCCACTTTCGCTATAATATTCAGTAAGGAATTTAGAACTAAGCAAAGGGTGACAATCCTACCTGTTGAAAAAGTAGAAGAGATAACACAAAAGTTGGGAATGGAACCAAAGAGAAAAGAGGAAGTGAATCTGGAGACCCCTACTTTGGAACAAAATATTGAAGGATATGTGTAGATAGGTGATGCTCAACATGAGCATGATTCAAATGAAGAAGTTGCACAGGATAATACACCTTCAATAGTGGAAGACATGATAGAGAAAAATGTTGAGGAAATAGTGATAAGAGAAGACATTGCAAAGGAAGATACTCCTCCTTCAATACTTGAAGAAAATGTTGATGATACAACTCCTCTAGATACCACATACTAGTCTACTGGTGAAGAAAATGTGAATGAGGATAGTGAAAATGGAAATGGTGATGTAGAGAAAAGGGATGACCAAGAAAATGAAAGGGAATAAGAGAAAAAGAATGAAGATGGACCTAAAGATGCAAAAAATGAAGTAGAGAAACAAGTAAGCTCTGGTATTATGGAAAAGGAGTTGAAAGAAAATAATGTGAAGAGTATAAAGACTACTAGTGAATCCTCTAGTTCCTCTAAAGATTCATTAAATAATCTACTTATTATGAAACTCAATTTCTGTCCTATTGTATCATCACAACTGCTACAACTACCTATGCAATAGGGGAATGCAGACCTTAACAAAATTTCCCCCTCAAAAAGCTTCAATTGGGAGATGTAATTCATGTATATTACTGGAAGGAGATCATAGAGACTCATCAAAAGAGTGGAGAGCTAATGTATGAAGCTGTGAAGGCTCTTCAAGAGGTCATACCTGGTGCAAAAATTGACAGTTCACTTTTTGGTATGAAAAAATTAAAATTGTTAATTGATTCTTTTAAAGAATATGCTACTAGACTTAAGGGACAAGTTGAAAATGAGGTTGAGAGGAAGATAAATGACAAGAAGATGTTGGAAATCACTGAGAAGTGAGCACTTGCACACAAGTTTCAAGAAAACCTCAAAGGTGCATAAGATTGTGCAAGTGAAGTGAAGACCCCATTTTAGTTTTGTATGAAGTGGCCCAACCACCAAAAAAATCAAAGACGAAATTGACTCAATTGATTCCTAGATAGAGAGAGCTTCCAGTGCATATAATCCTACACAAGAATTAGATGGAAGCATAAGGTTAACAATTGAGGACTTGTATGAGAAGTATTTCTAATTGCAAGAACAAAGAGAAAATATTATCATGCAATTTGGGAACATTAGAGACTCGGTGAACTCAAAGTTCACATTTGTTGCTAGTACTCTAATGTGTGTTGATAACCCATGTTGTGTTGGCGCTTTCTCTCCCTTGTCCCTAAATTTGGGAGTGATTGCTCACCCTTCTTCTTGCTAGGAGGTAGGAGCTAACCCATATCCAAATAGTCAGCTCACCCATAATATAAGAGTGCAAGAAGTTAAGAGGAATGAAGTTGAAACCTCTCTTTCTTGCCCCAACCTAGTCCAACAATAGAATCAAACCCCCATCAATAGGGCCTGAAGGACTTACTCTATTATAGAGGGGGATTTACTACTACGAGGTTGGGTGTTGGTGTCATGATAAAGTTTCCCCCAGGGAACAACATTAATCTATACTTGAATCTTGGTCAGATGACACCAACCAAGTGCTTTGATGCTTACTAAAGCTAGAAACCCTTCTATATACGTCTAAAAATGGTCATGATTAAGCTTGTTAATTAATTATGATTTATATTAATTAATTTTCTTGATGTCATCTACATATAAATAAATTTAATTATTTATTTATATCGTTCATCTTCTAAATTCTTCTACCTTAATTAAATAAATAATTTTATTTAATTATCGACATTTCCACCTTCTGCTTAATTAAATTAAATAAATTTTTATAATCTATTTAGATTTGATTCTCGTATTGTTCTAAAGTTTGAATATTTTTGAATATTCGAATAATGGAATATTCTTCATCCCATAATCGAATTAAAATATTAAATATTTTATTTAATATTTTCCTCACCCTAATTTCATAATTAAATGATTTATTTAATTATATGAAGTTTCCATTTTCGTCTCCACTTCCAAATTAAATAAATTTAATTTATTTAATTTTAACTCACTCTCAACTCACCCTTCCAAATTCTTGACTCGCGCTTCGAAATGGAAGTTTCCCTTCGAAACTCAATGACGGAAATTGATGGAAAAAGGAAACCTTCCATCTTCTCTTCCACTTTCGAAAATCTCCCACCGTCCGTTCGAACAAGCTTAATCTGGCCGTCGATCGAATCAGCCAATCGAATCCGTTCGAAAACTCTAAAAAACCCATGCAAATCCAAGCCTTGGTTAATCATCCACATTCATATGCACTCACTTACCTATGCACACATTTACACAACCAGACTTGCAATTAGTTTATGCATTTATATCAGTTTCAATATCACAGCCATACTTTCATATTAGCATAGTTTTGCATTTAGCATATTATGCATTTCAAAATCTCGTTCTTTAGCTGTCATTTTGTTGAGCTCAATCTATTGATCTGAGAGCCATTCAGAAACAACAAAACGCTGAAGTTAGAGGAAGATAAGACGATTTCGGGAAGCTGCAGTAACGGTTTGCATATTTCTGTTTCTTTTTCAGCTTTTCTGATTCAATGTCTTATTAATATGTGTTTGATTTTCATTTAAATTGATCCAATATTTCACTCACACATAAAATGGCGCCCACTGTGGGGCTCGAACCCACGCATTTAACATTTTCTGCAAGTTTCTGTTGACAGTTTCCGCGTTCTGGAATTGACTTTTCGAAAAAAAAATTGGCGTTTAGGCGCATTCAAAATTTTCTACGGTGCATACGGGGTTTTAACCTTTTGTTTTGTAGGATTTTGAAGCGCATACTGTGACTGTTTAGGTGCATACCGTGACTGTTTAGGCACATAGAGTAATTGTTTAGGCGCATATAGACTCTTTCTTTCGGCATACACAGTAATTGTTTTTAAAGCATATAAATCTTTCTTGCGGCGCATATAGCTTATGTTCCGACGCATATAGCTGCTTATTCCGGCGCATATAGTGACTGTTTAGGTGCATATACCCTCTATTCTGGTGCATATACCCTCTATTCCGACGCATATATCTTCTGGCGCATATAGCTTCTGTTCGGGCGCATATAAATTGTAACAAAAAAAAAACATAGAATTTTGAGTCTGACGCCTTCCGCAGACATAATTCTTTCTCTTTTTCTAAATTTTAAAATGAAGCAATCCTAGGGTAGCCACATCTGGATAAAATGAAGCAATCTAGGATAGTCACCAAACAATGATCTTGCAGTTAAAATTGAACAAATTGTTTTTGTGAAGCAATATCTTCACTTAGATTAGATCATTGTGATTTGGGATTTAAAAAAGAACATCTATTTGCTTTGAATGTGGCAATAGGTCTATGCTCTCCCCTTAACTGGGTGATCAAAATACCAGACTTTCCTTTTTAGTTTTCATGCAAATTTTACTGTTTCAATTACATCCTTTAGAGAGCCTGTCGTAGTGGGAAAATTTACTCACCCTACGGGAACGACTCAAGTGGGTTCAAGCCAAAGCCAGGCTATTCCGCCCCACTATAAAATTTAAAGCAAATCTGGGGAAACCCTCTTTTGCCGGTAGTGTGCAAGATAACCATCCCCAAAACCTTTGTTCTAAAGGTTGGGAGGTCTCCTGAGGGAGTTTATTATTGCCGCACCGAACGGAAATCCTTACTACGAACCTAGTGTAGTGGCCAGCCGAGTCAGTTTCCAAACATTCTAATAATCACAGTGCAAGAGGAGGGAAGAATCTACCCCCAAGACACTCACCATATAACTGCCAAGGACCGTTTGCTTAGGGGATCTTGGTATCCACTTCCGTAACTCAGAGTACGCGCCTAGAAAAGACAGAAACATGGGCGCCCCTTCGGGGGTGACACGGCTGTGTGAGTCGACGCAGTTCTAAGATGTGGGTTGTTGATTACTAGAATGACCTACTTGAGCATTAAGAGTGAGTCTGTTTGAATTGTCTTTCATGTGCAAAACCTGCGAAAACATTTGTTGAAAAACATTTTCTTGATCAAACACTTCATGTTAGTATAGGGCTTTAAGAACAACTGTTTTCAAAAGTGTTTGTTGTGTCTTCCATTACATTAATTCAGATAAAGAGATCATCCAAAATGAACATGAAGAACAACAACTGAAAGCACTCAAAATTTTTTCATATCATTGGTCCAATAACATTCCCAATACTTTTCCCATGCTTAGAGATTGGAAATCAACAAAATTTCTCCAAGAAATCAGTGTCTAAAAGGATTAGAAAACCCAAGAAACCATTAGGATACAAGAAAACACTGCAAAAGAGAAAATTCTTGTACAAAAGTTGACACGTCTTATTTCATTATAGAAGATTTCTTCACAGATACCAAGACTTTGTTAGAGGATTCACTGATGAGTATGTTGTAGATCCCTTAGATTCTCGAGCTTATTATCAGAGATTAGCTCTATCACAATGGCATAATCATAATCAACCTCTTGAATTTGACAATATACCACAACCTGCTATTGAGTATCCTTCACACCCCAACCATATTCTTCAAAGATCTTGAAAGAATTTCTTCAAAAACGAAGATCAAAATCTTTTAGAGTGCACTTTTCAAAACAACTTTCTAATTTTTGGTTCAACTTCCCCAACAAGATTCTAAAATCCTTCATCAATTGGAAGCCACAATCAATAGATTAGGAGCATCCTTGATCATATCATAAGATTCCACATCTTATCAGATCATCATCATCGCACTTGTCAAAAATTGTGATCTAAGTCTAGAGGAAATTTTCAAAATCATATGCCTATCTTCACAAGAGCTCAACAAAATAAATTGAAGGATACAATCCAAAAAGAAAGTCATATTCAAAACACTCAAGAAGAAGGAGAAAGCAGTAATCCCCTTTTCAACATAAATCAAAATCCACTTTTCAACAACAACATGGATAATAGAGAAGAAAATCCATTTCATAACTATAGAGATAAAATCCATGAGGATAGTGATGAGGAACAAGATGAGGAACATCTTAGAGAGGCTGAACAAGATCCAAAATTCCATAAAGCCATTGAAAAGATCTTGCAGCGAGATAAGGAAAAATATTTTCGCTATTTAGCCGAACAAGGGGCTAAATTGCCTCATGACTTTGACACTGAAAATTTGAAAAACAAACCTGAAGAAACACCCCTTTCTGATCTTAGTGCTTTGACCTAGCAAATCAAGGCACTTCAAGGACAAGTTAGAGAGTTACAAGGGGGAACAACCACAAAGAAATACACTTTCGAGGACATTTTTCCTTATCCTTTCAACCGAAGTCTTAACATGATTCCTTTTCCCAAGCATTGTGAAATGCCAAAATTTGATCGCTATAATGGGAAAACGGATCCAATTGATCATGTTAGAGACTTCAGAAACATGACATTGGAGTTTGCTCACGAAGACACTTACTTGATGCGATTGTTTCCAAGGAGCCTTGGGATACACTCTATGGAATGGCTATCTAAGATTACACCTCCCGTTAGGACATTCGAAGAATTGATCAACCTATTCATATCACAATATACCTACAACATACAACACCAGATCACCATGATAGATCTTTGCAAAGTTGCACAAAAACCTGGTGAATCTTTCATTACAATTCTTCAAAGATGGAGAAGAATGTTCGCCAGGTATCCACGTCCTATTCCTGAAAAGGAAAAGATGGTTACTTTCATTAACAGTTTAAATTCAGAGATGAGCTATCATTTGAACTTACATTGTCCTTCTTCTTTTGAGAAAATGATTGAAGATGCCATAACCATTGAAAATGCTTTGGTCAAAAGAGGAATAATCAAACATGACAAAGAAAATCCTAGCTCATCTAACCATCACAATAATCAAGACAAGTCCAAATTCTGGACTCGCAACAAAAACATGGTGAATGATGGTGTTGTTGATGCGAATCATGCCTCAACCAAGCCATTTGTCCTCAGCACTCCAAACACTCGCAACAACAATGTCAACTCCATTGCAAATCACGGAAATAATCCTCCTCCTCTGAGGAACAATACAAATCAATACTCCACTCCCAACCAAGGGACTTCCAACAACCAAGGTTACCGAGGAACCAGTAACAATCACAATTCTTTAGGGAACACCTTGAATTCAAATCCACCAAGATTTTCATTCTTCTCGAATAGAAGAACTTTCACTCCACTGGGTCAATCTGTAGAATCCACATTTAAAGAGTTGATGGCCAAAAATGTCATTACTTTACCACCTCAACGAAATTATGAACCCAGTGTAAAACTCCATCATGGAATGAGGCATACTATTGTGATTATCATCGGTGTAAAGGTCATCGCACAAACAACTGCCAAGCTTTGAAGAATGCCATTCAAGACTTGATCGACAATGACATCATTACAATAGAAGGAAATCAACAAACCAACGCAGACCACCAAGCATTCTGAAACCCTTTGCCCAATTATCAAAAGGGTGAGTCTTCTAAAAAAAATGTGAATCATATCAATGATGACCATATAATCAATCATCTCTACATAGACGACGAGCGGGTGAATGTCATTAAAGTCAACCAAAAAATGGAATATAGAGAAGTCAACGCAACAACAAGAGCGCGAGCTAAAGTTGTCTTAAAGGGCGCCTCTTCAAAATCCACTGAACCTCCACCTCAACATCAATATGATTTGGTCAATCAGCTTCGGAAAACCCCCGCTCAAATTTCTATTCTAGAACTATTGAAGATTTCCCCAGCTCATAAGGAAATTCTTGAAAAAGCCCTTGTTGAAACTAATGTATCCACTGATTTGGATGTGAATCAATTTCAAGCCATGGTAGGACACTTGTCCTCACCCACTTGCCTTTCATTCTCTGAAAAAGATGACGTTTCCATAACTCATCCCCATAATTCATCATTGTACTTAGAAGTCATGATTCACAAGTTTCGTATCAGACGAGTTCTAATAGATGGAGGTGCTGGTTTAAATATCTGTACTATGAAGTTGGTTAAGGCCTTAGGATTTTCTGAGAACTCCATTGATTTCAGAAGAAAGATTACCATAAAAGCTTATGATGATGAAGAAAGAGCATCCAAAGGTCTAATCATGCTACCAATCAGAGTGGGCCCTGTTATAAAGAATACTTTCTGTCAAGTACTGGACCATGATCTTGCATATAACATCTTGTTGGGTCGTCCTTGGATCCACGAAATGAAAGTTGTCCCATCAACCTATCATCAATGTATTAAGTTTCCTTATGATGGACAGGAAATCACGATACCTGCTGATAATTCCAATATTCAAACTTGTGCCAACATAAAAGCCAGTCAAGATACTTTGGTTCCTAATAATCAAGAAGCTCATGCTGGCACCTCTCTAAAGATTGACACACAAATAAGTCAATTGACCAATAGCTTTGACAAAAAGATGAAATTCAAGGATCATGGAGTTGGAGAATACTCTCTTTGTCTTGCCAATCTACCTACATCACCTCGATCACATGGACAACCATCTATCAGGAAACATCAAATATCAGCAGCATCAACATCAAAGCAACCACCAATAGAGCCAATCACAAAATTTAATGGACAATTCATCAAAGAAAAATTCCCCATGGAAAATCCTGAGGATACAGAAATTCTAAACTGGCTCTATAAAGATCAAGAAGAAGTAGTCTCCAATGCCAAATTACCCACAGAAAAATATGGAAAAGGGTACTCAATCATACAGAAGATGGGCTATGACAAAGGTCCTATTGGGAAAAGGAAGGAAGGAGTAGTTGAACCCATTCACCTCTGCGGACTTGCTGCAAAAGAGAAAACTGGATTAGGTTATGATACTCACTCCAAAGAAAGCACATCCAAACAACTACAGGACACTGTCTTCACATTACAAGAAGGCTCAGATTCACGAGAAACATGTTTGACAACAATTAAGAACTTCTTGGAGAACAATTCTGACACAGATTCTGCTGAATATGAATGGGACACCATTTATAATGATGAATTTTGGAGAGATAAAGAGGTTGATGTAATACACCAGTACGCCCCAACTCTAATTGAAGGTGAATGGTCAGGGTCCCAACTGCAAGAATCTGAACCACAAACTAACTATGATTCTAGTGATACTGAGTCAGATCTAAATGAACAAGATTATCATGAAGATAGTGTCATCATTGACCCACCTCACACCTCGGATCCTACCAACCACTTCGTTATGACATTAACCATAGCCAATTTCACACAACCTGACGACCCGATACCTTTGATTTATCCTGATCTCATTGATTGGGATTCAACCGAACCTATTGATATACCCATGTTTCCAAGTGACGAAGCTATCGTAAACTTCCTTTCCGCAGATGATACAAATGATTGTTCCACCAGTGATTTTCGACATAGAGTTTTTGATCAGGAGAGTGTCAATCTTCCTAGCTGCAAAAGTAAAAATAAAAAAAAGAGATCTAATGGTGAAAACCAGAATCTGGTAGTATTAGATCAAACAAACGACAAAATAAAGAGCGTATTAGATGGTGAAAACCTCTTTGAGGCACCAGACGATAGGAACCTTGACACTCTCCCAGAGCACTACCATGAGCGATCGCCTATTCTGATTGAACCTACAAATGCTGTCGATCTTGAAACTTCAGACAAACCAAGGATCCTACAGTTGGCTGCATCAATGACAGAGAAAGAGATACCAGAGTTCATGGAATTCCTGAAAGAAAATCAAGTCAATTTTGCATGGTCTTACACTGACATGCCTAGTCTTGATCCCGATCTTATCATGCACCACTTATCCATCAAACCAGGTGCCAAGCCGGTGAAACAAAAACTCAGAAAGATGCACCCTCATGTTGCATTATTGGTTAAGGAAGAACTGAGAAAACTCCTTGATGTGGGCTTCATAAGACCAATTGACTATGTAGAATGGACCTCCAACATTGTTCATGTATCTAAGCCAGATAAAACTGTGAGAATATGCACAGATTTCAGAGATCTTAATAAAGCATGTCCTAAGGATGATTTCCCATTGCCCAACATCGACACTATAGTGGATCTGACAGCTGGCCATGCCATGTATTCATTAATGGATGGTTTTTCTGGCTATAACCAAATCAAGATTGCACCTGAAGACCAGGAGAAAACAACTTTCACATGTCCATGGGGAACCTATTGTTGGAACGTCATGCCTTTTGGTTTGAAGAATGTTGGGGCTACTTATCAAAGAGCCATGACCATGATCTTTCATGACATGATGCATATCTTCATGGAAGATTATGTAGATGACATATTGGAAAAATCATACACCAGAGAAGGACATCTTGAAATATTGTCCAAAATATTTGCAAGATTAGAGAAATTCAAAGTTTTCCTCAACCCTAAGAAATGTGTTTTTGGGGTCAAATCTGGAAAACTTTAGGGGTACATTGTTTTAGAAAAAGGAATTGAAGTAGACCCCGTGAAAGTACAAGCCATTATGGAAATGCCTCCACCAAAGAACATCAGTCAGTTAAGATCACTATAGGGATGACTGCAGTCTATACGAAGGTTCATTGCACAATTGGCCGAAAAAAGTTTACCTTTCACACATCTACTACATAAGAATGTTCCTTTCAGGTGGGATGACAAATGTGAATTGGTGTTTCAACAAATCAAACAGTATTTAATGGCTCCACCAGTTCTTATACCACCAAATCCATACAAACCCTTAATCTTATACATTGTCGCAACAGAAACATCTCTGGGGGCACTACTCGCGCAAGAGGATTCTACAGGAAAAGAACATGCAATTTACTACATCGGTAGAACATTGACAAGTCATGAACTCAATTACACTTCCATCGAGAAAGCTTGTCTAGTAGTAGTCTTTTCTTCACAGAAGTTTCGGCATTACATGTTAACCCATACAGTCAATTTGGTTTCAAAGATTGATCCACACAAGTATTTATTAAGCAAAGCATCATTAACAGGAAGGTTAGCAAAGTGGGTAATGATTCTAAGTGAGTTTGACATCCATTGTATTGATCGCAAGGCAATCAAAGGACAAGTTATTGCTGATCAATTAGCTGAAGCACCACTACAAACACATCATCCCCTGCACATTGAATTTCCGGATGCTGATGTCTTTACTGCAAAATCCAAGCAACCATGGTCTTTATACTTTGATGGTTCTTTCACCCAACATGGATCAGGGGCAGGCATACTTTTCGTCACCCCTCAAGGACACACCATTCCTCGATCATATAGGCTGATGTTTCCATGCACCAACAACATAGCGAATATGAAGCATTAATCACCAAACTCAAAATAGCACTGGAATGGAGAATTACAGAATTACAGGTGTATGGTGACTCACAGTTAGTCATTTGTCAGATCAATAATGATTATCAGACCAAAGATGACAAACTGCTTGCTTTATAAAAAGATGGTGGATGACTTCAAGAAATACTTTGTGGACATCAAATTCACACAAATTCCAAGGATTGATAATAAAGCAGCTGACGCCATGGCTACGATCGCGTCATTGTTACAACTCCCAGAAACTTAGACTCATTATGAATTTTTGGTGGAACAATCATTCACGCCTACTTATGATACCCCTGAAAGCCAAATCATTTGCCACTTGGTAGGATCCGATTCACCTTGGTACAGAAAAATTTACGCCTACCTTAAAGACGATATCTTGCCACCCGATTTATCCCGTAATCAAAAACGCAATTTTATCCACCAATCTGCTCGCTACACTCTTATCGCTGACACCCTTTATCGTTGTGGTCTTGATGGTACTTTACTTCGATGTCTTGAACGTGAGGAATCTGACAAAGCTTTACAAGAAGTTCATGGTGGCATATGTGGTACTCATTCGAGTGGACTGACCTTATCCAAGAAATTGATTAGAATGGGTTACTATTGGCCTACAATGGAAAGGGAATCATTCACTTTTGTGAAAACATGCTCAAAATGTCAGATTCATGGGAATCTCATTCATGCTCCTGCACAGGAACTTCAACCCTTCACGCCAACCTGGCCATTTTATCAATGGGGGTTAGATCTACTGGCAAGATTCATCCTTCTTCATCGAACGGGCATAAGTTCATCATCACAGCTACAAAATATTTTACCAAGTGGATTGAGGCAGTCCCTCTTACTAAAGTTACTGAAAACAAATATCATCATTCATAGTCAACTATATTATTTGTCGGTATGGCATTCCCAACTCCATTATTACAGATAATGGACTTCTATTAAAAAATCAGGATGTTGATGAACTTTGCGAGAGATTTCACATTCAGCATAGATATTCAACACCTTACTATCCACAAGGGAATGGTCAAGTAGAGGCCTCAAATAAAACAATATTGAAAATCTTGAAAAAGATTGTGAATGATTCAGGGAAGGATTGGCACATTCAACTCAATCCCGCCTTGTGGGCCTACAGAACCAGTGTCCACACACCAACAGGAGCAATGCCATTTGCTCTTATCTATGGAGCAGAAGCCATACTACCCTTAGAAGTTGAAATTCCCTCACTCAGAGTATCATTGAAAGGTCTCACAATGGATGATGAATACAGAGTTTCCCAACTCCAAGAGCTTGAACTCCTAGATGAGAAGAGACAAAGAGTAGCTGATCATTTAAAAGCATATCAACAGATGATGTCTCGTAGCTATAATCACAAAGTAAAGCCACGTACCTTTCAAGTGGGTGATCTTGTTTTGAAAGAGAACCCACGCAATCAACAAGACAGAGAGAAGAAAGGAAAGTTCAAACCAAATTGGCTAGGTCCTTATGTGGTTATCGCGGTCTATGGTTCAGGAGCCTATAAGCTATCAATGCCAGAAGGGGACCTGTTTGACGAACCTATCAACAACATGCACCTGAAAAAGTATTATGTCTAAGGCAGTAATCATCATCAGAAAAAGTCCTGAAAAAATCCTAAAAATAAGAAAAAGTCCTGAACAAATCCTAAAAATCAGAAAAATCTTGAAAAAATTCTAAAAATCAGAAAAAGTCCTGAAAAAATCCAAAAAAATCATAAAAATTCCTACAAAAAAAATAAAATAAAAAGTCCTAAAAAAAAAAAAAGTCATAGGGTGAAAACCTGGCAAACAGGCAGTCTATTGACGAGAAAAAATGCAATAAAAATAAATAATGAAAAATTGGCAAATAGACGCTATTTGTAGCTCTCCATCTATTAGTTCATGTTATGCACTTAACTTTTCAGTCTTCATTTTCATGCATCTTTTTCCATCATCTTAGGGTCACACCAGCACCATGCTATCATCATTTTCCTTGAGCGATAACGTCTTACCATGGCTTGACTATTGTACATATTCATTTCAGCACGTTGTGTCAATACTAAGGGCAAACATGGGCATACTGGGGGCAATCAACTTTCAACAATGAGACAATGACATCAAAACCAATCATGCAAAACAAAACAATCAAACCAAACTACAACATCCAATCATTGATCCATATCACAGTAGCTTTCAGTTGCATACCTTACCATGACTCATATCTGGATGATCTATAATCTGAATAATGTTTGGAATCACAGTCTATCATTTTTGAATAATGGTTGTTTAATTTTCGATATCATTTCTCTGGAGCACACTCGATGATGTACTGAACTAGAGTGGCAAGGAAAGAGGATGATTTTTCTTTGTCTACTGTCTAGAGGTTAATCATTTATCTGTTGCAAATATGTTACGAGACATGATAATTGAAAGTTTATCATTGATGACAGTTCCAAATTCGCATCAGATGGTGGTTAGTCTTTGTCTATTTATGCAAGAAATGCTCAGGTCATCTCAGTTCAATTATACCTAGGTGCTTGTGTTCACTTGCTATATCAAAAATCATGAAAGTTGTACTCAGGTCATCATTGGTGCTAATTTCCCCTCTGATGCTTGTACATACTTCCAACATTTTAAAACGCTCTATGATGATTTAAGCAGGATAAATAAAAGGCTCAACAAAATGGTCAGCTTCATTTAGTTGCATTTCATTTTAGGTCATGGTACGTAACTGCATATTGGATTTGCATCAAGAGTTTTTGAAAGGCCAATGGTTGTCATGCTTCTTTGGACTATTTGTAGAGGACAATGTAGACGTTTTGGTTCATTATCATTATCCAT
This sequence comes from Sequoia sempervirens, assembly GCA_007258455.2. Lineage (NCBI taxonomy): Eukaryota > Viridiplantae > Streptophyta > Pinopsida > Cupressales > Cupressaceae > Sequoia > Sequoia sempervirens. The sequence goes on from VDFB02000002.1 coordinate 187,435,386, forward strand.
ATCATTTCATATCATACCATTTCATATCATTTATCATTTATCATTTATCATTCATTTCACTTAACATTTCATTCCATTTGCATTCTCATTTCATTCCATTTATCACTTTCATTTCATTATCATACCTTTATCATTCCATTGCATTCTCATTTCATTCCATTTGCATTCCATTTTCATTTATCACTTTCATTTCATTCCCATTGTCATTTCATATCATTATCATCATCATTTCATTATCATCATTATCATTATCATTTATCGCATCATCATATATCATTATCATTCATTTTATCATTTCACTCATCATCATTTCATATTAGTTTCATTATTATTTCATCATTTCACTATCATTTATATTAATTTTACATTTTATCATTATCATCTCATCATTTCACATTAGTTTCATTATCATTTCATTTTTCATTCATTATCATTCCTATTAGTTTCATGGACATTTTATCATTTCACTCATTACCATTATCATAGTATAGTCATTTCATTCATTGCATTTTTGTTATCATTATCATTATCATCCCATCATCGCATTACCATTATTATATTATAGTCATTTCATTTTTATCATTCATTTTCATTCATATTAGTCATTTTATTAATCATTTCATTATCACTGTCATTTCCTTGTTTCATTATCATTATCACTTCATCATCTTTTTATCATTTCATTACCATTATTTATCACATCATTATCATGCATTTCACGGCCATCATCATTTTATCATCTCATTATCATTATCGGTTATCTCAGTTTCATTTTCATATCATATCATTATCATTATGCATCCATTATTATTTCATTTCATTTATCATGTTATTTTTATCAAATATCATACATTTTATCACTACCTACTCATCTCAAACTCATATTATTTTTTTCACATCATTTTACATCATGTAATACCATTTCATCATACAAAATTCATAATGCATATCATGAACACAACATTCATATTCTCATATTTTACCTTCATGGAAAAATAAAAAAAATAAACATTCCACATATACATTTTTCATAATCACATCATAAATCATCCACCTGCATAGCATCGTCAGTATGCATCATCATCATCATCATAATAAAAACATCATATCGAATCATCCTGCATACCATGTTAGTCATCAAATCATACCAAAATCCAAAAACACAGAAATAAATGCATATCATATCATCATATCATAAGTGCACAAAACATAATCCAAAATAATCATCGCCGCTGCATATCATCACTCATCAAAAAATGATACAAATGTCCACATGTCCAATGAAACTAAAATGTCCAAAGCAACATACATCAGATGAGATAAAAAATGGTATACATGCTCAAAAAAAGATGAACATGACATATCTAGTTGGTCAATGCCCCTGATGGAGCTGGTCCGGATGGAGGTGGCCTACCACGGGTACCTGCATCTGGGTCCTGTCGAGGTCTAGTCACTCCCCTGCTCTGCGTGTGTGTTCGTGATCTGCTCCTGCTCTTGCTATGGGACCGCGGGTATGGCTCTCTGCAATCTGGAGGACATAGCTCCTCGTATCTGACCCTGTAGTACTCGGCCTCCCTCGCCATCTCCATACCCTCTGCAATGGCATCCCGCAGTGACACACTCTCTACAGTGCCCATCAGTCTCTGAGCCACGCCCTCAGCCTCTACTGCCTGTCGTCTGAATGCATCTCTCTCTGTGATCACCTAGGCTAACTGTGGGGCCGGGGCAAGTGCAGGTACCTATGCCTGTGCCTGTGCCTGAGCCTGTGCCAGCTGAGCCTATAACTTTACAATGAATCCTTGAACCTGTGACAGCTGACTCTACAATTGTCTCTGCTGCCCCTGTAATGTTTGCACCTGGGCCTAAAGCGCGACTATCTGTCCCTGCTGCGAGGAGGATGCCATACGAATCACTGTCCATCTCCCAATCCCTATCCTCGGCCGCCGCATGATCTGGACACCCCGCAGAATATCCAGCCTCGATCTCCCCAGCACTTGTCCCTCCTCCCTGCCGTCATCTCCGTCATCCCCATCTGAGCTATCCTCCTCATCTCCGCTCTCCTCCTCCTCTCCTCCAACTGCTCCCTGCTCACCGCCGGCCACATCCTCCTGTCTAATTGCCCCTAGCTGTGGTGCTACCAAAATAGGTATTGGCTCATCCGGACTGGTAAACCGAGGAAAAGGATGCGTGTGAAAATATGCAGAGTACTCATCAGACATGCCCGCATCCACAATGTCTCATCTATCAACCCATACCTCAGGTGCCAAGGACTGAAACTCTGTATACGCTATCTGATATGAAATACATGGCCCCCATCGGGCCTCATCTCTACTCCGGGCGTAGTGTGCAACCCCCTGCGACATCACCTGTGTGAATCCAAACTGTCTCTGGACCCGCAATGCCAAAAACCTCTCCAAAATGAAGGGAGTCCTGCCTATCAGAAAATGAGGGATGCATACATACAGCATCTCTATATCATTAGTAGCCCACGGCTCGCAATCAAGATATGGTCGCCATACAACTGTACCCATGTCATCCAATAGTCGCCTCTAGTAATCCACCTTGCTCAGCTTGGGCTGGGTAAGGAACATAGCATACACATATATGTAAGGCCTACCTGGTGACCTAACTCTGGGGCATGCTGGTCTTGTCACATGAAAATGCTCCCATGCCCAGATCTGTAGCATTGTCACCCCACAAGACAAACTGGATGAACCCCTATATACTACCTGAGGCAAATCATGATAAAGATGTGCTAGCATGCAGCTCCCCCATGCATATCTCTGTGGCTGTAGTAGCATTTGCTCCAGAATCCTGCCCCATCCCACTGATAATCCATTTTCCTGACAATCCGGACAAAGGAGACCTCCAATGAATGCACCCAAAACTGTAGGCAAGGCTGGATATCCTCGAAAATCAGCCCACGGTACCCAGTACCCAGAAATTGTGCATCTCCGTACACTCTCCTCAAAGCATCGGTACCCCCAAGCTCCTTGTGATCATAATACACAAGTGCTCCAACCATGGGGATACCTAAAATCATGTACACGTCCTCCCGAGTCACTGTCACCTCACCAGTCGACATATGAAAGGTGTTGTGCTCCGAGTGCCATCGCTCTGCTAGTGCTGTCAACAATCCTCTGTTGACCCGAATCGGCGGCATCGCCAACAAGGATCTCAAACTGTAAGTATCTATCAATGCACTGTTAGCAGGTGTCAACTCAGGAATCCTATCCCATCTTGCTGAGTGTCACTCCCTAATCTGGAGGTTTTTGAAAACCTCCTATTTTCATCACAAGGGTAATTCATCAAACTCATACCAATCATTCAATCTCAATCAAAATCAATTAGACTACTATCTATCAGTGATCTATATTAGTGATCTATCTATCAGTGATCTATATCAGTGATCTATCAGTGACCTATATCAGTAATCTATCTCAAGCGACTTATATCAAGTGACCTATATCAATGAACTATATCAGACCCATATCAATGACTCATATCAATGCATCAAATCAATGATCCATATCACACAATCAATCCTATCAAGGAAACCAATACACAATCTACCTAGCTGGATATCATATCAAATCTGCTCTACCATCAATTACTATTTGTTTTCTATCGCAGAAAGCAAATTTATTAGAAGTCATATCAATTATCTACTCTTTGTTTTCTACTCTAGGAAGCAAAGTTATCAATCAAACATTTGATTATTCTATCATTTCTATCCATATCAGCATGATGACATGACAATTTACCTATCTATTGACTAAGGAAGTAATACATCATCATTTTCACAAATCTATCATCAACACATCAATCTTGCCTATTTTTACCATATGCACCACTCTGTGGACTTTATGTGCTAAAACCCATAAGTGCCATTGTTTTCACGGGATGCGCTAAAACCCGGAAGCACCGTTCTTTTCACTCTATGCACTCAAACAGACTCCCTATGCGCGTTTTCCTATATGCGCCACTTTAATCATCCTAAGCAACGTTATTTTTACGGGATGCACGTTTTTACTCTATGCGCCGCTGTTTTCCCTATATGCGCTTTACCCCTAAATTTTCCTATCCTACCCTATATGCATGTTAGTTTTTACGGGATGCGCTACACTGGTTTTTCCTAAATCTTCAAACATCTATCATATATGCGCCTCTGTTTTTACCCTATGCGCGTCTAAATTTTTTGAAAGTGCACCGAAACTATCCTAAATGCGCGCATACGTCATTTTAAAGTCTAAAATCCGCGGAAAACAAAAAAATTAAGATTCAAATGGAAAAATTTGAAAGCATAGGAAGTTAGATCGACTCACTGGTGGTCCGTATGCTGCTGGCCTCTGGTATTGGCGTGATCTCTCGAATCGGTGGCGATGATAAGGGATCTCCATGTCGCGATGTCACTCTCAGAGCTACAGTATTTACTAAAGTAAAAAATGCAAATGACTTGTCTTTTTCACCTTTTTACCTTTTAAAGGTCAACTCAGGGTAAGTTTGTTGCCTTTTTGACTTTATTTTTTAAAGTGGGACATTCTTTTTCATCATTTATCGTGAGTTAAACCACTCTCTCTCTCATCCATGATTTACCTCTCGAGGGGGCATCATTAGCAATAACATCGAAAAACGCATCAGGGGCACAATTTTTATTTTCTTTGAAGCAATGTGTTTCACACATCACTTCAAAGAGGGGAAAAATGTATACGTCTAAAAATGGTCATGATTAAGCTTGTTAATTAATTAAATATGATTTATTTAATTAATTTTCTTGATGTCATCTACATATAAATAAATTTAATTATTTATTTATATCGTTCATCTTCTAAATTCTTCTACCTTAATTAAATAAATAATTTTATTTAATTATCGACATTTCCACCTTCTGCTTAATTAAATTAAATAAATTTTTATAATTTATTTAGATTTGATTATCGTATTGTTCTAAAGTTTGAATATTTTTGAATATTCGAATAATGGAATATTCTTCATCCCATAATCAAATTAAAATATTAAATATTTTATTTAATATTTTCCTCACCCTAATTTCATAATTAAATGATTTATTTAATTATATGAAGTTTCCATTTTCGTCTCCACTTCCAAATTAAATAAATTTAATTTATTTAATTTTAACTCACTCTCAACTCACCCTTCCAAATTCTTGACTCGCGCTTTGAAATGGAAGTTTCCCTTCGAAACTCAATGACGAAAATTGATGGAAAAAGGAAACCTTCCATCTTCTCTTCCACTTTCAAAAATCTCCCACCGTCCGTTCGAACAAGCTTAATCCGGGCCGTCGATCGAATCAGCCAATCAAATCCATTTGAAAACTCTATAAAAGCCCGCGCAAATCCAAGCCTTGGTTAATCATCCACATTCATATGCACGCACTTACGTACACACATTTACACAACCAGACTTGCAATTAGTTTATGCATTTATATCAGTTTTAATATCACAACCATACTTTCATATTAGCATAGTTTTGCATTTAGCATATTATGCATTTCAAAATCTCGTTCTTTAGTTGTCATTTTGTTGAGCTCAATCTACTGATCTGAGAGCCATTTAGAAACAACAAAACACTAAAGTTAGAGGAAGATAAGACGATTTCGGGAAGCTGCAGTAACGGTTTGCATATTTCTGTTTCTTTTTTAGCTTTTTTGATTCAATATCTTATTAATATGTGTTTGATTTTCATTTAAATTGATCCAATATTTCACTCACACACCTTCTACTATCCCATTCACCTTGTGTGCCTCACTACTTCTCATGAACATCCTAGAAATGATCCCACAGACCTTGAGATAGACCCTGATAGAATTTATCACCGATGTACATTTTCCCCTAAGGCCACCCAAGTTTCCTTTATGTGGTGGTATATATATATCTATGCATGCTTTCAAACTTCAGGCCATTGCTAGGATCCCTTTTTATTTGGGGGGCTTGCTAGATTCTTTGTTCTTACATTATTGTGTATGGTCTATTCATGATGGAGTTCATGCGTAGCTTAGCTCACTATATGTAACATGACTATTCCAACCAAGAGAGAGGAACAAACCAGAGAGAGCAAGGCCAAAAGGGGATCCCCACCCCCAAAAAAATGGTCATTTCGGTGAAGAGCCACTGACCCTCTCCCACCCCTTATCACTACCCCAAAAAAAGTGGGGGTGATATTACATATGTTGTGTTATCATCCTCCACCCCTACTTATCTTGGTGACTTAGTTCCCACCCCTCCCCTACTACCCACCCACCATTTATTATTTAGTGATTGGCTAGTGTCGCCCCATAATTTATTTCCTCCTTGGTTGAAAAAACACACTCCTTTTTTTTTTTTGATGATGTCCCATCCCGACTAAAACATAATTGGAAATTCTCTATCGACTGTAAGGGAAATGGAGAAGGTAGAATTGGTTTCAATTTTGAAAGTGGGAGAGAGAATTATTAAGGCCTATTCAATACCCCCTGAATGGGTATTGGGCCTTGGGGATATCACATATAGAGTTTCACATTTGGAGAATTTCAAGAAGGAAATACTTGAGTTTCCCCAAACATAAAGATGAAGGTCAGCCTGACCCTCCTTTATTTCTTTTTGGTTGGTTTCCCCTACTCTTTCTTTCTTGTTGACAGTAGGAACGAAGGGAAACGTGAAAGAGTTATATACTTTTGATTGAAGGAGTTACAAAATAAGCCCCGCAGACCTGACAGTTGACAGGATTCAGGTGAGCCTCGCTCTCCTTTCTTTCATTCTTGATTGGCCAGTAGCCCCACCCATTCTTTCATTCTTGATGAAGGGGGTGTAGGGGGTAATTGTGAGGATTGATAAATTATGAATACTTGTGTTACAATACGAAGCCCCCGGTATATGGTATTAATAGCCGAAGGAAGAAGGGGTGAGCCCGACCCACCCTTTCTCTTTTCTTGTCCATTCTCTATCAACTTCCCCAACTAGCCATTCTATCTCGACTATAAGAAGGTAGAAATATGGATGGGGAAAGATGGAAAGTAGGAAAGAGAATTACCTCGACCTATTCTATACCCCCTATTGGGTGGTGTATTGGGCCAAGTGTATGATGTAAGTGAATGGTGAGTGCATTGAGCTCATTGATTCTCAACTTGATCGAATTCCTCACCCTCCTTCCTTTCCTCCTTTCTATCTTGATGGATAGATGAATGGATGTTTGGGTGGGTATCAAGATCAACTTGGTACCCATCACACTAGAAGAAGGATAAGACACATTGATGGAGTTAGATACTTAGTGTAGGATGCTTGGCATAGTGAAGAAGATCTAGGAGTAAGGAAAGCAAGAATGGAAACTTCATGTTGCAAAGATTCAAGAGTTAACCTCCTTCAGTTAATAGTGTTTCTAATTCTCTATGCACTTTTTAGTTTTAGATTCTTCATACATATGCAGATTGTGTATAGAGTGGTTTCAAGTACAAGCTTTTGGTTTTTCTTTGGTACATAACTTAGGGGGAGTCCATTCAAGTTTTTAGTTTGTACATATGCATATATTTCTTAGAGAGAGATCTAGTATGTGTTAGAATAGTTGTTGTATATGCCCTTTTCCCTTGATGTCAAAAGGGGAGAATGTTTTGGAGATATTTTGGCATGTTTCCATCAATGACAAAGGGGGAGATTGTTGGAAGAATGAGGAGATTTCATTGATGCTATTTTTGGCAACATGAGCATGTGGAATAAGCACAAGGTATACTATTATGCTTTATAGTTTTTTCATTGATGTCAACATTGTATCTTGCATTGGATATCATGGTGCAGATCATCTTGGTTGGCTCTACCATGTTTTGGGATGATTCTAAAAGATAATTTTGTAAGAAGGTTTGATATGGTGAAGATATTTGTGGTGGAAAATGACTATGTTAATACCAGTGATTATGTGTATAGGGGATCCAATAATTGGGTATGCAGTGGTTTGCTATTGAAGATTTTGCTCTATGATTCTAGTATAATATTTTTGGTTGATAGAAGCATCTAATTCTAGAATTTCATCTTGTTTTGGCAATTGGTTTGAAAGTTATGAATAAAAGAAGTTTGGCTTGGCAATTATAGTCATTTCCTATATAGTGCATATGAGTTGGAGAATCTGCACTTCTCCATGGATATGATTTTGATTTTGCAGATTTGAGAAGATGTTGATAGATGTGAGATGAGTGTGAAATCTAACTAATGTGATGTTTTGAGGTGTCTATGTCTAAATATTGGTATACAATTGGAGAATTTTTAGATTAGGCCTCTTGCGGTGCTAACCTAATAAGTTTGAAGGTATGCAAAGCTTATTTGATTATTGTGAAGATATATGGGAGCTATTATAGGTCCATGTCGATGCATTTCAAAGTGTTTTAATATTTTAGTCTTAGCACGAGGTGTGTTTGGAAGGATTTGAACTGAAAAGATATATTTTATATATTTTGAATGGTACATCTAATTAGGATGACCTAATTGATGTTATGCTTGAAGTGGATATATAAGATAGATAATTTTTAGTGTTTTGATGAACATATACATGAGAGTGATGTGAATGATGTGAATTATGTAAAGTTAGTGTGAATGCAAAGTAGACCAGTGAATTAAGTCTGATCAGTATGAAGATTTTTGATTTTGTATTCTGAGCCTCAATGAAACTGCATTCCAACATATTGTAGAAGCACTTTGTAATAGTTCAACACTTGGCTACGTGCCAAAATCTCTTCTATTTCTTTACTTTCTCAGTGGGTAGTGAGTTCACTTAGATAGTGAGTCTACGTATAATGAGCACTTCTGCAATATACTATAATCGGTTATAATATATTGTGAGCTAATCCTCATCGTGGTTTTTCCCATTTTTGGTTTTCCACGTAAAAATCCTAGTTTTCATGTGTTATGTGATGTTGTTGGATGTTTTGATTATTTATTTCATTATTTCAATTGAATATACTATAATTATTGGATGCTTAAATGTTTAAGTGGTTTAAAAGAATATTGATTCACCCCCCTCTCAGTATTTTAGGTGTTCAACAATCTCTAGTACCCATGTATTCATATTTCATTTGGATTTCTCCTTGAAGCTTTCCATTGTCCCTAGACTTTGTTACTTGCACTTGATCATTGTGTCTTTTAAAAATTCCATTAAACATTGTCTGATGAGCCTTCAAGGCACTGCCATCAAGCATTGGTAGTGGAATCCCAAGCAAGGCTTACTGCCTCTTCAATGCACAAAGATTATGATTGTTGGGAAAACCATTAATACCCAATGTTGCATCTAATCCTCATGAAGAATTCCATTTTTTCCACTATGATTGCATCTTGTTGCTCATAGGTCTTCAAGTTAATGGTACTTTGGGTTCTAATGCATCATTTGTAACATTCCATACTATCATCTTGGGACTATCACCTAGAGGCTATATTGAACTAGTCAATGCTCCTTTAGAACATTGTCTCAATCATCCTCCTTTTGTTATGAATCAAATACACAACAATACACCCTTCATGCCTTCTAAACCTAAGATCCATGTCTTGAAAAACTTACATGATTATGAATATGTGTACAACAAAAAGCTTGTAACTATGTTGTCATTCATTTGATACCTCCAAGGTGATGAATACCCTACCTCCTTAAGCACAAGATCATGCTTGAGAATTCATTTTCACAACAATGAAATATCAAATGTCAAATACCTTGCACTTCCCAAGACTTGCATGCTCATGAAACCCTAAGATTTTGAACTTCACTGCCTCTTCATGTGCCACTCTTGACATAGAAGCTCACTACCTTTTGATCACCTTTTGACTAGGAAGCATAAGATTGTATTCCTCATTTCATGGTAGTGATAGTTCACCTTAGGTTTTGGACTATTATCAGCATTTAGATCTCCTTGATCTTCACAATCCTTACAACCTTGTCAATTATTTCCACATCAATGAAACTATGATTGCAATGAGATCATGCCCTCAAAAAACCCATTGTGCTTGATTGATTGCTTATAGATCTTCCTTGACATAGTCATGCACAAGAACATCACTTGCAAAGGAATTATAAATGCTTCATTATCACCCTTAATCACATAGAAAATAATTATTTTCCCACTCTATTCATGTAGCCAACCTTAAAATCCATCAAACCTGTGTTTGATCTTACTGTTTATTTTACCATGAATAGGGTTTCAATGCCAATGAAACTTGAATGTAATATTGATTGACCTACTTAGGTCTTTGAAGGTTTTGAATACCACAATAAAAATACTACCATTTGAAAGTTGCAAAACCACTACCCTTGTTGCAATGCTATTCCTTTACTACTCCTTTGAAACCCTAGGTTTCAAAGCTTAGTGATTTATAATCACTACTCAATTATTATAGTTGAAAAGGTTTAAAAACTTGTACTCTCATAGCTCTTATTTTTTCATTATCACATACAACACAAATATCTAAAAGGTATTCTTTTAACATGAACATGCATCTCAATGCACATGTAATAAACCCTAACCTGTGTGTAGAATGAAGCCTCCAAAAATATGAAAGCACCTCCATAATGCAATGAAAGGATGAAAGAACATTCATTTTCTTCCTCTAAACACATCATTATGCAAAACAATCCTCTATAAGGTAGATGCACATAGGAAAGAGCCAAATAATGAAGACAACTTGAAAATAAGGAAAAAAAAAAAAAGTGAAAATGTTTTCAGGAGCCACTCCTTCATCATGATTGTCTTGATACTCAAGAAATAAACCATAAACATTGAAACCTACCTCTACAATGAAATGAACATAAATCATGGAAACCATCAAGGATTGTGAAAGCAACAAAAAAGCGTTTCCTTTTTGAAAAAGTGTTGTTTCCTTCAAGAAACCACACTCTTTCTAGTTTTTTTTCCTAATAATCAAGTGAATCAACTTGAAAACAAGGAAACTCATGTAGGTTTCCCTCTCAAACTCAAAAATCAAAGTTGAAACTTTTTTTCCAATTTTCCCATGAATTTCATGAAAATAGGCTTTAAAATTCCTTTTCCAATGTTTTGTCATAAAATAAAACTCCTTTTGACCTTGACAATGTATAATATGAGACCTAAACCTATCATTTAAAACTTAGAATGGATTAATTCAATGAACTTTAATACAAAACATATCTCCTATCCAAACCTAGAGGTTTATAACAAATGGTTAAACCTTAGAAACCACTAAAAACATTGCAAGGGGCAGATTTTATGACACCATGAAATAATAAACAAGACCCTTAAAATCAAATAAGGTTCAAACCTGATTTGGATTACATTTTTGGCAACATCTTAGGGGTGTTTTCTTGCTAAAAAAGTAGGACCAATAGCCTATTTGACATCTATTGGGCATAGGATTCTTAGGAGGATTGAAAAAAACTCAGGAAAAACTTGTAACCTTTCTATTAAGAGCATAAACAACAGAAAAATAACTAAAAACAAGACAACAAACTATGCATCAACACTTATGGGAAAGGAAAAACTAAATTGGAACATGCACAAAGCACTTGGAGGAATGTAAAAAACCAGAACATTGGTGCAAAATCACCTTATTTGAAAGAAAAACCTATTCTAATATGGTACAAAGTGGATCATCAACAACTCAATAGCAAAACTTGAGGTGAATCCCATTGACTGGGATTGGTAACTCCTCTCCATCAAGCTTGGACAACTGAAAAGAATTGTTCATTTTACATCATATGATCACATAAGGACCACTCCACATGTCATCAAATTTGGAGTTCTTTCTAGGATTACTTTCCAACTCACCCCACTTGAAAACTAGATCACCCTCCTTGAAGAATCTTGGGGCTACCTTCTTATCAAAAGTTCTTTTTATCTAAGCATATGATGAATTTCTAGATTTTTCAATGCTTTTCTCCTTGTTTCTTCCAACTCAATTGGGTCAACAAGCTTAACTTCCATGGGATTTTCATCCATCATTTCTAGCTCTTTGATTAAACACAATGTTGGTAACACAATAAATATAGGAAGCCTTTCTTCCTTTCCATAAACAAGAACATAGGGTGAGTTACCTCTAGATCTTTTATGTTTTATTCTATTAGCCCATAGAGCTAGCTTCAACTTATCATGCCAAGTCCTTTGATTATCTTCAATTGTCCTCTTGATGATCCTACAAAGATTTTTGTTAGTAGACTAAGCTTTTCCATTACCCTGTGGGTAATAATTAGATGAAGTATTCAAATATATGTCATTTTTAAGAGCCCAATCAATCAATTTCAAACCTACAAAAGACAAAGCATTATCTAAAATAATTGAATCAAGAACTTTGAACCTTGCAATTAAATCCTAATAAAAGTTTAGGAAAAAACTCACATTAGCTTCTTTCAGTGCTACAACTTTTGTCCACTTGGTGAAATAATCAGTTTCAGTCAATATCCACTTGTGTCTTGAACTGGAAGGTGGGCTAATGATTCCAATGAATTTAAGTCCCCACTTCATGAAGGGTTTCTCAACCTGTATAGGATGCAATGGTAGAGGTTCCAATCTTTTTTTACCTACAAATGATGCACACTTCCTGCACCTTCTCACCCGTGTAATGCATCCTTATATAAATTAGGCCAAAAATAACCAGCCCTCATAATATTAAGAGCTATTGTCCTAAGTGAAAAATGACCACCAGATGGTCCATCATGAAACTCTTCAAGAATCTTTTCAATATGATCTGATCCTACACACCTCAACAATACCCCATGATTTTTTTCCTAAACAAAATATCATTTATGATAACATAAGGAATGACTTGTAGCCTGAAATACCTTTGTTTTGAATTATGTAGACCTTTGGGACACTCACTAGTATAAAGGTAATGCATCATTTCTTGTATCCAACCTGAAGGATGGGATGCTACATCAGTTTGATCTTCATCATTGAGCACTAGGACAACATAATTTTAAACTTCTTCACTACTTTCTAAGTCACCAGCTAGCTACTCACATACTCCCTTACCTCTTATTAGCTTTGTGACCCTGATTTCTACATCATATTCCATCACTTTTGTTATCCAACTAGCTCTCTTATCATTTAGATCCTTGTTCAACAAAAAATCCTTAACACATGGATGAGAAACCAAAAAATGCATCTTGTTATTTGAAAGCATATATCTAAATTTACTTTTGACTAGTATGATGTATTCTGTGAAGAGCATGGGATCTAGAGGCATTTTTTTTCTCCTAGGACTCTACAGAAAAATGGAGTTGCAGAAAGGAGGAACCAAACTATACAAGAGATGTCAAGAACAATGTTGAGTCAATAAAATCTACTGGATATGTATTAGATAGAAGCAGTTTAGACTGTAGTATATATTTTAAGCAAAGCTCAGATCAGACCTAACTTTGGTAAAACACCATATGAGTTATGGAGAGGAAGACCAGCTTTGGTTAGACATCTCAAGATATTCAGAAGCAAATGTTACCTAAAAAGGGATGAAGAAAACTAGGGTAATTTTGATTCTAGATCCAATGAAGGTATTTTCCTTGGGTATTCCATGTCAAGAAAAACATATAGGTCTTACAATAAGAGGCTAAAGAGGATTTTGGAAAGTGAAAATGCGAGAGTTGATGAGACAATTCAATCTACCAACATTCTGGAAGTGAAAGATGATGAAGATCCAATCTCAACAATAATAAAGACTCAAAAAAATATTTTTATAACACTTCTAAAAAGACTTTGGTAAGGTATTGAAATATAGAAAAATAGGTTCACCAAAATGAAACAAAGGGGGTGTGATGCACCCCCTTTAATAAAGATAGAAAATTATTTTTATAACACTTCTACAAAGACTCTGGTAAGGTATTGAAATATAGAAAAATAGGTTCACCAAAATGAAACAAAGGGGGTGTGATGCACCTATTTCTCTAATTTCATTCAAAATGCAATAGAGGAAAGATCTGAAAACTAATAGAACTAACTATCAAAATGCAGATTTGGAAAGGTGAGAATGATGTGTACCTACCACCAAAGATGCTTCTTCAAACCTCACTGAGGAATCAATTTCCTTATGATGAATGGGTCTTGGCTAGGGTTTCTATAAATTGCTTTAGAAGTTCTTCTCTACTCAGTTTGTACCTCTAGATTCTAGGTGTTCATTGTTAGAAAGCTGAAAATAAAATCTGTAGAGGAGTTTTTGTGATTTGACAACTTTTCTTGCAACTTTGACAACTTTGCAACTTTCTTCAATTTTTCTCTTCAAATGATCTTCAACCTAAAATTTGCAATCACACATCAAAGAGAGAAATTTTTCTTGTTAGGTGAATGGGGGTTTTCCTTGGTCAAACCCCATTTTGGTAATTAAACCTTGTAATGAAACAATGAAAACTGAATGGATGAAACAATGAAACATGAAACCATGAAACCTTATTTGAAACCTTGGATAAATTTGCACACTAGCATGAAGTGGCCTCAATGAATGTAGATCTTGATCATGAAACTTGATTAGAGATAATGCCTTGAATATGCTTGAATTGATCTTGAACACTACATCAACATATTAGCTCAAACAACATGCATGATGCAATAAATATTTTCATGACGAATGAATCTTGATTGCTGCAATAATATTCTTCAAATATTCCTTTCAATGCCTTCAAAATTCTCTTGAATGCTTCTATAATGCTCTTGTGAAAATACTAAGTGCTCATGAAAACTTTATAGCTTGAAAACTCTAGGATCTTAGGATGAAACATAGTGAAATAACCTTGTATTTATATGTATCTTAACATTAATTCCTAACATTCAAATATCACAAGCCGAGATTGAATTATGGATTTGAAATCATTAAAATACTGCCAAAAACACATTTCAAAGGGGGGTCCTAGGTCTAAGTGGCCACTTACCTAGGACACACATTGGACAATGTTAAAAATTATGTAAAACTAGGGTCATAGGTCTAAGTGAGGAACCATTCTCCCTATGGCGAATGGGTCCTAGGACACACATCTTCCAAAGTTAAGTGTTGTGTAATAGCATTTATGAATGTCGGGTTTTATCCCTTATAATTTACATTTAGTTAGGCTTGGATTTGAATTAAAGGAGCTAATTAAGGCATATTAACCTCAATCAATTAATAAAGCCCTAGATTAATGTGAAAACGTAAAGGTACCCTTACAACATAAAAAACAAGGCACAATTAGGTCCATTTTATTAAAAAAGGGCCCTAAACTTAATGTGTGTAGACATTGAAAAGTGTCTTGGTTTGTGAGCATCATTTTTCCATTGTCTTGGTCTTCTTCCTTGTATAATTAAATAATTTTAATTATTTAATTAATTCATTTCTTGATCTTTATTCTACTATGATCAATTAAATAAATTTAATTGCATCGCTAATCTCTTTTTCTTCAATAATTAAATAAATTACTATTTATTTAATTATTTACCTTTCACTATTCGTTTATAGTCAAAAAATTATTATTAATTGTTTGTTTATTCATTAATCTTTTAATTCTTCTATAGTCAAATAAATTTTAAGTTATTTGACTATCTTTTGGCATCTCTTCCCCATTGAATAATTAATCCGATTTAATTATTTAATCACATTTCCTCCTATTTAATTAAAATGGTTGAATAATCATTTTTATTAAATGCCCACTTGCCTTTTCCTCAAATAAATAATTTATGCCTCCATTTGTCCAAAGATTCCTTCTCATGAATTAAATGATTTTAATTTTTAATTTCTCCATTATCTCCCTCCACTATCTCATTTTTGAATCTCAACCGTCGATTGACTTTGGCCTCTTCTCAATATTGACCCATCATTTTGTAACCTCCACTTCTTTGTGTTGCATGTCTTCTCAACCGTTGATCTTGACCGTCCATTTGAATGGTTGTCTATAAAAAAAGCCTTCCTCTTCCATTTTGTCTATAACAACCACATTTCTCCAAAGTTCTTGCTATCATATCATTGTCAATTGTAGGTATTCAAACACTTCAAACTCTAAGGAAAAAGCTTTACAACTTGAGAAAGAATGGAGGTGAAGCAAGGGAGATGAAGCAACTTTGATAGGGGAGTTTTATTTTATGCTTTCATTCTTGTTTCCTCTCTTTTATCATTTGTACTCTCTTGTTTAGATTTGATATTTTGGGCTTAGATCTTAGGTAGAGTGGTTGCTACTTGGTCTTAGCTATTTTTTTATTTTTCAAATCTTACATTTGGTGAACCTGATGTGAATCTTACAATTTTAGAGAAATCCATTTGTTTTCTTGTTTGTTTTTGTTGTTTTGCAGGTTACAACCAAGAATTCACACAAAATACCTTCATCTTCTTTTGAGAACAAAAAAATTGGCACATGAAATCTTTAAAAACAATTATTTGGGTTTTGTAGGTATCGTTCTTAGCTATCTAGAACTTCAAACAATTTTAAATTTTGATATGTTTTGAGAAAGTTATGGCCATTTTAGTGCTCACAACTTTTAAAAATTTAGCTGTTAAGACCCACATTTTCTTCTGTTTATAACACTTTTGTCATGTAGGATTTTTCCAAAAATTCTCTAGGTTTTGAAGGTTCATGTCTTAGCTTTCCATATATTTTTATGATTTAAATTTTTGTTTAGTTTTGATAAAGTTATCACCATTTTTAGTTTGCTATTATCATTAAAATTTTTTTTAGTTTGCTAATCTCTTGTTTTCAACATGTGGCATCAATCTTGGAGGGAGTTCTAAAAACCGTTTCTTTTGAAACATAATCATTTTTTTCCCTATCATTTCATTTACTTAGCTTTGTTTTATCATTATCTCATTTTTTTTTGCAAACAACAACAAATTGCATATTTCATTCATGGGATTAAAATGAACAACAAATTGCATTTTCCATATATGGGTTTAAAATGAACAACAAATTGCATATTTCATTCATGGGGCTTAAAATGAACAACAAATTTGCATGAATCACTCATTGGGCCTAAAATTTACAACTACAACTTGCATCACATTCATAAGGGTAAAATGAACTTGCATCTCATTCATAAGGCTTTAAAATTAACAAAAAAATGTATTTTCTCACTCATGAGTTTTAAAATGAACATGCATCACATGTCATTGGCCTAAAAAGAATCCAAGTGTCTTCAAATCATAACCAAAGGGTTAAAATTAATAAGTGTTTGTCATTTCTTGTGGTTTGCATTGTGCCATTGGATGTGTATGCTCTTCTCTTACGTCACTTCGCGATCCTAAGTATTAAAAGCATTCCTTTGCTATTTTGTACAATCACCCACATATTTGGATTTGGAATTAAAATGAACCCCATGCGAGTGTGAGGAAAATGCATTGTGTATGCTCTCTCCTTGCATTTCATGTGATCTGGGAGATCAAAAACAATGTACTTCCTTGTTGTTGTCTACCTTTTTTTTATAGAGGGCCTGCCACCCCACTTTGAAAGGTGGGAATGACCCAAGTAGTAACAAGCTAAAGCCAAGCTCTTTTGAAATGCTATTTAAGAAAAGTGCTTGTGGCAAAAGTTATTAAGCAATAGGTGTGAATGTGTCATACCAACAAGTTCCACCATCAGTAACCCCATGAGTTACACCAAAATACTTTCTTAGGAAGGGACTGGGAAGCCTCTTAATTGACCATAATCTTGAGATAATATTTTTGTATGTATGGCCACCTTGAATGGATGCCCTTATTAAGAACCAATTGTGTAGTGGCCAAAAACCTTTTTATATGCTCGTTGATCATAGGAGGCCGGACATCTAAAGCCACCCCACATTTTCACTAAACATGTGTAGAGACAAAAATTTCTCTTTGGGGAATGAGACTTGGTGAGCCCAAGAAGTGAGTGTCATGGAGGGGTGCTAGTGCCACCAAGTCTCTAGTTGTCTTCCTTGTTTAAGTGGTTGGATAAATTCAAGTGGGGATATCAACCGGTGGTTTCCTTGCCAACCATAGGAATTTTGCATGTTATCTATGAGTCTTTTATTTTGAAATCAAACTTTTTCACACCCAAAACCATATCAAAACAAGTGTTTGAGACTATATTCTGTGTTTTCCAAACAAAATTTCATCAAAATTAGTCAAAAACCCATTTGAAAACCAGGTCAAAACATCAAAATTACAAAATCATTTTGTGAACCACAACTTCTTGAAACAGAGCCACAACTACCATTCTGAACCACAACTGCACCTTGGAAACCCACAACCTAGAACAACACATCTAAGAAAAATAGTGCCACAATTTCCTAAAAAACTGAAATTTACAAAATCCTTGTCCAAAATTCAATCAATTCATTTCATAGTGACCCCGACTCTGAAACCAAAGACTCGCAGTCCTTTACCAGTCCATTTCAACATTGCCATTTAGGTTTGCATAGCCTTTTAGGTTGCATCCTCACTTTGCATAAATTAATCCTAGACCTTTAAGTTGTATTTATCCTTTCCAATTTTAGACATAGGAAGAATACTAAGCCTTTGGATAGTCCTTGATTGCTTATCCAATTTGTCATTGATCTTCATCCTTCATTTTACCTTTGTCATTATCATCTTTGATCAAAATTTGAGTCTCAAGCTTTTGTCCTAGTTTAGACTCACCTTGTCAAATCTATCATCTTGATTAGCACAAATGTCAATGAAATTTGGGTTTGTTATCTTGGACCTACATTAGCTTGGTTACCATCCTTTGTCTCACATTTTAGGATTCATATCCTTAGCATTATCTTAGTCTCATTTAGCTTCACATCATCCCCTTTAATCATAGCATCATTATCATACTTTCACTCCTTAATCTTATACTTTACACTTTGCATCCTTATACCCAAAAAAATCACAAAAAACATAGCTTAGTCTCATGCCATCTTGTTATGTTATCTTGGATCAACATAGATTGGTTAAGTGCCCAAATTTCTAAAGGTCCATATCCTTGGTCTCATTAGCTTCATTACATTCCATATCCTTTGGTCATAATATCATCATCATCCTTGCATTATCATTTTGGCATCCTTATATATCCAAAAAATCACAAAGACACAACTTAATCTCATATCATCTTGCATTCCCATCTTGAATCAACATATATTGGTTAGTATCATTTGGCATCCTTTAGTCTCACTCTAGCTTCATTATCATACCATATCCTTTGGTCATTATCATTTCCATATGCATATCCTTATAATCCAAAAATTACAAAAAACATAGCTTAGTCTCATATCCCACGTTGCATTTATCATCCTTGCATATCATATCCCTTTGTCATAGATTCATTATCATTCCACCATTCCTTAATCTTGTTCTTAGGTACATTGGCACTTTTCATCTTTATATCCTTGAAAAAAATTCAAAAATATAGCTTAGTTTCATACCCATTTTGCATTGGCACCTTGCATTGTCATCCAAAGGTCAAAAGTTTTATATGGTCCTTACTAAGTTTTCCTTATCCCTCCTAATCCAAATTCATGACCATGTCTTTGCTTTACCTTGATCTTCTTCATATTCAAGCTAAATACCAATTCATCCTCAATAATCAATATCAATCACCCACAGTCCTGATTCAACCGTCCATCTACCCATCTTACCAACAATCCATAAGCTCTATTCCTCTATCCATCTATCCTCCTTATCAAGAACCGGTCAACATAATCCATACCATTAATCCATAACAAACATCCATTATTCATCCTTATCCTAACCTTGACAAGGGAAAACAACCTTCCACTAGTCCATTCCAATCCTCCACATCCTATCATAATCCATCATCCACTAATCCATTCCAATCCTCCACATCTTATCCTAATCCATCATCCACTCCATCCCAAACTATAATAACATCAAATAAAAACACATTAATTAATTCTCTCCAAGGACAACTAGCAAAGGAACTTGTTCGACTCCTAAATAAGAACAAAGTTAAGTGATTCAATCACATTTCTAATCCTACATCATCCAACTATTTATCACCATCATGTCCTCCATCGCTTACCAATACCAAAAAATATATAGATATTGAAACTCCATTATTTCCATGTCAAAATCCATAGTCTATCAAAGAAAATCCTACCATTACCCAAAATCACATTCCATTGCCTAAACCTTGGGATATACGTCCAAAGAAAAGGCCAAATCATGATGAAATGAACTCCATGATAAATCAAGATCAAGTTATCCAAAAATCACCTATAGATTCTCATGATATCTAAGTTAATCCAATCTCTAATCAAGATCCCATTCCCAATCATGTCATCCCAGATAAACCTATCCTTGATCAAAATCCTTCCATTGAACAAGAAATTCAAAATGGTCCTCTCATCAACCTTTATACCATCCATGATAAAAAAATTGAAGTTGGTCCTATCCAAACTCTAAATACCTCATTTTCCCAAAATGAGACACTTTCCTCCTTTGGACACATAGATAATCAAATAAATGATATGGATGAAACTCAAGAAGAACATAAAGAAGCTACTATTGATCAAGTCAAAGAAAAAGATACAAAATCTACCATGGATCAAATCAACATCCCAAATGATAAAGAAGAAAAAAACACAATGAATCATAAAGCCAAAATATCCTATCAAATAGGATCATCCACCTTTTTCAAAGCAGGCTTTCTCGCAAAGGAGAAAATTTTGAATAATGGTTTCCAACTAAATAATGATGGGTTTGCATCTTGCTTTCAAAATAAAAAATACCCCATCGTAAATAGAATATTTTAGAGCATGCAGTATCAAGGAAGAGGACTAGGCCTACATGAGCAAGGCATGCAAATCCTAGACATCAAGGTCTTGGATATTCTTCAATCATAAAATCAAATGATGTTAGTGATACCTCAATGATATTGGGGATAAATTTATCCAATACAAACATCAAAATGGGGGCCATGAGTAGTCCTTTGTCATAAGGTTGTTGCCAACACTCCTTCCATCCACACCATAAACCATCATTTCAACATAATTAATCCCATCAATTGGAACCAACAAAAACAAAATTCTTACAAGACTAAAGCACGGAATCAAATATCAAAGGCTATTGAATGCAAACATCCAAGTGGAAAAATAAAGTTAAAATGGATCCCAAAGAAAAATGGATCAAGTAAAGAAATTTTTTTAATTCCAATATCTAATCAAAATGTGGAGCTACAAGAAAAGAGGTTTTCCATATGTAACAAATGTTCACCTCCTTCAAAATGGTCATCACGCCAAGCATATAAAAGTGTTGGTTCCAAACACTATCCCAATCAAAATTCCAAACTCCATAATCCACCATCCCAAGTTTGGAAAATAAAAATTGCTATATCCAAAACACCAAATAGTCCATCCACACCTACCATCATCCATTATAATCCTACATCTCACCTAAAGTCTAACAATCCCACATCATAAATTCATCACATCTTGGTAGAAACTCTTTATCATAAGGACTCAAATGGAACTCTATCACGATGTGTGTATCTCGATAAGGCCAAACCTAGTAAGAGAGAGGATCACAATGACATCAGCCAATTGTATGCAAGTGTTATGATCCAGATAAGAAAATTACTACATAAAGTTCACTATTGGCATATCATGACACTTGTATCTACATCAACACCATCAAAGGATTCAAAACAATCAGCAATCATATAGAACATCAAGTCGATATAAAAAAAATAAAAAAATGTCACCCTAATGAAAACCTAACAAACAAGCGTCTTGTGTGACATCCAAGAAAAAAAAGGAAAAGAAAAAGAAAAATAAAAAGAAAGAAGAAAGAAGAAAAAAAATAAAGAGAAAAATTTCGTCTAATAGTCAAAAGCATTTATATGGCGCTTTGGATAAGTACCATGATGAAAACCTAGCAATCAGGCATCATGTGTAAGATAAATTATCTATGTGGACCATTACACTTGGGGGTAAGTTGTCTCATTTCCCATGCCTTTGTCATGAAATTTCCATCTATCCATCTAATCCATCTATCCTTTGGTCATACACTATCCATAAAATATCATGTCATTTCTTTCATAGAATTTATCCAAACCCATATCTCATAGAAAACAAATTATTCCTATGCGAAATAGTCCTTGGAGATCATATGATAATTTTTTCAGCCAATAATCCTCATGTCTCCTATCCTTTGCCAAAATAAATCCATTATCCTTCCATACCTATTACTGGACTTGGTTTTCCTTTGTCATTGGTTAAGGATTCTAATCCACTTATCCAAGTTCCCTCCATAATCCCATATAGGCCTAAGGTTAATCATTTCAAATGCAACTGCCTAATCCAAGAAATCTTGTTATGCAACCTAGCACATCATCCAAAACATTCCTTGGCTTTGTTCCTAGCCTTGCTATAGACCTTGAACCTTTAGTCACATTATCGTCATCCTCATGTTGTTTCTATTGGATGTTGTGGTTGTGTTGCTGATATGTGGTTGTCATTGATGTCAACACTATTAGCATTAATGTCTTAGAGGTTGTATATGTCGAGGATATTGAGAAAATTGTAATGAAATAAGTTGCAGGTTGTCAGTTGTGAAGTGAAGTTCAATCTATCAGTGAGTTCATTATGTTGATGATCAAAGGTTGTGGATTAAAGGGTTTCTTATCAAGTATATCTAGTTTATCCACGTTAAGTTTCAGAGATCTGCGTGAAGATTTGATTGTGTTATGAAGATTTGTATTCTGATAGTTTTTTTTGTTGCTTCAGTTGATGTTTCTGAATGAAGATGATGTGATTTTAGTTAGTTCAGTTGTTGTGGATACTTCTCTGGTGATTCATGATGTTTTGTGGATGTTTCTATATCATGCTCTATCTATGTTGCATGTCTGCATTGATCGTTGTGCTCGCGATTCAATATTTTCTCTTGCGTGTTCATGTTTTTCATGTTCTTGGCCGACAGGGTGTTGTAGAGTGTTGTGGATCTCTGAGTATTAATTTTTGAAGGTGGTTCGTGTTTGAGAATTTTATTTTGGGTCTTCACTATGTTGTGGCCAACCTTGGTTAATTTGCATTAATAATCTTTAATGTTTTTGGCTGACAATTTGTATTCATTTTATTATTTTCTTGAGGCCGACATGTAGCAATTTAATTTCTTATTGCGGATATATACAAGCGATTGTTTTATTATTTAAATGAATGAGTATGTGAAGTGTGTGAGTCATGTGTGTGAATAATGTTTAGATCATTCGAAGGGATAAGTAGATTGTGGAGAAGAGTGAGCAGAGTGTGAAGAAGTGTTCATGTGCTTAACTAGAACTGTAATCAGGCATTAGTAGATGTTATTCTCTCAATTCAAATCCTATGGATGTAAATCTTTTGTGAGACAGTGTGTCTTCCTTTTGTAATTAAGTAGTGAGCTCTAGGTAGTGTGCCTAAATGCATGTGTATTCCCCATTCATATTTCTTTATAATTTTAATAGGGTATAATCTTGTGGACTGACCTCCACCGTGGTTTTTCCCCTAACAGGGTTTCCACGTAAAAAATATTGGTGCTATGTGTGTTTGTGATGTGTTGTTGATTTATGCTTTCATGGTTATTAATCAAATCTAAGAATAAGTATAATAAGTTGAATAAGTTTGAAATTATATGACAACTAATTCACACCCCCTCTCAGTTGTCTACCCTTGTGTTGCCAACAATTGGTATCAGAGTAGGTTCCTTAGAAGAAGTTTAACAACTTGAGGTGATCTGGGATGGAGACATACAAGAAGGATACTCTAAGATTTGATGGAAAAATTATTCTCTGTGGAAGACTCGAATGAAATGCCACCTGAGATGCATTGGTGAACCCTACTAGAGCATTACAAGCAATAGGTATGTTATTATTTTGGCCGACATTGGTCGATTCGCATTGAAAATTATTTCTTGTTTTGGGCCGACAGTTTGCATATGCTTTATTATTTTGTTGAAGCCAACATGTAGCGATGTAATCTCTTGTTGAGGATATATATAAGTGATTTTTTATTCCATTTGAAGGCATGCATGTGTATGAGATGTGCGAATAATGTCCTAATCATTTGAAGGAAGAAGCAGAGTGTGAAGAAGTGTTCATGTGCTTAACCGAAACTGCAATCAGGCATTAGCAGATGCTATATTTTTAGTTCAAAATATTACGGATGTAATTCAAATATTTTTGTAGGATAGTGTGTCTTCCTCTGGGCAATAATCCTTGTTGTAATTGAGTAGTGAGCTCTAGGAAGTGTTCCTAAATGCACGTGCATTCCCCATTTATTCTTCTTTATACTTTTAACAGGGTATAATCTTGTGGACTGACCTCCACCATGGTTTTTCCCCTAACAGGGTTTCCACATAAAATATCTTGGTGTTATGTTTGTTTCTAATGTGTTGATGATTTATGCTTTCATGGTTATTAATCAGATCTGAGAATAAGGTTAATAAGTTTAATAAGTTTAAATTTCTATGACAATTGATTTACCCCCCCTCTTAGTTGTCTGCCCTTATGTTTCCAACAATTGGTATTGAGAAAATTCCTTGGAAGAATTTTAATAGCTTGAGGTGATCCGGGATGCGACATATAAGAAGGATAGTCCGAGATTTGATGGAACAAATTATTCTCAATGGAAGACTCCAATGGAGTGTCATATGAGATGCATTGGTGAACCCTACTAGAACATTACAAGGAATAGGTATGTTATCCCATAGAATGGTCCTTCTACTACCACTGAGATTAAGGATGTTGAGTAAAATATTAGGGCTAAGGAAGTTTTGTTGAGTGATTTGACTGATTCTGAGATGAAAAATGTTATGGATTTGAAGACTGCTTATGAGATATGGAAAAAGTTGGAAACTTTGTATGAAGGTGATGCTAATGTGAAGATTGCTAAGTTACAAAGTTTGAAAGGGAAATATGAAATGTTGAGAATGGGTGATGATGAGAACATTACTACTTTCATTCAAAGAGTGAATGAACTTGTGTGTGGTATCAAATGTGCTAGTGGACAGTTGGAAGAATTAGAGATTGTTGCTAAAGTGCTTAGATCCTTTCCTGTTGCATACAAAGTCAAAGCTACTACTATTGAAGAGCTCCAAATTGTAACAAATGTAACCAAAGACATGTTGATTGGTAAGCTTACTACTTTTGAGTTAAGTGAGTTTGGTGATACCCTTCCTAAGATAGAATCTGCATTCAAAGCTACTACTTCCAGGAGAGATAAACAAAGATATGATCTAGGTGAAAGCTCATCTAGAAAGGTATTCAAGTATGAGGAGGAAATGGGAGATATTGAAGAAGAGGAGAAGAAGCTAGAGGAGCTTGAGGTACTTATTGTCAAGAGAGAAGCTAGAGGAGAAGGTAAGTATAAACGGAAATTTCCTATTAAATGTTTTTCTTGCAATAAGATAGGCCATTTGCATCAAGGTTTCTGGAAAGAGTCCCTAAACCAAGACCTAACAAGCCTAGATTTCAAAGAAAGTGTTATTATGCTACTGATGAAGGTGTGACATATGATGAATTTGACAAAGGGAATGTAAGTGAGGATGAATGGGTATTTATTGCTATCAAGGAAAATGATCCAACCCCTACTGAGTCTGTTAGTTGCTCAAATGTGGAGAAAGCTCTAGCGGACAGAGTTGAAGAGAAAGATGAATGGGTGATTGATAGTGGATGCTCTCATCACATGACAAGTGATAAAAGCAAGTTTGTGAGCCTGGAAAAGTATGATGGTGGTGTTGTAAGATTTGGTGATGACAAAGCTAGTGTAATCTGTGGTAGAGGATCCATTTCTCTTGATGGTAAGAATAATACTGATGATGTTTTATATGTGGACGGTTTGAATCATAACCTCTTAAGTTTTAGATAGATGGTTGAAAAGGGATACAATCTTCAATTCAATAATGGTAAGTGTAGATTATTGGGGAGTTCGGGAAATGTGATTGCTTCAGGTACAAAAATAAAAGGTAACATCTTTCACCTGAATGTTGCTAGTAAAAATTGTCTAATTGCTCAAGTTGATGAAAGTTGGTTGTGGCATAGGAGAATGTGTCATGTTAACTTTGACAATATTATCAAGATAAGTTCTACTGAGGTAGTGAGAGATCTTCCTAAGTTGGTAAAGCCTACTAATACTATATGCAAGGAATCTCAGTTAGGGAAGAAAACTAGAATTTCATTTCAGAGAAAACAACATTGATCAAAAGAAGTGTTGGAGCTTCTTCATACTAATTTGTGTGGTCCTTCAAGAGTCAGAAGCTTACAAGGAGACAGGTACTTCATGTTACTTATTGATGATTACTCTAGATTGATGTGGGTTACCTTCTTATGGGAGAAATTTGAAGCTCTGGAGAAATTCAAGACTTTTAAGGATATGGTTGAGAAAAAGACAGGTCTAAAAATTAAATGTCTGGGATCACATAGAGATGGTGAATTCACTTCCTATGATATTAATTCTTTTTGTGAAGTGCATGGGATAAAGAGACAATTATCTATCCCGCAGACCCCTCAGCAAAATGGAGTTGTGGAAAGGAAGAACAAAATAGTTCAAGATGTTGCTAAGAATATGATGTTGGAAGGAAATGTTCCTCATATCTATTGGATTGAAGCTATGAGATTATTTCTTGCTTATGTTGCTTACAAAAATTACAAGTTTTACCAGATGGATGTCAAGTCAACATTTCTAAATGGAAAATTGGAAGAAGAGGTGTATGTTGAGCAACCTGATGGATTTCAATTGACTGATCAAGGAGATATGGTTTGTCAGTTGAAGAAAGCATTGCATGGACTTAAGCAAGCCCCTAGAGCATGGTATGCTAGATTGGACAAGTATTTACTAAAGCTTGGATTTAACAAAGGTACTACTGATAGTACAATTTGTATTTCAAGATTAATGATGATAAAGATTTGATTGTGAAATTATTTGTTGATGATATCATTTTTGGAGGAGATGATAGTTTGTGCATGAGGTTTGTTGATGAGATGCATAATGAGTTTGAGATGTCTATGATTGGAGAGATGAAATTATTTTTGGGACTGCAAATTACTCAGTTAGATAAAGGGATCTTATTAGTCCAAGTATGTGAAAGAATTGCTGAAGAAGTTTGGTATGGAAGATTCAAAGCCAGTTGGTACACCCATGGTGATTGTATGTAAGTTGACACAAGTAGATGATTCTCTGAAGGAAAATCATATTAGATATAGATCAATGATTGGTGGATTGATTTACTTGACTCAAACTAGGCATGATATTAAGAATGTTGTATGTATTGTTGCAATATTTCAAGTCAATCCTAAGGAATCTCATGTGACAGCTGTGAAGAGGATTTTTAGATACTTGAAGGGAACAATTGATTTTGGCCTATGGTATCCTAAAGATGATGATCCTACTTTGAGTTCTTTTACTGATGTTGATTGGGTAGGTGATGTGGATGATAGAAAGAGTACTAGTGGTGGTGCATTTTTCTTGGGTAAGAAGTTGATTTCATGGTTAAGTAAGAAGTAGAATTCTATTTCTTTATCTACTGTAGAGGAAAAATACATTATTGCTACTAATAAGTGTACTCAAGTATTGTGGATGAAGCAGATGTTGAAAGATATCAGAGTTGTGTATGATGAACCCATTGCTATATTCTATGATAATTCAAGTGCAATTAACATCTCTAAGAATCTGGTGTTGCATTCAAATACCAAGCATATATCTATCAAGTTTCACTTTTTAAGAGAGAAGGTGAGTGAAAAGGAAGTAAGATTGGAGTATGTGTCTGCTAAGGAGTAGATTGCAGACATCTTTACCAAACCATTGCCTAAGGATACTTTTGAGTATCTCAGAGGGAAGCTAGGGGTGATTACCCCTCCTAATCAGAACTATGATGCATTGACTTGCATCAATCCGTGCATTTCTTAGTCATATCTTGATCCAGATTGATGTTTTGGTGGCTGCTACTCAGGGGGAGTAGTCAGATGTTTAGATATGTGGTTTAGAGATTGTGTGGAGAAAAGAGATCTTTGTAATTGATGTAAAAGGGGGAGAAGAGTCATGTGAAAAATTGTGAATTATCTGAGGACGAAGAGTCATGTGGGAGAAGAGTTGTTGAGGAGAAAAGAGTTAGAACCTAAGGGGGAGTAAGTGTTGAAGATAGCTGCGTTGATGGTGTTTTTCACATCATGTGTTGCCATCAATGCCAAAGGGGGATATTTTTGGATGTTGTAGTTGTGTTTCTGATATGTGGTTGTCATTGATGTCAACACTATTAGCATTAATGTCTTAGAGGTTGTATATGTCAAGGATATTGAGAAAATTGTAATGAAATAAGTTGCAGGTTGTTAGTTGTGAAGTGAAGTTTAGTATTTCAGTGAGTTTAGTACGTTGATGATCAAAGGTTGTAGATTAAATTCTTTCTTGTTGAGTATATCTAGTTTATCCATGTTAATTTTTAGAGATTTGTGTGAAGATTTGATCGTGTTATGAAGATTTGTATTCTGACAATTTTTTTGTTGCTTCAGTTGATGTTCCTAAATGAAGATGATGTGATTTTAGTTAGTTCAGTTGTTGTGGATGCTTCTCTAGTGATTCATGATGTTTTTGGATGTTTCTAGATCATGTTGTATCTATGTTGCACATCTGCATTGATCGTTGTGCTCATGATTCAATATTTTCTCTTGTGTGTTCATGTTTTTCATGTTCTTGGCCGATAGGGTGTTGTCGCATGTTGTGGATCTTTGAGGATTAATTTTTGAAGGTGGTTCA
Source organism: Sequoia sempervirens (assembly GCA_007258455.2). Lineage (NCBI taxonomy): Eukaryota > Viridiplantae > Streptophyta > Pinopsida > Cupressales > Cupressaceae > Sequoia > Sequoia sempervirens. The sequence goes on from VDFB02000002.1 coordinate 187,464,008, forward strand.
TGTTTGAGAATTTTATTTTGGGTCTTCATTATGTTGTGGCTGACGTTGGTTGATTCACATTAATAATCTTTAATGTTTTGGGCCAATAGTTTGTATTCATTTTATTATTTTCTTAAGGCCGACATGTAGCGATGTAATTTATTATTGCAAATATATAAGAGTGGTTGTTTTATCATTTGAATGAATGAGTATGTGAAGTGTGCAAGTCTTTTGTGTGAATAATGTTCAGATCATTCGAGGACAGAAGCAGAGTGTGAAGAAGAGTGAGTAGAGTGTGGAGAAGTGTTCATGTGCTTAACTGAAACTGTAATCAGGCATTAGCAGATGTTATTCTCTCACTTCAAATCCTGTGGATAGAAATATTTTGTAAGATAATGTGTCTTCCTTTTGTAATTGAGTAGTGAGCTCTAGGCAGTGTGCCTGAATGCATGTGTATTCCCCATTCATATTTCTTTATACTTTTAATAGGGTATAATCTTGTGGACTAAACTCCACTGTGGTTTTTCTCCTAACAAGGTTTCCACGTAAAAAATCTTGGTGTTATGTGTGTTTCTGATGTGTTTTTGAATTATGCATGGTTATTAATCAAATATGAGAATAAGCATAATAAGTTGAATAAGTTTGAAATTATGTGACAACTGATTCACCCCCCGCTCAGTTATTTTCCCTTATGTTTCCAACAGTTTCAGGATGTACTCTTCCCATATCAAACAATGTTTTCATCATCATCACCACCTATCAATTGGTTTTTAGCTTGACTAGGGGCAAGATCATATTTTTCCTTGGATCTTTGTGCATTCCTTCTTGGTTGATTGTGGGTATCTTTCACATTCATTTTCCATGATCCTTATGGTTGTCATCCATAATAAAATTCCATCCATCCATAATAAAGCTTTGTCATCCTTCTCATGGCATGAGAACCACTAACATTTAGTATCCTTCACTTGCATGACCATCCTTTGCATTTGTCCGCTACTTCCCCTCAAGCATAATAAGCTGGTCCTATACCTGACTGGGGGAGATTCCCTGAATTATGTCTTCATGGGAAATAACACATGGTATCGACCTTCATAAAATGTTGAAAATACAAAAAAAAATCATAAAACACCAAAATCCAAAAAGTAATAAAATGTCCAAAATCCAAAAAATAAATAAAACGTCAAAATCCAAAAAATCATAAAACTTCAAAACCCAAAAAATCATAAAACATCCAAAATCCAAAAAAAATCATAAAACGTCCAAAATCTAAAAAAATCATAAAATGTCCAAAATCCAAAAAATCATAAAACATCAAAACCCAAAAAATCATAAAACATCAAAATCCAAAAATATGATAAAAACCTTCAAAATCCAAATAAAATCATAAACCATAAAAAAACTTCCAAAAACATAGTCAAAATCTGAGTTTGAGTCAGTCTATGTTAGAGTGGTCGAACTATGTTATCTCTGTGCATTTTCTACATAGGCAAGGCTCATCTTAAATGAGCCCTTGAGACATTAGGTCAATCCTTTTAGGTTTTTCCAAATAAATCATGACTTAGTCTTTTTTCAAATAAAACAAAGTCAAGTTGTGTCAAACTACAAGGTCTCTACATGTATAATGTAGGCAAGGCCATCAATCGATGAGCCCCCGAGGCCCTAGGTTAGTCTTCTAGGGTTTGTCAAGTTAGGTTTTGTTCTTTGTTTGCAAGAAGTCATTGTTCAAAACTAAATCACGAATCAATAGACAAACATATCCAACAAATCCTTAATCATCAATCAATCGATCAGATAATTGGTTGTATATCAGAATGGGGCATTATGTCATTTGTCCCATTTAGTCTTATCACTTGTCTTTTATCAAGATGCATCCTTCTGAGATTATACTTTGTCTTTGGTCAATCTAGTCATTCACCTTAACCAAGATATGTCTTTGTTGTAGCTATGTGCTTTATCAACAAATGGTCACTTTTTCAACTTTATCAGATGTATTCCTTTCCTTAAATAATATGTGACTTTCCTGAAACTAGGTGTCATCACATCGGTTAATCATATCAATCAAACTTTATCAAATCAATTCACGTTAGTCACTTGGTCAATCAATCTTTCCTTATACAGGATGTGTCTTTCCTAAAACCAGGCATAATCAATCAGATCAATTAATCAACCTTTTTCAACCTATCAATCAACTTTGGTCAAAAAATCAATCAAATCAGTCATCTCGGTCATCCTAAAACTAAACCTAATCAATCACATCAATCAATCTTGTCAATCCTATTGGGGAACATTATCTCTTTGGCAAACACTTTGTTGGTCTGACTTTTGCTTATCTTTTTGATTGGTTTTTTTGGTCATGTTACTAGCTACCTTCAGGATGTCCTGTCATGGATTTAGAGGGGCAATGATGGATCATGATCTCATTCTTTTCTTGTTGTTAGTGGATTGTCTTGACAAAAAGGCTGGGACAATCGGGTCCTTAGTATGAGTCATGGCATTCCTTGTCATTTTGATCATTTTTCTTTTGCAAGTGGTAACATTACAAACCTTGGTCTATGTCATACCATGGTGTTTGTGATCCATTTGCCATAATTTTTACCACCCAATGATCATAAACATGCAAGTTGACATCTATAAAGCAAGAATGTCCATCCCTTTTCATTTGACTAATTCCACACTGATATCCATCTTCTCTATACTAACATCCATCTTCTTCGCACTAACATCTTCCATCTGCAATCATCTTGATGGCTCGCAAGCTAAATTATTCTCCTGTCAGTGCATCAAAGTGGCTTTTCAAAATAATTTCTCAATTTTTTTTGAAAATTTGAAATTTTTTTCAAGGGGGCATAGGTCTATCCCACCTTCATCGGGGCATGTTGGGGCATGATCTGAACCTGATTTTCTTCTTTATTCTTTGACACAATGCTCAAATCACATTATGTCAAAGAGGGGAAAAATGTAGACATTGAAAAACTATCTTGGTTTGCGACCATCATTTTTACATTGTCTTGGTATTCTTCCTTGCATAATTACATAATTTTAATTATTTAATTATTTTCTTTTATAACATTCCTCTATTAATTAAATAATTTTAATTATTTAATTAATTCATTTCTTGATCTTTATTCTACTATGATCAATTAAATAAATTTAATTGCATCGCTAATCTCCTTTTCTTCAATAATTAAATAAATTACTATTTATTTAATTTTTTACCTTTCACTATTCGTCTATAGTCAAATAATAATTATTAATTGTTTGTCTATTCATTAAAATTTTAGTTCTTCTATAGTCAAATAAATTTTAAATTATTTGACTATCTTTTGACATCTCTTTCCCATTAAATAATTAATCCAATTTAATTATTTAATCCCATTTCCTCCTATTTAATTAAAATGATTGAATAATCATTTTTATTAAATTCACACTTGCCTTTTCCTCATATAAATAATTTAAATAAATTATTTTTTCCTCCACTTGTCCAAATATTCCTTCTCATGAATTAAATGATTTTAATTTTTAACTTCTCCATTATCTCCCTCCACTGTCTCATTTTTGAATCTCAACCATCGATTGACTTTGGCCTCTTCTCAATATTGACCCTTCATTTTGTAACCTCCACTTCTCTCTATTACATGTCTTCTCAACTGTTGATCTTGGCATCTTTCTAGAAACTCAGTCTTGACTGTCCATTCGAATGGTTTTCTATAAAATAAGTCTTCCTCTTCCATTTTGTCTTTAACAACCACATTTCTCCAAAGTTCTTGCTATCATATCATTGTCATTTGTAGGTATTCAAGCACTTGAAAATTTGAGGGAAAAGCTTTGCGACTTGAGAAATAATGGAGGAGAAGCAAGGGAGATGAAGCAACTTTGATAGGGGAGTTTTATTTTATACTTTCATTCTTGTTTTCTCTCTTTTATCATTTGTACTCTCTTGTTTAGATTTTGAGATTTTGGGCTTAGATCTTAGGTAGAGTGGTTGCTACTTGGTCTTAGCCATTTTTTAATTTTTCAAATATTATAATGTGAATATGACAAACATATTACAACACTAAATTAAGGCATCATTAAGCTCATTTTATATATTAACTATTTCCAAATAAGTGTAAAAATGGATACTTTTTCCTACACCACATTTTTCCCCCACTTTAGTGAGAGTATGACCCCATGTCAAACTCAAACTAAAGTAAACATTCAAGACACTTATGTATGCAACAATGTCAAAGATATACAATCATACAACATCAAAGACCAGGAAGATCAATCCTAGACTATCCAGGACGATGTGTAACACATCTAAAATTTTAGTTTGTGCTCACTTTGAGGTAGCAGAACTTTAGAATGTCCACTAGGTGAGTCTCCGAATAAAGTAGCTTAGTGAGAAAGTCATGCTAGGTCTACAGGCTCTCAGTGTACAATGATAAATTCATGCCTTTGTGTCGGCTTCTCATCATACTAACCATACCAAAGCTATCCCTTTGATATCTTCAATAAGGCACCACAAGGAAAGGATCCACATGAAAAAAAGGTGTGTTATGCTAGGTGGCCTTGAATTTAGGGTTTGAGCTTCACAAGGTTAGCAAGTTACGTTATGGAAAATAGTTATGAACATTATATATATATATTTTATAGGGATCTTTCTTTATTCATGTAAGGTCTTCTTCTTAGGGAACATTGTGCCTAATGTCTCCAAGAGAGGATAAGTCAAGAGTAAAAGATTCACAACTTAGGGAATGCAGTGTGTCACATCACCACTAAGAGGAAAGTCATGCTAAGAAATATCGCACTCTTGGAGGACATAAAACCCAATGACACCACCAATAAAATAATGCATCACAAGAAAAAATAAAATCACACCATGAAACATGGTAAATTTTGAAAGATATCGTTGATGTATGCTCCCACTTTAAAGTGATTGCTAACACCATTGCTATGAGAAATTACTTTAAAGTAGCCAATTTTAAATCCTAAGACATGAGGGCTTCCTTGAAAATCCCTATACCAAGTAATATGTTTCCGAAATAAAGCTACATCATGAAAAGGGAGGAGGGGTTGCCCCCAAAAATACATAAGGGATCTATGGATTCGGGGTCAGTATATCTTTACTACAATGTTGTTATAGAGCTCATAAATATCATCATCCCCCAAATACTCATAGAACTAGAAGAATGACACAAAAAGAGAAAAAACAAAGAAAAATCCTTTTGGTTCAACATGGAAGAGACCTAAATGTCTCAATTCCTTGCATCATCCCCAAAAGGAAAACACAAAACAAGCGAAAAACGAAAATGTTTATGACATAGATAATAATGTAGATACAAATTGAGGAATGCACAAAGAGAGAGAGAGATACGTCAAATGAAATAGTACAATGGATCTTATTACACACATGCAAGCACATAAAAAAACTTGAAAATGAAAACAATGCAAAATACTAGTAAGGCACGTGGGAGTCAACCTATAGTAGGTCATCCACATCCCAATCTCAATTAGTGTATATGGAAGGCAGAAAACTAGCCAAAGGGACAACAACAAGTGCTAAAATAGGACATGCACCAAGTTCAACACTCTTTTTAGGATAATTTTCATTTAAGCTCACAGAAGAGGAGAACAATGAATTCAACTCATTATGCACTTCATCAATCTTTGCAATATCAATGCCATCATCTAAATTAATCACAATAGGAGCTTGAATGATAATGTCTCTGGAAGGTTCTTTTTTACATTGCGGCGAAGGTATACAGTCATCATGCATTGCTTTAGGTAAGTTCGGATTTTAATTTTCTATGTTTCTCTTTTCTTTTTAGTTTTTAACATATGAGAAATAACACGACGTCTATGCCTATGCTCTCTAGAATTTTGGTTTCTTTTTAATCTGTTGTTAATTTGTGATTGTGTAGGAGTGGGTTTGTCAACTATAAGTTTCTTTTCTTCCCTTAAGGGAGGAACACAAGGAACCAAGAGAGGTTGCTCAACCACTTTCTCTTTAGCTTTGTAAACTTGTTTGATTTTAGGAGGCACACCGAGATTGCTTTGATTGTCTCATGGTCTCTTACATGAAATGGTAGGCTACTTTTTGATGTTTAGAAGGGATTTTGGTTCAAGCATGGTTTCATCAAGGATGGGTGGATTAATCATGGGTTGAGGAATATTTCTAAGGGATAGTTCTACTATGTGCTTTTCCTTCAAATTTTGATATGATTTGAAAAAGAATTCTTCATGGGGTCTAATAGGTTTGATAGGCTTAGACCAAAATAAATCCAAAGAAAAGTTCCCATGGGAAGATACAGGAGTAAAGAAACTATGGTGCACAATAAAGATCTGATTGTGAAAGGGAAACTTTAGACATTTATGCACAACCGACAGGATGACATTCATGGAACAAAGCCATGGATAGCCTAACTTCACATGAAATTGGTCTAATGATGGGATGATGGTGAATGATACATTTTATGTTTTTAGTTTGACTTTTAGATGGAGATTTATCGAGCCCATCATAGGACAAGAAAAACCAGTATACGTTTTGATACATGATTTTGGTTTGTCATATGTATCTTGATAAAGTTCATGCACAAATAGGAATTCTTTAGTGATCACATTCTCTACACAAACATTATCAATTAATATCCCATTAGTAGGCTTGTAATTTATTCTTCCAACTATGTAAAGAGGACCATTGAGTGCATGTTTGATTATGTCATTTTGTGAGATAGAAATATCAAGGGAATTTTGGTTTTGCATGTACGTGGTTTGGCTTCAATAAATTCCACTACTTCAATTGCTTCGACCATATTTTCATCTTTTGTGGGTTCATCATTCGTGTCAACATTCATCACATCTTTCTTTGTTTCACTAGCTTTTGACAAATGAAATAGTGTGTTTCGGCATGGGATTTGTAAAGATTTGTAAGTTTTGGCTTGGAGGAGCTATGGAATTATTACCTTGATAATTCACACCTCCAATTTAAAGTTGATTAGAATCAATAAGGTCTTGCATAGGATGTTTAAGAAACTTACAATATTTTGTATCATGTCCATTTTTTTGTGGTAATGGAAATAAGCATTTGATCTATAGTTTGAGGGTAATGGTTTATTTGGATTAGGAGCACTGACTGGAGGTAAGGAAATCATATTCTTTTCCATGAGTTGCAGCATGATATTATGAAGGGTGTCGGGTAGAGGGGTAAATTTTCTATTCCTATGGCCAAAGGAAAAATAATTTGTTGTCTTTATAGAAGCCACTTGGTTATCAGTTTGTTGATTTGGTTTAGAGGAATTAAGTTGTTAAAAGTCCCTATTTTGTTTCTTGTAAGGTTGCTAACTATTTTGAGGTGTGGATTTAGAATTTTTATGACAACTAGGTGGATTTTTCATATCACGACTACTAATTGAATTTTGATAATCATGAAGGGATGTACATAACTATGTGAAGGAGGGAAATATCATCATCTCAAGATTTGTTTGAATTTTTTCTTTTAAATTAGAAATAAACATTCTTTGAAGGTTGACATCAGGAAATCTTAATGTTTACTTGTGAATAAAGCATTTGATAGCGTGTTATGAAATCAATGACTTTTTCATCATCCTTTTGTTTACATTTCATTAAGTTAGCTAGGGTCATCTTGGGACCCATGTGAATGTAGAAGTTGTAAAAGGAATCAATAAGCTCATTGAATGAACCAATTGAATTTTTTGGTAAGGAGCAAAACCACTCTAAATTAGTATACTTCAAAGATCTAGGGAATAGTTTATCCAAGAGTTTATCTTCAAACATGAAATCACTACATATGGTTGTGTAAGCGGAAACATGGCTAACAAGATCTCCTTTCCCAACATATTTGTCAAATCTAGGAACTTGTATACCTTGTGGAATTTGTGTTCTCAATATCTCCAAGGATAACATATTGGTTTTGATATATTGTGAAGGTTGACCATTGTTGTTTTGATTTAGGGATGTGATTTGTTGTTGAAGAGATACCATGTTTTTCAAAAGTGTGTTAATGATGGGATCATTGTTGGTATTATAAAATGGAGGGGAATAAGGTGGAGTTGTGCATGTTTGTAGAGGGAAAGTGAATTGAATGTTTGTAAGGGGAGATGGTTGAGGAATATGATATTTAAATGCACAAAACTAGAAGGATTCCCAACGGAAATACCTAAGTGTTGACATTGCTAGTAGGTTGAATGGTTGTGGTAACATGAGTACTAGTGTATGTAGGAATGGAGATAGGGATCATGGGAGGAGGAATGGAATTCACACATTGGTTTTGAGTATACCCCAAAGATTGAGCACAACTAGTCATGGTAGACATTATCATTAATAAGACGACCTAGACTTCACATAATCTCCATTCCCTTGTTGGTTTCAATCATTCTCCTTAGGTTATCTAAAGTAGAAATGACACTAGTATCCATGTTTTCATTATGCACAAAGTCTTATAACTTTTATAGGGCTTCATCCATTCTTTTTATGTTTTCTTGTGGGATATGAAAAACATCATGCACATTGGTTGTAGGTAAGGAAGTCACTGGAAATAAAGTATGCATGCTATGACCCATAGGGGTTTGATTAGCAACACTATTAGAAAGAGAGTTAGAAAACCCAAGCGAATGGTGCATCATGGGATGACATAAGTCTCGAACTACATCTCACAACAATATTTCTAATAGGACACCAAGTTGTAAAGCTCATACAAGTTTTAAAAACTCAATGCCAACCCAAAATGGAAAGAGGGTAAAATGCAATGTGATCACCTAGAATGCAATTTTTTAGATTTTAAACAAGGTAATTTTCTTATTACACTATGCAAAAATATGAAAATGAAGTCTTGTAAATGAAATTTTGAAATCACACAATGCACTAACTTTATCAAATTAAGCTAGATATGATCAAATTGATGAAACAAAAAAATTGCAAACATAAATAAAAATATGAAAACAACAATCAAGAATGCAAAAATGAATATTTTAATGCGTAGAAAATTAGAATGTCACCATGATCAAGGAATCATTCTCCCTAGGGTGAATGGGTCCTAGGTGAGGATTTTGAGACAATTTTTTAAAGATTTATGAGTTTTTTCAGTGATTTCTAGATTATGGTTTGTTACAACAAGTTTCAATTTAATTTTTCTATGAAATTAGGATTGAATGCAAATGAAAAATGTGACAGAATGACAACCTAGAAAAGCTAATTTGATACACAACTTTTTGTTCAATTTTCAAATGAAAATGAATGTTATGCAAGATGACTGATTTTGTTTTGTATTTTTTGAATTTAAAGAATGCAAATTATGCAATCCTAAAACCCTTAAATGAAATTCAAAGATAATAAACCCTAGATGAGACCTAATTCAATGAAAAGAGATGCAAATGAATGCAAGATCTAAATCTAGGATGAAAAAGGACTACATAATCAAAAACTGCAATGATCAAACTTAGGTTCAAAAATTCGGGTTCACCATAATGAAATATAGAAAAATAGGTTCACCAAAATGAAATAAAGGGGGTATGATGCACCTATTTCTCTAATTTCATTCAAAATGCAAGATATAGAGGACATATATGAAAACTTAAAAAACTAACTATCAAAATGCAGATCTAGAAAGGTGAGAATGATGTGTACCTACCACCAAAGATGATTTTCCAAACCTCACTAAGGACAGATTCACCCTATGGCGAATGGGTCTTGGCCAAGGTTTTTGGAAATTACTTTATGGGTTCTATTCTATTCAATCTACACCTCCACATTCTAGGTGTACATTATCAGAAAGTCATAAATAAAATTCATAGAGGAGTTTTTGTGATTTGACAACATTTTTCTTGCAAATTTCTTCAATTTTCCTCTCTAAATGATCTTCAAACTAAAATCTGCAATCACACATCAAAGAGAGAAAATTGTTGTTTGTTAGGTGAATGGGCATTTGCCATGGTCAAACCCCATTTTGGTAATTAAACTTTCTAATGAAAAAATGAAACCTTATTTGAAACCTTGGATAAATCTCCACACTAGCATGAACTGGCCTCAATGAATGTAGATCTTGATCATGAAACTTGATTAAAGATAACTCCTTGTATATGCTTGAATTGATCTTGAACACTACATCAACATATTAGCTCAAACAACATGCATGATGCAATAAATCTTTGACATGATGAATGAATCTTGTTTTTTGCAATAATATTCTTCAAATCTACCCTTGAATGCCTTGAAAATGCTCTTGAATGCTTTTATAATTCTCTTGTAAAAATCCTAAGTACTCATGAAATATTTCTAGCTTGAAAAATATAGGATCTTAAGATGAAACATAGTGAAATAAATTTGTATTTATATGTATCTTAACATTAACTCCCAAAATTCAAATATCACAAGTCAACATTGAATTGTGGATTTTAAATCATTAAAATATCACCAAAAACATATTTCAAAGGGGGGTCCTATGCCTAAGTGAGGGATGATTCACCATAGGGTGAATGGGTCCTAGGCCATTTACCCAGGACACACATTGAACAATGTTAAACATTATGTAAAAACATGATCATAGGTCTAAGTGAGAACCCATTCACCCTATGGAGAATGGGTTCTAGGCCACTTACCTAGGACACACATCTTCCAAATTTAATTGTTGTGTAATATCATTTATGAATGTCAGGTTTTATCACTTAGAATTTGCATTTAATTAGGCTTGGATTTGAATTAAAGAGGCCAATTAAGGAAAATTAACCTCAATCAATTAATAAAGCCCCAGATTAATGTGAATGTGTAAAGGTACACCTTACAACATAAAAAACAAGGGACAATTAGGCCCATTTTATTAAACAAGGGCCCTAAACTTAATGTAAATATGAAAAACATATTACAACACTAAATTGAGGCATCATTAAGCTCATTTTATTATTAATTATTTCCAAATTAAGTGTGAAAAAGGGATACTTTTTTCTACACTATAGGTATGTACATAAAAATCATTTTGAAGATCAAATTATACAGATTATAGAATATAAAAACAATGGAGTCCAGAACTGGAGAAGAATTAAAAGAGTAAATGAATAGGTACATTTTTCCTTATTATCAAATATTGAACCAAGTTCTTATAAAGAGGCAAGAAAAGAGAAAGGATGGGTAGATGATATGGAGCAAGAGTTATTTCAAATAAAGAAAAATGAAACTTGGGAACTAGTTCCAAGACCCAAAGGCAAGAATGTCATTGGTACTAAGTGGGTTTTCAAAAAAAAGGTGAATGAAGATGGAGAGTTGATCCAAAACAAGTCTAGACTTGTGTGTAAAGGATATTCTCAAGTTGAAGGAATTGATTTTGAAGAAACATTTGCTTTAGTAGAAATATTGGAGGTAATCAATTTTTTTTTGCTCTTTCAGCATCTAAGAATTTCAAAGTATATCATATGGATGTGAAGTTTGCATTCTTTAATGGACAGTTAGAAGAGGAAGTCTACAATGAGCAATCAAAATGCTTTTGAATATCAAATAAACTAGATTTTGTGTTCAGATTGAAGAAGGATATTTATGGACTGAAATAGGCTCCTAGAGCTTGGTATTCTAGGTTGGATAAGTATCTCTAGTAGCAAGGGTTCCATAGAGGTAGTCTGATAGAAATTTGTATATAAAAACTAAAGGTGACAAGTTGTTGACTGATGTTGTCTATGTTGATGAAATTATCTTTGAAGGAAATAGTGATGATATGTGCAAGGAGTTCCAAAATGTAATGTAGATTGAGTTTGAAATCTCAATTCTTGGTGAATTATCTTTCTTCCTTGGTTTACATATTTCTCAATCAAGCAAAGGCATATGCATTTATCAAAACAAGTATATAAAGGAAATGTTAAGTAAGTTCAAGATGGAAGAATGTAAACTGGTAAGTGCACCTATGGTTACTACATGTAAGTTGAGTAAAGTTGATGAATCTACTTTGGCAGATCAAACCTTGTATATATCCATGATTTTTATTTTATTTTATGTGGTTGTATCCAAAATGGATATAATGTAGTCAGTTGCAATTGTAGCTATATTTCAAGTAGCACCTAAATTAACTCATGTAAAAGTTATGAAAATATATTCAAGTATCTAAAGGCAACAATGGATTTTGGTTTGTGGTATCCTAAGAGTGAAAACTTCACTCTGACTACATACACAGATGTAGATTGGGCAGGAAGCATAGTTGACTGGAAGAGCACAAGTGGTGGAGCTTTCTTTCTTGGTGACAATATTATATCATGGTTGAGAAAGAAGTAGCATTCAATTTCTTTATCTACTACAAAATCATAATACATTGTGGAAGCTTTTTGTTGCAGTATGGATGAAATATAACTTGAAGGATATAAAGATTGAGTTTTATGAACCTATTTCCATTCTTTGTGATAGTACCAGTGCTATAAAAATATTAAAGAATCTATTAATGCATTCAAGGACAAAGAATATTACAATCAAGTATCATTTTCTAAGGGAGAAAGTTGTAGAAAAGGAAGTGAAGTTGGATTATGTTGAAACCAAGGAGAAAGTGGCAAACATTTTCACAAAACCACATCTTAAGGAGACTTTTGAGTTTCTTTTGAAGAATCTAGGATTTCTATCTCCCTCCTCCTTAATCAAGAGGAAATATAGGTGGAGGGGGAGCTTATTCTCCCTACCACAAGAAGGCTTGGTGGTCTTGTGAAATGTTTTCAGAAGTATTGTGGTATGGAATCAAGGGGAGTCTATATGGGAAACAAAGTTTCTAGATTGTGCAGAGTGTCAAAAATGCAAAGGTAGAGTGTTGACCTTGGCCATTGATGTCAAAGGGGTAGAATTGGAACTCAAAATTCTATATTCTAGAAAGAGGAGAAATAGAACTCATTATCAGATTTGTCTTCATGTGTGGCTAGAATTTTAGTAATTTTCATCAATAAATAAGGGGAGATTTTTAAACAAAGGTTGTCATTGATGTCAACACTATTAGCATTTGATGTATTGAAGGTTGTATATGTTGAGGATATTGATAAAATTGTAAAAGAAAGTATTACAAGTTCCCAGTGGAACTGTGAAGGTCATGCAGGTGTCTTGTTCTATATGTTGAAGATAAACTATTGTGGACTAAAGGGTTTATTGCTGAGTTTATCTAGTCCATCCTCTAGAAATTTTAGAGGTCTACGTGAAGATTTGTTTGAGTTACGAAGATCTATGTTCTAATAGTGTTTTTGTGGTCTCTGTCAGTGTTCTTGATTAAAGTTGGCATAATTCTAGTAATTCTAGTTGTTGTGGATGTTTCTCTATTATTTCTTGGTGCTTGTGGATGTTTCTAGATCGTGCTCTATTTTTGTTGCATGTTCACGTTGATCGGTGTGCTCGTGGTTGAAGATTTTTCTCGGTATATTCAATTTTTATGTTCCTGGATGACATGATGGTTATAGCATGTTGTGGATCCTTGAAGATTTAATTTTGAATTTTTTGCATGCTCAAGGATATTTTTTTGGGTTGCATCATGGTATTGGCTAATGGTGTTTGATCCACATTGAAAATTTATTTGTAAATTTGGGCCAACATTGAAAATATGTTTTATATTTCTAGCTGACCAAGTTGTTGATGTAATTTCATGTTGTGGATATATGAGAGATTTTTTGAGTGAATGTATGCTAGAGAAAGTGCAAATGTGTGAATAGTGTCCAAATCATTCAATTGTAGAGCAGAGTGAGAAGAATTTTGATTGAAGTGTGAAGAAGGTTTCCTGTGCTTAACTGGAACTGTAATCAATCTTGTGAAGAAGCTATTTCCTCAGTTCATATTCTGCGGATCCAATCTGTATTGTTGTGTATTGTTGGGTAGTGAGCCCTCTTGTAATTGAACAATGAGCTCTAGGAAGTGTGCCTGAATGCATGTGCATTCCCATTATTTCTCATTATACTTTTAATAGGGTATAATATTGTGGACTAACATCCACCATGGTTTTTCCCCTAACAGGGTTTCCATGTAAAAATCTTGGTGTTCTCTATGTTTTTGATGTGTTGATTGTTTATATTGTTCATTCATTAGATCTGAGATTAAGTTAAGTAAAGTTTGAACAAGTTTAAATATTCTGTGACAACTGATTCACCCCCTCCTCTCAATTGTCTATCCTTGTTTTTCCAACAATTGGTATCATAGTTGGTTCCTCTGAAGAAGTTTAAAAGCTTGAGGTGATCTGAGATGGCATCATACAAGAAGGATAGTCCTAGATTTGATGGAACAATCTACTCATTGTGGAAAGCTAGGATGGAGTGTCATTTGAAGTGTATTGGTGAACCCTTCTGGAAGATTACAAAGAATAGATATATTATTCCTCAGAATGGTCCTTCCACTACTGAGGAGATTAAAGAGGCTGAGAATAATGTCTAGGCTATGGAAGCTTTTTGAGTGCTCTAACAGATTCGGAAATGACAAATGTGTTAGGTGTGAAAATATCTCATGAGATGTGGATGAAGCTTGAAACTTTGTATGAAGGAGATGTACATGTGAAGATGGCTAAGCTACAGAGTTTGAAAGGAAAGTATGAGAATCTGAAGATGGGTGAAGATGAAAATATTTCTTCTTTTATGCAAAGAGTAAATGAACTAGTGATGGGTATTAGATTTGTCGGTGGTATCTTGGATGAGGAAGAAATTGTGGCTAAAGTGCTCAGATCATTGCCTCCCTCCTAAAAAGAAAATGCTCATGCTATTGAAGAAACAAAATAATTGATGAATGTGATAAGGGATACACTGATTGGTAAACTTGTTGCCTTTGATTTGAGTGAATTTGGTGATTTTGTCCTAAGACTGAAACTACATTCAAGGCTACTATATCCAGAAGAAACAAGCAAAGATATGATCTGAGAGAGAGTTCCAGAAATACATTCAAGTATGAGGAAGAAATGAAACAACTTGAAGATGAAGAAAGAGAAGTAGAAGATTTGGAAGCACTGATTGTAAAGAAAGAAGGTAGAGGACAAGGTGAGTATAAGGGAAAGTTTCTTATCAAATGTTTTTCTTGTAGTAAAATAGGTCATTTTGCATCAAGGTTTCCTGAAAGAGTCCCTAGATCTAAGCCTTACAAATCTAGATTCCAAAATAAATGCTACTTTTCTAAAGGAGTGACTAATGACGAGTCTGATAAAGATAATGGAAATGAAGATGATTGGGTTTTCATTGCTATCAAGGAAAATAGTCTCGTGGCTACTGAATCTGCTAAAGTTGAGAAAGCCCTTGAAGCCCGAATTGAAGAAAAGGATGAGTGGGTCATTGAAAGTAGATGCTCACATCATATGACTGGTGACAAAAGAAAATTTGTAAGTCTAGAGAAGTATGAGGGTGGGGTTGTAAGATTTAGAGATAACAATGCTTGTGTGATTCATGGCAAAGGATATATTTGTCTTGGTGGTAAGCATAACATTGATGATGTTCTTTATGTTGAAGGCTTGAAGCACAACCTGTTGAGTGTTGGATAGATGGTGGATAAGGGTTATGATCTTCAGTTCAAAGATGGAAGATGTAGGATATTTGGAAGCTTTGGAAATGTAATTACTTCAGGTAAACAGACAAAAGGTAATATTTTTCACTTGAATGTTGCTAGTGAAAGTTGTTTAATTTCTCAAGTAGATGAAAGTTGGTTATGGCATAGAAGGCTGTGTCATGTGAATTTTGATAAAATTGTCAAAATAAGTTCCACTCAAGCAGTAAGAGATCTACCTAAGCTAGTGAAGTCTGCTAGCACAATTTGCAAGGAGTGTCAGATGGGAAAATAAACTAGAGTCTCTTTTCGGAGCAAACAACATCATTCAAATGGATTACTAGAGATTTTGCATACTGATCTATGTGGTCCTTCCAGAGTCAGAATTTTCCATGGTGAAAGGTACTTTATGTGGCTTATTGATAATTATTCTAGAATGATATGGATTGCTTTCTTAAGAGAAAAATGTGAAGCATTAGAAAAGTTCAAAACTTTCAAAGCCATGGCAGAGAATGAGAAAGGTCTGAAAATCAAATGCTTAAGGTCAGACAGAGGTGGTGAATTCACCTCCAGGGAATTTAATTCTTTCTATGAAGAGCATGTAATTAGAAGATAGTTGTCTGCTCCCTGAACCCCTCAACAGAATGGATTTGTAGAGAGGAAGAATAATGATGATTGAAGGAAATGTGCCTCACATCTACTGGAGTGAAGCTGTAAGCACTGTTGTGTACACATTAAACCGAGTAAATGTAAATGGTAATTCTAGTAAGACTCCTTTTGAACTATGGTTTGGTTATAAGCCTACTGTTAAGTATTTCAAGATCTTTGGAAGCAAGTTTTATATCAAGAGAGATGATGATATAGGAAAGTTTGATGCAAGAAGTGATGAAGGAATCTTTCTAGGCTACTCTACTAAAAGAAAGGCCTACCGGTGCTATAATAGAAGATTAAGAAAAATGGTTGAGAATGCAAATGTCAAAGTTGATGAGGATTCTACTAAATCATCCAGATATTATGGATATGATTCAGATGAAGACAATACAAGAGAAGGGAAGAATGTTTAGACACAAAACTAACTTCAAATTGTGCCATTTGTTCTGGCAAGAAAACTTCCATTTGTTCTTGTTAATCAAGGTAGTCAGTAAGCAGAGACAAGTGCAAGTGTAGAAGAAATAACAAAAGAATCAAAAGTTCAAGAGAATCCTAAAAATCTGAGGTATGTAAAGCTAAATCATTCTGAAAATCAAATTATAGGAGACAATAATAAAGGTGTGCAAACTAGAAGAAAGATTGCAGAAGAGTATTGCCTAATATCCAAGATTGAACCTAAAGATGTCAATGAAGCTTGCAATGATGAACACTGGATGGAAGCTATGAAGGAAGAATTAATGCAGATTGAAAAGAATAATACATGGGTACTTGTTCCTAGACCTAAAGATAAAAATGTGATTGGTACTGAATGGGTCTTTTGGAATAAACTGAATGAACAAGGTGAAGTGGTCTGGAATAAAGCAAGACTGGTATGTAAAGGGTATTCACAAATGGAAGGTATTGATTTTGAAGAAACCTTTGCCCTTGTTGCCAGAATTGAAGTTGTAAGGTTATTTATTGCTTATGTTGCATATAAGAACTACAAAGTCTATCAAATGGATGTGAATTCAGCTTTTCTGAATGGCGAGTTAGAGGAAGAAGTACATATTGAATAGTTGGATGGATTTTAACTGACTTAAAAGGAAGACATGGTTTGTCGATTGAAGAAAGCACTATATGGACTCAAGCAAGCCCCCAAAGCCTCGTATGCTAGACTGGACAAATACTTATTAAAACTTGGATTCAATAAAGGTATTGTTGACAACAACTTGTATTTCAAATTGGATCATGATAAAGAATTAATTATTGAGGTCTTTGTTGATGACATTATTTTTGGAGGAGATGATAATCTATGTATGGAGTTTGCTAATGAAATGAAGAATGAATTTGAGATGAGTATGACTGGAGAGATGAAGTTCTTTCTGGGATTGCAAGTTACTCAGTTAGACAAGGGGATCTTCATATCTCAGTCCAAATATGTGAGAGAGCTACTAAAGAAGTTTGGTATGGAAGACTCAAAACCTTTTGGTACCCCCATGGTAACTGGATGAAAATTAACATAGAATGATGATTCTCCTAAGGAAAATCAAATAAGATATAGGTCAATGATTGGTGGACTGCTCTACTTAACTCAGACCAGACCAGACATTATGAATGTTGTATGTATGGTTGCTAGATTTCAGGATGATCCAAAAGAGTCTCGTGTGACTATTGTAAAGAGAATCTTGAGGTATCTGAAAGGAACAATTGATTTTGGACTTTGGTATCCTAAGGATGATGGTCTTACTTTGAATGCATATACTGATGTGGATTGGGCAGGAGATGTAGATGATAGGAAGAGTACTAGTGGTGGTGCTTTCTTCCTAGGGAAGAAACTGGTGTCTTGGTTGAGCAAAAAGCAGAATTGCATTTCTCTATCTACTTTTGAGGTAGAGTATATTGCTGCTGCAAACAACTGTACTCAAGTGATGTTGATGAAACAAATGTTGAAAGATATTAGAGTAGTATATGATGAACCTATTGCCATATACTGTGACAACTCAAGTGCAATAAACATATCAAAGAATCTGGTGCTACACTCTAAGACCAAGCATAGATCAATCCTTCTTGAGGGAAAAGTAAGTGAGAAAGACGTCAGACTGGAGTATGTACCTACCAAAGAGCAGATTGTAGAGATTTTCACTAAGCCATTACCGAAGGATACTTTTGAGTATCTCAGAGGGATGCTAGGGGTGATTACCCCTCCTGATATAAACTAAAGATGCATTTACTTGCATCAATCTATGTGCTTCATGAATACTTCCTAATCCAGATTGATGTTTTCGTGGTTGCTACTTAGGGGGAGTAGTCAGATGTGCATATGTGTGGTTCAGAGATTGTATGTGGGAAGATAATGGTTATCTTTTCCATTGATGTCAAAGGGGGAGAAGAGTCATGTGAAAAAATGTTGCTTACCTAGAATGAAGAGTCATGTGGGGAGAAGATCATGTAGAAGAAGTTAAGGAAGAAGAGTCAGAATCTAAGGAGTAGTAAGTGTTGATTGAGAGTTGGGTTGATGGTTTTTTTCACATCATGTGTTGCCATCAATGCCAAAGGGGGATATTTTTGGATGTTGTGATTGTGTTGCTGAATATGTGGTTGTCATTGATGTCAACACTATTACCATTTGATGTATTGAAGGTTGTATATGTTGAGGATATTGAGAAAATTGTAAAAGAAAGTATTACAGGTTCCCAGTGGAACTGTGAAGGTCATGAAGGTTTCTTGTTATGTATGTTGAAGATCAACTATTGTGGAATAAAGGGCTTATTGTTGAGTGTATCTAGTCCATCCTCCAGAAATTTTAGAGGCCCGTGTGAAGATTTGTTTGAGTTATGAAGATATGTGTTCTAACAATGTTTCTGTGGTCTCTGTCAGTGTTCTTGATTAAATTTGGCATAATTATGGTAGTTCTAGTTGTTGTGGATGTTTCTCTATTGTTTCTTGGTGCTCATGGATGTTTCTAAATCATGCTATATTTTTTTTGCATGTCCGTGTTGATCGGTGTGCTCGTGGTTGAATATTTTTCTTGGTATGTTCAATTTTTGTGTTCCTGGCCGACATGATGGTTGTAGCATGTTGCGGATCATTGAAGATTTAATTTTGAATTTCTGACATGCTCGAGGATATTGTTTTGGGTCACATTATGGTATTGGCTGACAGTGTTTGATCCACATTGAAAATTTATTTGTAAATTTGGGCCAACATTGAGAATATGTTTTATATTTCTTGCCAACTAAGTTGATGTAATTTCATGTTGTGGATATATAAGAGAGATTGTTTGAGTGAAGTTAGTGTGTGCATAAGAGTGAAAGTATGCTAGAGAAAGTGCAGATGTGCAAATAGTGTCCAAATCATTCGATTGCAGAGCAAAGTGAGAAGAAGTTTGAGCGAAGTGTGAAGAAGGTTTTTTGTGCTTAATTGGAACTATAATCAGGCTTGTGAAGAAGCTATTTCCTCAATTTATATTCTGCGGATCCAATTAGTGTTGATGTGTATTGTTGGGCAGTGATCCCTCTTGTAATTGAGCAGTGAGCTCTAGGTAGTGTGCCTGAATGCATGTGCATTCCCATTATTTCTCATTATACTTTTAACAGGGTATAATATTGTGGACTAACATCCATCATGGTTTTTCCCCTAACAGGGTTTCCACGTAAAAATCTTGGTGTTCTTTGTGTTTCTGATGTGTTGATTTTTTATGGCTTATTGTTCATTCATCAAATCTGAGATTAAGTTAAGTTTGAACAAGTTTAAATACTCTGTAACAACTGATTCACCCCCCTCTTAGTTGTTTTTCCTTTTTTTCCAACATATTTTTCAAGAGATCAATGAGAATTGAATGTAATTTTACTACGATATATTTTTGAGTTGATGTGGAAGTATATATTACTATCTATATTAATGAAATAAGGTGAAGAATATTTGTAGTATCATACTACATTTTTTCATGTTGACAAAAGTGATCTAGAAGTCTGATCCAAAATGTTTCATTTTAGTTTCTCGAGGCAGAGAGATATCTATGGCAATACAATTATCTTCAATATTTCTTTTTGATGATGAGTTTGGCTCTACGGTTTGAATGTAGAGTATGTATATACATGTTCTATCATATTCTAGAGTTTTCAGAAGGCATGATCAACATGGAAGGATTTTGAAGTGAGAGAAGTCTCTTTACACTTGTTTGTCAACCAGTTTGTGTTCAAGAACTATGTAGTAATGGCTAGTAGTGTGTGGCATTCAAATTTAGAATGTGGTGTTAAGATAGTGCCTATTTAGGGTTCTAGTGGAAGTGCATGACATCATGTTCTTTTTACAACAAAATTTTTAATTTAGGACTGACCTATTACACGTATCATGAAATTTGAATTTAGGTCCACCTTATGTCATCCTAGTTAACTACGGACCCTTAGCTGATTTAGAATAATGTTAATGTGATATTTTGTATATAATCTTACGTTTGTACAGATGCATAATGTGAAGTATAATTAAAGAGAAGGTGGTGAGTAAATATACAAGGAGATGATTTTACTAGCATGTTTTATTCAATGTAAAGTATCTCAATCATTGTGTGCCATTATTAGAAGATCTTAAGGAGTGTATTAGACTTTCTGAATAAAGTTTAGGTTGTTTTTTAAGTTGTGTAATTAGTACTAAAGGTCCATAAGCTTTATCATTGTAATTTTGTAGGATTGGTGTTCTACTCATAGAGTTAGTGCTTAGATCATTGTATTGGGGATTGGTGTCTCTAGTAGTGTTGAAGTCTATATAGTTTTTGTTTTCATTAATGTCACCATTATATGTTGGTGCATTGATGTCAACCTTAGAGATGCTTTGATTAGTTACATTATGTTGTCATTAGTAGTCTCACTAATTTCAACCTCTAGTGTTTCCTTGATAAGAATGTGTGTGGTTGATTTGTTGTATTGCAGTTGGTTTGGTAGTGATGAAAAAGTGTTGCAAATGATAAGATGGTGTTTGTAGTGCTTGGCTTCCAAGTTCTTTTGAGAAAATTTGAATAGAAGAGGAAACAATGTGGTAAAGAGTGTTTAGTGTAGCAGTGCAGTGTTTTGGTTTTTGCTCAAAATTTCTTCTATATTGAAGATCTAATTCTGTGGTTTAGATATGTTTATCAAAGGTTTTCATAGGTGTTGTATCCATATTTTCTTGTTCTGGATTGTTGTGCAGAGAAAGTTATGTTTACTAGTGTGTGAACTGTGAAAGCAGTGTTGTCTAAGAGAAATGGTTTTTCTTCGCATTTCTCCATAGTATGGTTCAGGTCTTGTGGATCTAAGGATGTTATTAAATTTATCATATCTATCTTTAGTTTGAGTTGTTTGAAGTTTGGTGCTCTACAAGGTTGGATTCATGTGTTACAATATGTGGAAGGTTAACTGGGTGTACAAGATGAGTACATTTTTTAGGTGAAAGTTGTTGCAAAAGAAATTATTGGATTTCAAGGTGTTGATGGAATATTCTAGATTGTGTTCAAGTGATGTGTGTGTTCCATGAGTCATATTTGGATAAAATAAAGTGTGTACTTATATTCTTAATGATGTTAACATAGGTTCATATGACCTTGGGTGTTTACACTAATTGCAGATTTGCTTTGGTGTTTGTGGAAGTGTGGTGTGGTGTGTATGTGTGGATTTAGGTCTGAGTTAAGGTGTGATGTGGTCCACTTTCATTCCTCTCCATCATGGAAATTTTTAGTGCCAACCTAATTGGAATTTGCACGTTTGAGGTGAATAGCCGACCTTGTAAATTGTTTTCAAGGTTGCGATGGGTATATATGTATGTTGAGTTGATGGACGATGCGTAGATGAAGTGTGAGCGATGCAAATTGTAATGTGAAGTGTGAAATTGAAAAGTGTTGTGTGATATTTAATGAATAAGACTATTGGAAGTAGTGAGCATAAGGTATCTACATTCTTTAGAGAGTGTGTGAATGCACTAGTGGTGCAGTGGTAGAACATTTTTGTTGCTCTGATATGGATTTCTCATTGTAACAATCTTCTTTCTTCACTTCTATAATCTAGAAGTGATCCATTGGTAGTGAGCCCTTATTTATTTTGGGAAGTGATCCCTCTAGTAGTGAGCCTATTATATTCAGTGTTGCAATTACTTTATATTGTGAGCTAATTCTCACCGTGGTTTTTCCCTTCTTGGGTTTTCCACGGAAAGTTGGTGTTCTTTTGTGTATGGTGTTGATGTGTTGTTATTTTTTCTAATTAATTTCATGCTAAATCAATAAAAAAATTAAGGGTTAATAAGGAACTGAATGTTAATGAGGGTTTGATGTTTTAATGAGTAAGTGATTCATTCCTCCTCTTATTTTTCTTATGCATTCAAAAATTGGTATTAGAGAAAGGTTCCTTGGAAGAAAGCTTAACTGCTTGAGGTAGATCCAGGATAACGCACAAGAAAGAGGCTCCTCTATTTTATTGATTAGATTATGCATTTTGGAAGACCAAGATGGAAGGTTTCCTTATTTCTCTAGGGTTTGGAGTTTGGAAGTATGTTGACTATGGATATAGTGTGCCTACAAATGGTTTGAGTAATGATGATGAGATCAAGGCCCATGAGAAAAATGGAAAAGCAAGATATACTCTTTTGAGTGGTCTTTCTAATTCAAAAATTGTAAAAGTTATGAGTCTCAAATTTGCTAGTGAGATCTGGAAAAAGTTGGAAAGTATCTATGATGGAGATGCTAAAGTAAAGAAAGAAAAGATGCAAAATTTGAAGACAAAGTTTGAAACTTTGTGGATGTTAGAGGATGAAGATATTACAAGCTACATACATAGAGTTGATGAAGTTGTCAATTCTATCAGAGGTCTTGGTGGAAAACTTGAAGAAGATGAGGTGGTAAAGAAGGTACTAATGACTCTTACTAAATCTTATAGCTCTAAAGTTTTTGCTATTGAGGAAGCTTGAGATTTGAATAATTATTCTAGAGATCAATTGTTCGGTGCTTTAACTACTTTTGAATTAAGAGAGTTTGTTCCAAGTGACTCAAGAAAAGAGATTGCTTTTAAAGTTGGTAAAGTAGAGAAGAATGAGGAATCAAATTAGAATGATGTTGATGATGTGGAAGAAAAATTTATGAGAAGATTGAAAAATGGCATTGGAAAATATAGAGGTAAGTTACCTTTCAAATATTTCAATATTGGAAAGATTGGTCATTATGCTTCAAGATGTCCTGTCAAAGCTTCAAAAGATAAATATAAGGAGAACATAGGTAAATCAGTTAACATAAGTTATTATGTTAAATAGGATGCCAATATCTTTGATGATGAACCTGAATACCCTGATGATGAGGATAATGAATTCTTGTTCATGGCTCTAAATGTTGGGACTAATTTTGCTGACTTTGAGAGATGCATGAAGGAAAGTGCTTTGGAAATAGGTCATAATATTGAAGGAACTATGATGATTGATTTTCATGCTAGAGATGAGAAGAACTACTGGATCGTTCATAGTGGATGCTCAAATCACATTATAGGTGATAAGAGTAAGTTTGTTAAACTTGAAAATTTTGAAGGTGATATAGTTAAGTTTTTTGATGATACATTTGCTAAGATATGTGGAAAAGGTTCAACTAGTTTTGATGGAAAGCATAATGCATATGATGTTCTTTATGTTAATGGTCTCCATCATAACCTTTTTAGTGTAGGACATATGTGTATAAAATGATACAATCTTGTATTTTAGGATGATGGTTGTGAAATTAGAAAAGGCTTTGAAACTCTAGTTGTTGCAAGAAGAAGGATAGCTGGAAATGTTTATCAACTCAAGGGTGCTAATGGTGTATGCTTTATGAATAAAATTAATGAAATTTGGCTATGTTATAGAATAATGTGTCACATAAATTTTGATAGCCTAGTGAGGATCAATTTAGTTCAATCTATGAGAGATTTTCCATAGATTACAAAGCCTATCAATGTTGTCTACAAGGAATATCAGATTGGGAAGCAAGCTAGAAATAGTTTCAAAGTCAAAGAAAAATCTACTATCGGTCCTTTGGATTTGGTGCATGTAGAACTGTCTGGACCTACCAAAATAAGAAGTTTTCAAGGTGACAAGTATTTCATGCTATTAATTGATGATTACTCTAGAATGACTTGGGTTACTTTTCTCAAAGAAAAATTAGAAGCTCTAGATAAGATTAACGCATTTAAAGATATGATTGAGAATGAAATGGATATCAAAATCAAATATTTAAGATTTGATAGAGGTGGAGATTTCACCTCCAATGAGTTTAACTATTTTTACGAAGATCATGGGATAAAGAGGAATTTGTTAGCCCCTAGGACTCCTCAGTAGAATGGAGTGGTTGAAAGGAAGAATAGGACTATTCAGGAAAAAACAAGAACAATGATGAAAGAAGTAAACTTACCAAACGTCTACTAAAGAGAAGTAATTCATACTGCAATCTTCATACTTAATAGAGTACAAGAAAAAAAATAGTTCAAGGACCCCCTATGAGTTATGAAATGGAATAACTCCTACTATCAAATATTTTACAATATTTCGAAGCAAGTGCTATATTAGAAGAGATGAAGAAAATTTAGGAAAATTTGATGCAAGATATGATGAAGGAATCTTCCTTGGATATTCTACAAAAAACAAGGCTTAGCAGTGCTACAAGAAGAGGCTAAAAAGGATTGTTGAAAGTGCAAGTGTCAAAGAAGATGAAGATCTACATAAAAGCTCGGTGATGATAGATGGATATGAATCAAATGAGTCCTCTTGTAGAGAAGAAGATGAAGATGAAGGTAAGGAAAAAGAAGTATAGGTTGAAGAGGAAGTAGCTCTGAAAAGGATCCCTAAGACTCCTAAGTATGTGCAAAAGAATCATTTTGAAGATAAAATCATTGGTGACAAAAGCAGAGGTGTTTTACCAAGAAGAAAGGCTTCCATGATAGAAGAATAGGTAAACTTATGTTTAATTTCAAAATTTTAACCTAAAATAATGATTGAAGCATGCAAAGATGAGTATTGGATCAAGGCTATGGAAGAAGAACTAACACATATTGAGAAGAATCAGACTTGGGAGCTTATCCCAAGACTAGCAAACAAGAATGTGATTGGAACTAAGTGGGTATTCTGGAACAAACTAAATGAGAGTGGAAAAGTTGTCAGGAATAAGGCAAGACTTGTGTGTAAAGGCTACTCACAAGTGGAAGGAATAGAATTTGAGGAGACATTTTCTCTAGGGGCAAGAATGGAAGCTATTAGGATGTTTTTGGCTTTTGCAAGAACACAAGGATTTCAAAGTATATCAGATGGATGTGAATTTTGTACTCTTGAATGGTGAGTTGGAAGAAGTATATATTAAACAATTGAAAGTATTTTAGTTATCAGATAACTCTAATATGGTGAGAAAATTGAAGAAGGCATTATATGGACTCAAGTAAGCTCCCATAGCTTGGTATGCAAGATTGGATAGGTACTTGTTGCAACAAAGATTCAATAAAGGTACCACAGATAGAAATCTTTATTTTAAAGTTGAAAATGATCAAATCTTGATTGTGGTTGTGTATGTTGATGATATAATTTTGGAGGAAATAAAGTTATGTGCAAGAGATTTGTAGAATAGATGCAAAATGAGTTTGAAATGTTAATGTTTGGGGAGATGAATTTCTTCCTTGGACTACAAATCAATCAGACAAAAAAATGTATTTTCATTCCACAATCAAAATATGTCAAGGGAATGTTCAAGAAGTTTGGAATGGAAGACTCTAAATTAGTATGCACTCTTATGGTTATTGGTTGCAAGTTGAGCAAGAATGATGAATCTCCTAAGGCTGATTAGAGCAAGTATAGATCAATGATTGGAGGGCTATTGTATCTAACTGCCACTAGACTAGATATCATGCATGCAGTTTGTCTTGTGGCTAGATTTCAAGAAGATCCCAAAGAGTCACATGTAGCAGCAATAAAGAGAATTTTTAGATACTTGAAGGGCACTCTAGAACATGGCTCGTGGTATCCAAAGGATATTAATTTCTCTCTTAGTTCTTATACAAATGTAGATTGGGTAGGTTGTATTGATGATAGAAAAAGTACAAGTGGTGGTGATTTCCTTATTGGAAGTAGGTTGTGTCTTGGCTAAGAAAGAAGTAGGATTCGGTTTCATTATCTACTATAGAATAAAAATACATTGTTGCAACATCTTGTTGCACACAAGTGTTATGGATGAAGCAAACTTTGAAGGATATTAGAGTGGTATATGATGAACCTATTTCTATCCTCTATGATAATACAAGTGCTATCAACATTTCAAATTTGATAATGCATTCAAGAAAAAAGCATATCTCAATATATTACATCACTTTTGAGAGATAAGGTTGTAGAGAATGAGGTGAAGCTAGAGTATGTGCCTACAAAGGATCAAGTTGCGGAAATCTTCACAAAGGCTCTTCCTAAGGATACTTTTAAGTATCTCTGAGAGAATTTATGGGATATTTCCCCTCCTTTCAATTAGATGCATAAGGATATGCATTAGTCTAGTGGATCTCAAGAATCATTCCTTGTTCTAGACTGATGTTGGTGGATACCTCTCAGGGGCAGTAGGTATTGGAATTGTTGGTTGTAGTAGTAAGGGGAGTAAGTATTATCATTTTGTGGCATACAAGTGTTTTCCTTTTTTAGTTGTGTCAGAGGATATGTGCAGTAGTTGTTGGTTGGTGTAGTATGTTGTGTACTCCTAAGGGGGAGTATGCAAAGGTGTGAAGAAAAAGAGTGTAGTAAAAGTAAAGTAGGTTGTAGAGTGGTGGAATGTGAGAAAAATGGTTGTCCCTTATAGACATTTGCCTTTGAGGGAGAGTAGATACAAGTGTGATTGATGCCAAAGGGGAAGCAAATAAAAGACACGTGTGGCCCTTTTCCATTGATGTAAAAGGGGGATATATTTAATTGAAAAAACCTTATGAAGTAAGGGAAGAAAGAGAAAGTGTTGGAAGAGATAGATGCTTGTGTAAGGGGGAGTAGTGTCCATTGTTCTGTAGTATGTGTTGGTAATCAGAGTTGTTGCTTTTTTTTTGGTGGTTTTTCATATCATGTGTTGCCATCAATGACAAAGAGGGATATTGTTGGAAGTTTGTATAGTTTGTGTTGTCATTTATGTCAATAGATCTATGTTTGTGCATTGATTTCAACCTTAAAGATGCTTTGATTAGTTACATTATGTTGTCATTAGTAGTCTCACTGGTGTCAACTTGTAGTCTTTCCTTGATAAGCATGTTTTTGGTTGAGTTGTATTATAGTTGGTTTGGTGGTGATGAGTGTAACTCTGGAAAAATTCAAGGTTTAGCAAATTAATAGCCAATAAACCAAAACCCAAAGCAAATAATGGAGTGAAAAGGAGAAAACATGAAAATAAATGAAACAAAGTTACCAAAAATATTCAATCTCCATGGCTGACCTCCATTACACCTTCTAGCTTGCTGCAAATAACAATTTTCCCTCAAATTTATGTGAGCAATCTAAGAATATGCCATGTCCTACACAAGTGTTGAAGGATTTTTGCAAAATGATTCCATGAAAGCCTAAGTATGACTCAAAAATGTGCAGAAGATGGTTGAAAATGACTAACAACAAATGCAAGAAATTCATGTGAATGCTTTAGGAGAGATCAAAATGAATTCAAAATTGCCATTTTATAAGAAAAGGAAATTTTGAATGAATGGACGAGATTAAAAGTCGAATCGACGAACATGATTGAAAGTTGAGATATTGAAAAAATGGCTAAAAAGTGTTGGAGAATCAAATTAGTAACGATCATTTGAATTTTGAATAAAAAAAGAATCTTTTGAGTTAAAAATTAATTTAATTCAAAAGTGGGGGAATCATATGACAGTAGGCAATAAATGCCCATTTTTTGCCAAAATAAGAAATTTTGACTATTTAAATAAATAATTTTTATTTAAAATGAGGAAAGTGGCATGTGGCCATAATTAAATAAATTAAAGAATTTATTTAATTAGAAGAGGAATTAGAAAATTATTGACATATTTAAATAAATAAACAAGATTTATTTATTTAAATAATCTAGAAGAATTAGTGGACAAAAATAATTAAGAAATTTATTTAATTATAGGGAGACATTAGATAATTAGTGATGCATTCAAATAAATTTATTTATTTTAATAATCAAGAAGAATAAAGAGACATAAATTAATTAAATAATTAAAAATTATTTAATTAATAGATGAAAATGGACCAAATAACATAATTAAATATTTTAATTATGCTAGGACAAATGTGGTGAAAAATAGAGCTTGTAGGCCTAGGTCAATTTTTAGTGTCTACATTTTGCCCCTCTTTGTCATAATGCATCCTGCCGCATTGTGACAAAGAAAAATAAGTCAAAGTCATGCCCCAGTGAAGGTATGAGGTATCAATGCCCCCTCGAGAATTTTTTTAAATTTTGGCTTGGCGATAGAAAAATTTGGAAAGTGTCACAGCAAGTTAATTTAAAGACTAGAAAAAACAATGGCGAGACGGTTTCGAATTTGGCTGTGTTTAAGGTACTCAAAAGGGCAGTCAAAGGTGGTCAAAAGAGCCTCCAGTAATAACAGTTGTGAAAAAAAATCGCACTTTTACCCTACAAATAGATTGAAATTGGGGTAAAAATCATTTCATTTTCAAATTTACTATAGTAATTTTAGAGAGCTCAGAGCAAGGATAGCAGCAGAGAACATGGTGATTCCAATCACAGACCACCGTAGGTACATTTTCAGAACCTACAGACGACCAGAGGGCGCGGAGCTAGTGGTATGTACCCTTAGTCCACTTTGTCAATTTATCATTTTTCGTGCTTTTTTAGGGTTTCTAGGGCTAGGAACACATGCGTTATGACGTATTTGCATTTGCATAAACTGCAATCGCATTTGTGTTTGATGCATTTGATGCATCGCGACACAAACATGAAGGTTCATTAGGTCAGGATCAAAAGTTGCAATGCAATTGCTTAAAGTTGTGACGCAATCACCAATTTAAGCTGCATTTGAAGGCTATAAAGCCGCATTCGAATTATCGAGATGAATTTGTAGATGGGAACAATGCATTTGAAGTAAATGGCACATGTGTATGAAATCATGACGCAAGTGAAATTTTGTGATGCAATCATGAAGCAGAACAATGCAATCGTCAAATCGCGACGCAAACGCAATACAAAATGACACAAACGCCTAATTGCAACGCAATTGAAGTCAACGTGACACATTTGTTTTTGGATTTGACTAATGATAGCTTAGTGTTGCTTCAAATTTTAAATTCCTTTGACTTAGACTAGGTGATAATGACAAGTTTTGAGAAGATGTTGATGCGTGCTTTGACATGTGTAGATAAAATTAGCTCCTATTTACACGTGGGAGAGCAGACCATCGACCTATGCATTCAGAGACCACTTGTCAGATAGAGAGAGATGGAGATTGATGCGACTAGGTTTCTACTATGTCACCTATATGCCTATTGTGCGGGCGAATAGGGGACTCCTGACAGCGTTATGTGGAGGTGGCACTTCAAGACCTACTCTTTCCACCTGTCGACCGAGGAGGCTACAATTACCCTCAAGAATGTTTATCGGATTCTACACCTACCGATCTAGGGGGAGAGGATTGTTTACAACCCACAACACGGATATCAGACATTCATTGCCTACTATCATGATCAGGGTGTTGGGTTGGGTATTGAGGGGTATGAGATCTTATGGGAGTTCATGGCAGAGCACTACAGATGATTTGATTCTCTATTAGTGACATTGATTGCTAGTGTAGTTATTCCAGATCACCGAGGACACGAGTTTCCAATTCGATGGGGGGATGTACTTGTTGGCATGAGGCAAGACATGACCATCTATGCTTGGGGACCTTGTTTATTAGGCATGTTATATCATCAGTTGCATGAGGTTGCGTACGAGAGGGCACAAAGCATTTCCTGCAAGATGACCCTTCTTATGATCTAGGCATGGGAGCACGTTGCCATTTTCTGCTCGCCGATTGAGAGGCCACAATTGGCAGATGGCATGCCATATGTATATTACTATGTCGGTGCCCTATAGCAGAGCCACTATGGTGAGACAGGTTGGTGGAGACATAGGATTGACACCATGACTGTATTTATTTGGAGACTGTACAAGGATCGTGGGCAGTGGGAGGATGAGGTGGATCATCTCAGTTTCTATCGGCAATATTGATAATTGATTGGCTAGACGGTGTCGACACAACTAATTGTAGATATGTATTTACCGTAGCGGGTTCTCAGGCAGTTTGGTGAGTAGCTGGGTATTCTGATTGGGACAACAGAGTATGTGAGGTCTTCTCAGGAGTCAACATGGGGACCACCCATATCTATGGCCTTTTCTACTTACCAGATGGCGCAACAGTGGGGATGGAGAGGAGGCATTACAGATCTGGGGACCACTGCAAATTTTTATTTATGGTGGTAGACCCATAGGCTCGTTCCCCTCACAGATCCAGATGGACCAACACCAGTGGATAGGAGGTACATTATTCCACATGTGCTGCAAGCTAGATGAGGAGGGAGAGTTGGTGATAGAGGGAGAGGCAGAGGCTGAGGGAGAGATGGGGGTAGGGTCAGAGGTAGGGGCAGAGGGAGAGATGGGGATGATGGTGATGATGGGGGAGCCAGTGGGAGGTGGAGGGAGACACTAGAGGTGGGTGAGGCAGCGAATGGCTAGAGCACCACTGGACCCTATTCCAGAGGCAGCCGAGGGGGAGGAGGTGGAACATGCAGAGGCAGAGATTGGAGGAGAGGAGGAGAGGGTGATGGAGGAGAGAGAGGTGGAGGAGAGGTAGGTGGAGCATGCAGAGGCAGAGATTGGAGGAGAGGAGGATATAGGGGATGATGATGATGATGAGGATGAGGCCATTGATGAGGAAGAGCGCCTACTACGATGGAGTATAGTGGAGGGAGATGATGGGATGCCGACAAGGCTGGTACTGCCAACAGATGCCACCATAGATCAGCAAGTTGCCAACCTTCAG
The DNA here is from genome assembly GCA_007258455.2 of Sequoia sempervirens. NCBI lineage: Eukaryota > Viridiplantae > Streptophyta > Pinopsida > Cupressales > Cupressaceae > Sequoia > Sequoia sempervirens. The sequence goes on from VDFB02000002.1 coordinate 187,495,078, forward strand.
AGGAGACTTGATGAGAGCACTGCATAGGTCAGGGATTTATAGGCTGAGCTTGAGCTAGTGAGGGTTGAGCGAGATCAGGTCAAGATCCAGAGGAAGGAGGCAACACAGTGGTGTGTAGAGTTTGTAGAGCTATGCACAGGGCCTTCAGGAGATATGGCCCGTGAGTTTTCCAGGGTGAGCGCTAGGTATGGCCAGTACAGGACCCTCTATGAATAGGCAGTGCCTCCCGAGTGACGAGATCCTACACTGTCCTGCTCACAGACGAGTACATGCAATGGCCACAGATCAGGGAGTGGGAGCAACAACAGGAGCCACACTAGTGCGGGAGGGTCTACCTCCTCAGGGCACACATCAGGGCATAGGCCCCACCACTCACAAAGGAATTCCTCGAGTCATCATGCGAGCCACAACCATGGGTCTACTGGATTAGTGTAGAGGTCAGTGTAAAGGAAGCCACTAGTGACAGATGCCTCAGTTGCTCAGGTTACAGATATAGCTCAGATAGCTCAGACAGAGGTTACAATGACAGATGCCTTAGCCACTTAGGGACAGGTGATGGTGACCATGATGGCCTCGATTCCCTTGATAGAGCACCGATCCCCTAGATCTTCTCCTCAAGGAGATGAGGAGAGAACCTCTTGAGACATTTTATTTGATATTTCATGTATTATGACATTATTGACTATTGAGCCTGCGAGCTCCATTTTTGGGATATCTCTTTGACTCTATCCCATGACATTGATTTTTTAGATTATATATATATGTGATGCAGTTTTGATGTGGCCCATTTGCTTTATGTTATGTGATGATGATGACGATTTAGATGACATGTTGTGATTATGTAGCTATAATACCTATGTGATGTTTATTTAATGCATTTTATGATTCCTATGATGTTATATGTATGTCTATGCCATGGATTCATTTATGATGAAATGCTATGTTCTATTTATGATTATATGCTATGATGATACCATGGATGATACTGATGATGATAATATTTATGTTTTTATTTGTTTTCATTTCCTGCCCATGATTATGGATGCACTAATGGATGACAATATTGTATATGGATTATATGACATGTGATTTGCATGATGATATGCCATGATATGCTATGAAAATCTATGTATGTTATTAGGTTTTATGATTTGGATGTAATCTAATGCAAATGTCTAATGTAATGCAATGTCTATATGATTATGTATGCAAATGTATTTTTGTATGTCACAGGATATAATCAAGAGATAGAAGAAAGATGATATGACCAGAGAGAAGGAGATGGATGTTAGTAAGACAAAAAATCCTTCAACACATTTCCATAGAACTACCAATTGTTGCTCTTAATCATCATTAGGTAGATTATCATGATGGCCAACAAACACCATGATATGACGTAAATCAAGGTGTGAAAGGTCATACCATCACTTGACATAAACAATCACAAACAAGGATGATCATGACTCATACTAAAATCATATTTGCCCCAGTCGTTTTGTCATGGCCAACCACAAATAGTGAAGACAAGCAAGACAAATCATGAAACTTTGTTGCTCCTCTAAATCCTATTGTTAGGACATCCTCGAGGAACTAGCAACATGACTGTCAAAATACACAATAAACATCATAAAATTAAATTCCAAGTGCTTGCTAAGTGTGGATGTCAAAATGTCAAATTTGTCAAAAATGTTGAATCTCTTGGTGTCAAAGTGCTAGAGTTGATGATGTCAAGAAGCCAAATTAGTGTCGAGTTCAGGAAGGACACATCCTAAATGATGCCAAGATGTCAGATTCAAAAAGGACACATTCTGAATGATGTCGATGCCAGAGTGATGCCAAATTCGGGAAGGACACATCCCAAATGAGGTTGATGTCAAGTTCAAGAAGGACACATCCTGAACAATGTCGATGTCGAGATGCCAAATTGATGTCAAGTTTGGGTAGGGCACATCCCAAACGATGTCGATGTCAAGATGTCAGATTAATGCCAAGTTTGGGAAGGAAACATCCTGAATGATGTTGATGTCATGATGTTGTATTTAGGAAGGACACATCTTGAATAACATTGATGTCAAAATGCCAAGTTGATTTCAAGATTCAGGAAGGACACATCCTGAATGATGTCGATGCCAAGATGTCAGATTGAGGAAGGACACATCCTAAATAATGTCAATGTCAAGAGGAACATATCTCGAATGTTGTGAGAATCCTCAAAATTCCAGATGACTATGATGATTCTGAAGGGCACATCCTAGGAAATGAATAAGTGACAGGGCTACCCTTCAAAAGGACACATCTGAAGAGTAAGCAAGATTTGACCAGTTTGACTAAGTTTGACTGAGTTTGACCAATTTTGATATGCCAAGATGATTTCCGTGCTTGATTGAAAGATTGTAGAAGTTTGCTTGAGTAGATTGTTTGTTTGAATTTTGAAAAAGACCATGATAAATTTAAAGACTATTTCATGTGTGTGAGAAAATTATGCAATGAACCCTAATGGACTGACCTAGTGTGGCATTGGGGGCTCATTGACAAATGGCCTTGCCTACGTCATACATTTAGAGACCTCATAGTTTGACACGACCAATGAATTTTTCTTGTTGACCAAAAATTGAGTCATAATTTATTTTGACAAACCTAAGAGGACTTACCTAATGTCTCGGGGGCTCGAAGATGAGCCTTGCCTACGTAGCAAATGTGCAGAGACAACATAGTTCGACAATGACAAAGACTAATCAAGACCTTAACTGATGTGACTGTATTGACTGACATGACTATTTTTTGGAATTTTTGTGTTTTCTTCAGGACGTTTTTCAATTTTTAGGTCTTTTTTAAGACATTTTTCAATTTTTAGGTCTTTTTTCAGGACATTTTATGATTTTTAGGTCTTTTTTCAGGACATTTTATGATTTTTAGGATCACATGCGATACCCACTATAGTCTCATGATAAAAATTTCCCCCTAGTCAAGTTGAGAATGAGCCAAGTAAAATGGAATGTGTTGGAACTGTAAAATCTGGTGTTTTTACATAAGTTTTCATTCATAAATTTCCAGATTTGGTCCTACCGTATGCATTTTTCATCTATAGTTTGCCATATTGTCCCATTGAATCAATCGTGTTGTGCATTTTTCATGTCTGGGTCCATATCGGCATAGGTTCATTCATGTTTCCTTGATCAATTTTGCGTTTCTCACTTGCATGAGTCTGTGTTTCCTATCGGCAAGACTCATTTAATGTCACATCGATTGAAGTTTGTTTGCAAGTGGCATTCGGTAGGACCTTTGTTTTGTCACAACGACTGGGTTTTGTTCATGGTTGGTTGTTGGAATAATGTTCATCTTGTGTTGGCAACAACAGTGGCATCCATCAGCATATGTTATGGCTATCAGGATAGGGTCTCACCAAATTCAACATGTCTCCCTGACTTGTGCTTAGAACGGTTTATCAGCGGGAGGCAGATGTTCGGTCTAACGTCTTGCCGAAGTTATGATGTCTCGGCGATAGGTGCCCTTCGGATTCCCTTTGGTGTATGTTGAGATTTGCGGTGGGAGGTCTTAGCGAAGTGAGACTGTCTCACCGACAGTGCAAAAGGTTTTCTTCTAAGTAGCTTTCGATGGGAGATAAAACTATCAATACATGGTCTCCCCGATATCTTGAAGCTATAGCGATAGTAAGTCAAATGAAATGTACAATTCGGCAAGAGACTTCTTATGTCTTAGCGAGGATGAATAGGATAAAACATGTTGCGCAGTGTGACTCTTTGGCTTTCAGTGTATGGTCATGGTGAAAGGGTCAGGTTTTGCTGAAAATATTAAATGTGGATTCCTCTTGATGCGTGAATGGTCTGTCAGCGTAAGATCTGGTTCCTTTTGGCGATCTATATATATGCTCGAGATGCGATATCAGCATGGGTCAGGATTATCGATATGAGGTCTCGGCGAGTGACCTCCGGTCTCGCCAATGGAGTACAAGGGGGACCTCATCGGTGGGAGATACATAATGTCATGGTGACACCCAAGGATGGTTGTGAGCTTTCGGTATTATGTGGGCACTCTATATGACCTCTCCCCGATACAGTATTGTCTTGGTGAAAATGAGTGGAGAATGGCTTTCGGTGTAAGAATTGTTTTGTCTTGCCGATAGCTCGATGAGGTTTCTTTTCAGTGAGAGAATCTAATGGTCTTGGAGATGATGAATGTAACAAAAGGTATTGCTCATGATTTTTTTGTTTCGATATGAGGTCTCGGCGAGTGACCTCGATCTCGCCAATGGAACATCAAAGGCCTTTGTCGGCGTAACAATTGGAGTATCACAGTGACTCGAAATGAATGAGGATCTTCGGTGAAGCAAGGCCTAATCTATGAGACATCTCTCTGAGATCGTGTGGTCACAACGATAATGATTAAAATGAAATGTGCACATCGGTGTGAGATTCTCTTATGTCATGGCAATAGGTTTAAACCACGAGGCTTTCAACAGAACATAATATAGTCTACGTGACATCTCCCCGACCTAGATGAGATACGGCGAATGCGAACACAGTGGACATGGGATGGTAACGAGTGAATTGACTTTGGCAAAATGATATATTGTGTCTCGCCAACTGTTCATAGTTGAACAACAAAAATAAAACATCGGGGCTGACATGAATGTGCTTGGATGACCGTTGCTTGCCAACTCGATTGGAGCTCATTTTTTGTGCTAGGCCGACATGTGATCTTAATTTGATATTTTCTTCAAATTCTTGTGTATAAATAGGCATTTTGCAATTTGTAATAGGGACAAGTGACTAGCCACCAGTTATCAGTCATTTGATACAGTAGGCAAATTATATGGATACAGAATAGTAAATTTATCAAATCTAAGGCTATGATGCGTGTTATAAAATGGAGGTATTTATGAATATCAATTGATGTTGCTGCACATGTATGGTATCAGTTATCTGTTGAATTTAATAAGAGAATTGCTAAGTTGTCTCCAAGTTGGATTCTTTCTGATTGTTTAAATTGATATGACAAGTTTGTATTCAATTTATCAGTGCACATTTGTTGTACTTGTGTGATCGATTGATTGGTTCTTTCAAGTAAAGACTAAATCCTTTTAGTTAATCACAGTAATCAGAGAGGTTCAATTGGATTGTTCAAGTAGAACTTAGTAATCATATTTTTGCATGTTTATACCAGTTGTAAGCATAATCTATGCCAAATAATTTGAATTTTCTCCAAAGAGTGTTGCTCATCTTGATCTCATTTGACTCTGCATACCCAATAAGGCACTAGTCTCTTCACTTCATTATTTGAACTTATTCGGTCTTCTTTATATCTATTAGTCAAGCATTCATTTTAGATCCAGATCAGAATATTGTTACTATTTTCAAGTTGGATTTTATTTTTGTTCACCTCCCATTACCATTGTGAACAAATTTCTTTAAGAAGATAATCACAAGTTAAGCCTGCATTGTTCAAGAAAGGTACACTCGCCCAGGTTTTGCAGCACCTAAAGAGTAGAAGGTTGAATTCTTTCGACCTTGTGTGTTGCCCTAAAGCGTATCAAGAGATTGGCAATCCCTTGAGGCATTCAGCCCACGTTTTTGAGAGCTAACAAATTGGCGACTTCACTAAGGAAAAATAAAAATCAAGGCCTTAATCATAGAGTCAGAAATCTTGCACAGAATCCATTGGGAACTAGAAGTATAAAAAAAATTCTCATTTTTGATAAAAGTGAGTGGCGACTCTGATAGAAATTTTACAGTTGATAAAAGTCACTCTGATGAAATGTTGTTCATCATGAATGGAAGAAGATCTCAGTACAGGGGAGATCATACTGGAGCTCCTACTGGTAGCAGTAAATGGGCACACAAGGATGATAGAGCTAATAAGGGAAAAAGAATAAATGAGGACATGTGCATAACAAACAAAGGTAAAGCACCAAGATCACATTATGAAATAGATAATTGCTATGATACATGGAGAGATGATTCAAGTGCAGAACTTAGTACTCCCAAAGACCAAAGAAATCCTTTTTATGATTCTTAGAAACAGGCTGAGTTTGAAGCTATGAAACAGGCCGAGTTTGAAGTTGAACAAGAGGCAGAAGGAAACCATGAGCTTTCGATCTCTGATGAAGTAAAAACACAATTGGAACTAAAAGAAAAGAGGATAAGGGAATTGGAGAGGTTCAGTTGGATTGTTCAAGTAGAACTTAGTAATCATATTTTTGCATGTTTATACCAGTTGTAAGCATAATCTATGCCAGATAACTTGAATTTTCTCCAAAGAGTGTTGCTCATCTTGATCTCATTTGACTCTGCATACCCAATAAGGCACTAGTCTCTGCACTTCATTATTTGAACTTATTCGGTCTTCTTTACATCTATTAGTCAAGCATTCATTTTAGATTCAGATCAAAATATTGTTACTATTTTCAAGTTGGATTTTATTTTTTTTCACCTCCCATTTCCATTGTGAACAAATTGCTTTAAGAAGATAATCACAAGTTAAGCCTTCATTGTTCAAGAAAGGTACACCCGCCCAGGTTTTGCAGCACCTAAAGAGTAGAAGGTTGAATTCTTTCAACCTTGTGTGTTGCCCTAAAGCGTATCAAGAGATTGGCAATCCCTTGAGGCATTCAGCCCACGTTTTTGAGAGCTAACAAATTGGCGACTTCACTGAGGAAAAATCAAAATCAAGGCCTTAATCATAGAGTCAGAAATCTTGCACAGAATCCATTGGGAACTAGAAGTATAAAAAAAATTCTCATTTTTGATAAAAGTGAGTGGTGACTCTGATAGAAATTTTACAGTTGTTCATCATGAATGGAAGAAGATCTCAGTACAGGGGAGGTCATACTGGAGCTCCTACTGGTAGCAGTAAATGGGCACACAAGGATGATAGAGCTAATAAGGGAAAAAGAATAAATGAGGACATGTGCATAACAAACAAAGGTAAAGCACCAAGATCACATTATGAAACAGATAATTGCTATGATACATGGAGAGATGATTCAAGTGTAGAACTTTGTACTCTTGAAGATCAAAGAAATCCTTTTTATGATTCTCAGAAACTGGTTGAATTTGAAGCTATGAAATGGGTTGAGATTGAAGCTGAACAAGAGGTAGAAGGAAACCATGAGCTTTCGATCTTTGATGAAGTAAAAAAAAATTGGAACTAAAAGAAAAGAGGATAAGGGAATTGGAGGCTAAATTACAGAAAGCCCAAATTGTTGATCAGACAGTTGGTGGCCCAAAGTATGTCCCACCTCACAAGCAGGGTGATTATGGTGCAGGGCCCTCCAATCAATAGAATTCTCCTCACCATCAGATTGAGAATCATCACAAGTAGCCAAATCATCTGCCTCATATTCCCACACAACATACAAATGTGCATCCACCTCCTGGTCAGCATCACGCTCCTCAGCATAATGCACAATACAATAATCACATACATCAATATCAACATCCACCTATTCCTCCTCCTCACCAGCATACAACCATATTTAGACAGTTTGATTTAGTTGGTTTTTAGTTATATCCTTACCCTATGGATGGCAGTTGGAGAAATATGGTACCCAAATTTACAGGGAGTAATGCAATCACAGTTGAAGAACATCTAAGGAGTTTTAATGTTTTCATCCAAGACATAGATATTCCTCATGAAGATTTACACATGAAGTTATTGATGATGTCACTTCTTGAAGATGTCAAGGATTGGTTCAATAGCCTGCTCAACATGCTCAATTAATTCTCTCCAAGCATTTCAAGACAAATTCTTAGAGCAATATGGGAATCAAAATGCTCCAGATGCAGCTCTTCACAAATTAGTGAGAATTCAGAAAAATTAGAATGATTCAATCTATGATTTGAACCAAAAATTCAACAAGTTGCATACTAAAGTACCTCCTGGAGCAAGGTTGCCAGATTCTGTTGCATTGATTATTTATTTAAATGTATTTGATCCTAAGATGGGGTATGAACTGAGAAGTAAATTGCCAAGAGATTTGGCTGAAGCACAAAAAATTGCATTGACAATTGAAAATAACAGGAAAGCTGTTGGTATAACTAATAAGAGAGACAACCCAAGGCCTCCTCAGCAAAACAATAATTATCAGTACAGACAAGAGAATACATACAGAAATGAGAATAGAAATGAAAGGCCAAGATTGCATGATATGCCTTACAATATAGATTGGAAAGATGGGAAACCTGTAAATGCTAGGCCTAGAGGCAAGGAAACTCCTGATCCATTGAGCAAAAAGGGAACCTACATGGTGAGTAATAATTACTTCTGTGAAGTTTGTAATCAGCCACATTCCCCAGATTATTGTGTGGTAGCTCAAAAGATGCAAGAAGAGGGAATGTTGATATAAGATAATGGAGAAGATCACAAGATTTATTTGACTTCAGATACCTTTTACCATGCTAAGGAAAGGTATTCATCTTCAGAGGATGAGGGTTATGAATATGATGTTTCAAATCAGAAATATAATGTCCACATAGATGAATAGCAGATCTTTTATGATTCTGATGAAGATTACACAGAGTCACCTCTTGTAGAAGCGCCTGTTCAGTGCAATGTAAGGAGACTCACTGAAGATGAAATAAAAAGAATAATTGTTGCTGCAGTTGAGGAAGCAAGGAGTAAGTACTGGTTGAGAAACAAAAAGGTAAATGAGCTAGATGGAGTTCCTGGGGGAATTTTTGTAAAAGATCAAAGGACAACATAGGAAATTGTGAAAAAGCCATAAAACAAGCAGCATAATAAAATTGAAAAGAAGCCTGTCCAAGAGCAGAAAGTTGCAGAATTACACAAGGAAGTGCAAAAGTCTGATCAGCCTAATAAAAAAGAAAAAGAAGAAAACAAAGGAGAAGTGCCAAAACTAAAGAGGACTGTTAGGACAGAGAGCTCTTCTTTTGACTTCACATAGGCGTTATCCTAGGTAAAAATGTCTATTCCATTACTTGAATTGATGAAATTTAAAAAGTACAAAGATAATGTTGTTCAATTGATTACAAATGGGAATGAAAACATATGAATTCTGAAGAAGTCAATAGGCAAGAAAAGATAAATAATTCAGAAGTCTGTTTGGGTGATGTTTTAACAACCTCCCCACAAGTGGATCCATTCTTCACCACATTGATTATAAATAATAAATTGCTGAGGAACTGCATGATAGATTCTGGTGCCGCTATAAATATTATGCCAGTAGGTGTTATGAAGCAGCTGGGCTTGTGTGTTGATACATATGAAGGAAAGTGCTATGCAATGGATAACATACCTGTGCCTATGGTAGGCATTATGAAAGGTGTTGAAGTCAAACTGGCTACTTATCCACAAGTGGCTTATAATATAGACATAACAGTCATTGATACACCTCCTCAATTCGGGATGCTTTTGTCAAGGCAGTGGACAACAGCTGTTGGTGGAAATGTTCAATTTGATTTGTCTTATGCTACAATACCAGTGAATGGTCAAGAAGTCAAGTTGTATAGAGAGCCAAGAATGAACCATCTTGTTGATTATGTGCCTTAAGATCAGATAAATTGTTTTTGTGATGTTGATCTTGGAAGTTTTAAAGTTGAAACAACTCAGCCAGAATTAACTAATAGTGATCCAATTGAAAAGCATGTGGCACAAAGCTGCAATGAAGTATGGAAGATGTATTTTGATGGAGCATGCAGCCAAGAAGGTAATGGCATTGGGATTGTTTTTGTTTCCCTTGAGGGTGTTACTTTTAAATATTCATTCTTGTTGGCATTTGAATGTACAAACAATGTGGCAGAGTATGAAGTTTTATTGATAGGTTTGAACATAGCTGTGAAACACAAGATTAAGTTGCTAACTGTTTTTGGTGATTCTGAGCTAGTTGTTTCACAAATTAAATCCAAGTATGCAGCAAAGCACAAAAGGTTAAAGCAATATAGGAATGTTGCATGGGACACAATTGAATTGTTTGATGCCTTCTCAATTGAGTGGATTGACAGGTCAAAGAATATAACGGCTGATTTTTTAGCAAATGTGGCACTGAAAAGAGATGACATCACATTGGCTAGGGTATCACAGATTGAATTCAAGACAAGGCTTGTTGTTCCTGATAACATTTATAACTGGAAAGTTTTCAATGATGATACTAACCTTTTGAAATTCCTCAATTGTATAGATCAGTATGAGGCCCAGGAAATTGATTTCAATGCTTTTGTTGAAAAAGTGGATGGGAAGCAAACTGTGTTTGGCAAGGAGATTTTGTAGCTCAAAACAAATAAATTGCCCAAGGGTCTAGTGGCATTGGAGAGGCTGTATGATGGAAATGATAGATCTCTAGTGAAAAAAACACCAGTCAGGAGAGAAGATATTGAAGAAGTCAACTTGGGGACTAAGATGGCACCAAGAAAGGTATACATTGGAAAGAAAATCAGCCCTACAATTAGAAGAATGTTGATAGAGTTGCTGAGAAAATACAAGCATGTTTTTGCTTGGTCTTATGAAGATCTGAAAGCATATAGGGAAGATTTATTTCAGCATGAAATACCATTGAAGCCAGACGCTAAGCCTTTCAGACAAAAGAAAAGACCCATAAATCCAACGCTAGAACCTAAAATGAAGGAGGAATTGATAAAGCTCAGGGATGGAGGAATTATCAAACCAATTAGACATTCAATGTGGGTTTTAAATCTGGTTTCTGTGAGAAAGAAGAATGGTGATATCATATTATGTGTGTACTTCAGGAATTTAAATATGGCATCTCTCAAAGATAATTATCCTTTACCCAATATGGAGGCTATATTACATAAGGTGACAGGGTGTGAGCTGTTGTCCATGATGGATGGGTTCTCTGGATACAATTAGGTCAAAGTCAAGGAATCTAAACAATACAAGACAACATTCACTACTCCTTGGGAAACATATGTATACATAAGAATTCCATTTGGTCTCACTAATGCTAGAGCGACTTTCCAAAGAGCTATGGATGTAGCATTTGCTGATTTGATTAATGCTATCATGGTGGTGTATCAAGATGACCTGACTGATTATCCAAAAAGGGCTGAAGATCATGTGCAACATCTAGAAAAGGTATTCATTAAAGATCTTGAATACGGTATTAGTTTAAATCCAAAGAAGTGTCATTTTGCAGTCACAGAAGGTAAGCTCTTAGGGCATATTGTCTCAAAGGAGGGAATTAGAATAGATCCTGAGAGGGTTGAAGCTATTGATAAGATTCCTATTCCTAAAACTGTCAAGGAAATTCAGTCATTCTTTGGACAAATTAATTTTGTTAGAAGATTTGTTTCTAATTTTGCTGAGATCATCAAGCCCATATCTAAAATGTTGAAGAAAGGACAAAAAATGGACTGGACTGTTGAAGCTTTAGATGCTTTTATGTCTATCAAAAAGGCTATCAAAGAGGCTCCTGTTCTTAAATCTCCAGATTTTACAAAGCCCTTTCAAATTTTTTCATTTGCTTCAATGCATACTATTGCTGCTATTATGTTACAAAAAAATGATGATGGTTATGAACAGCCTGTGTCTTTCTTTAGTAAATCATTGCAGGGATCTGAATTGAAATATGACATAATGGAAAATAGGCTTTTGCATTGGTAAAGGCCACAAAAGCATTCAGGCCATATCTTGTTGGAGCAAAGATAGTTGCTTATGTCCCTCATGCAGCTGTCAAAGACATTTTAACACAATCTGAAGTTACAGGGAAAAGATGCAAATGGATTAACAAGGTTCAAGAGTTTGACAAGGAGATATAGATCACTAAGCTAGTAAGAGGTCATGGCTTGGCTAAGCTGATGGCAGAATCAAATATTGAAGCAAGTCAAGTATGTAATGTAGAAGAAGGAACTGCAATTGCAAGCATTGAGCACACTCCTTGGTATACTGATGTTATACATTATCTTAAATACATGAAGTGTCCAGATGGATTGAGTGACAACCAGAGGAGAACTTTGAAGTTGCAGGCATCCAAATATATTTTTATGGATGGCAATCTGTTTTGGAAAAACAGGGATGGCATATTGTTGTTATGTTTGGATGAATCACAGGCCAAGCATGTTTTGAAGGAAATGCATGAAGGAGTTTGTGGAGGTCATTTTTCAGCGAAGACAACTGCACACAAAATTCTCAAGGTTGGGTATTTTTGGCTAAAGGTTTTTAATGATTCTTTTACACATGTGAGAAAATGTGAAGCTTGCCAAAAAATTTCTAGAAGATTGAAGTATCAAGGTGCTTTGCCACTTTGACCTTTGCAGGCTGATGCCCCTTTTCATCAATGGGGAATTAATTTCATTGGAAAGATACAGGAGAGGTCTAGTGGAGGACATAAATGGATATTGGTTGCCACTGATTATTTTACAAAATGGGTGGAGGCAATCCCAACCAAGCAGGCTACAAGTAAAGTTGTAACAAATTTCTTAATGGACAACATTATCACCAGATTTGGTACGCCATTGAGGATAATCACAGACAATGGGATGTGCTTTAGGTCAGATGAATTCAAAAGCTTTTGTGATAAGTATGGTATTACTATTTCTTATGCAGCCCCTTATCATCCACAAGCCAATGGTCAAGTAGAGTCTAGCAATAAAAGTCTTTTGAAGATTATAAGGAGAGTGTTAGGACATAACAAGAAGGCTTGGGATTCAATGTTAAAACTGGTTGTGTGGGCTGATAGGATCACTGTGAAAAAGGAAATTGGAAAATCTCCATTTGAATTAGTGTATGGAGCACAGGTTAGGATGCCTCTGCAGAATTTGTTACCAGTCTACAAGTTTGTCTTACAGGAAGATTTGGAAGTTCTTGAACCCATGGAAGACAGAATGGAGCAACTTGTTGAACTTGATGAAGTAAGAAGAGAGGCCCAAAGCCAAAACTTGAGGTTGCAGGTACAGATGAAGTATCTATTTGACAGGAAGGAAAAAAATAGAAAATTTGAAGAAAATGACTTGGTGTTAATGTGGAATGCAAGATGTCAGGAGAAAGGAAAGCATGGTAAATTTGAAGCTCTTTGGCTGGGACCTTTTGTTGTTGCTGGAAAGAAGGGTGAAGACTCATATTATCTACAAAACATGGCTGGTGAAGATCAGGAATTGCCTGTTCATGGGAAATTCTTGAAGCTTTTCTTCTCTTGAGCAATACAGAGGATTGAGGGTTGCCAGTGCATGGACAACTCTTGTGCATCCTCTTTAAAAATTTATTTTCCATGCACAGTAGTTTAGGTTTTCATCCATCTCCATTTCACTATCATTTTCCATTCGCTTCCACTTTGAATTCATTTCCATTGCCTTTTCATTTCTTTTCTGCTCCCCGGTTTGCTCAATTTGTGTCTGGTCTGCTCACCTAGAGATTCTAGATCCTTGCAATGATCTTACTATCATTCATCCCTAGACGGAGCCACTGTTTGAACTGTAAAATCTGGTGTTTTTATATAAGTTTTCATTCTTAAATTTCCAGATTTGGTCCTACCATATGCATTTTTCATCTATAGTTTGCCATATTGTCCCATTGAATCAATCGTGTTGTGCATTTTTCATGTCTGGGTCCATATCGGCATAGGTTCATTCCTGTTTCCCTAATCAATTCTGCGCTTCCTACTTGCATGAGTCTATGTTGCCTATTGGCAAGACTCATTTAATGTCACATCGATTGAAGTTTCTTTGCAGGTGGCATTCGGCAGGACCTTTGTTTTGTCACAGCGGCTGGGTTTTGTTTGTGGTTGGTTGTCGGCATAACATTCATCTTGTGTTGGTGACAATAGTGGCATCCATTGGCATATGTTATGGCTATCGGGATAGGGTCTCACTAAATTCAATGTGTCTCCCTGACTTTTTCTTGGAACGGTTTATCGGCAGGAGGCAGATGTTCAGTCTGACGTCTTGCCGAAGTTATGATGTCTCGGCGACAGGTGCACTTCGGGTTCCCTTCGATGTATGTTGAGATTTGCGGCGAGAGGTCTTAGCGAAGTGAGACTGTCTCACTGACAATGCAAAAGGTTTTCTTCTAAGTAGCTTTCGATGGGAGATAAAACTATCGGTGCATGGTCTCCCCGATATCTTGAAGCTACAGTGACAGTAAGTCAAATGAAATGTACAATTCGGCAAGAGACTTCTTATTTCTTAGCAAGGATGAATAGGAAAAAACATGTTGCGTGGTGTGACTCTTTGGCTTTCAGTGTATGGTCATGGCGAAAGGGTCAGGGTTTTGCTGACAATATTCAATGTGGATTCCTCTCAGTGCGTGAATGGTCTGTCAGTGTAAGATCTGATTCCTTTTGGCGATCTATATATATGCTCGGGATGCGTTATCGGCATGGGTCAGGATTATCGATATGAGGTCTCAGCGAGTGACCTCCGGTCTCGCTGATGGAGTACAAGGGGGACCTCATCGGTGGGAGATAAATAATGTCATGGCGACACCCAAGGATGGTTGCGAGCTTTTGGTATTATGTGGGCACTCTATATGACCTCTCCCCGATACAGTATTGTCTTGGCGAAAGTGAGTGGAGAATGGCTTTCGGTGTAAGAATTGTTTTGTCTTGCCGATAGCTCGATGAGGTTTCTTTTTGGTGAGAGAATCTAATGGTCTTGGCGATGATGAATGTAACAAAAGGTATTGCTCATTGTGATTTTTTTGTTTTGATATGAGGTCTCGATGAGTGACCTCTGGTCTCGTCGATGGAACATCAAAGGCCTTTGTCGGCGTAACAATTGGAGTATCACAGCGACTCAAAATGAATGAGGATCTTCGGTGAAGCAAGGCCTAATATATGAGACGTCTCTCCGAGATCATGTGGTCACAGCGATAATGATTAAAATGAAATGTGCACATCGGTGTGAGATTCTCTTATGTCACAGCAACAGGTTTAAACCACGGGGCTTTCGACAGAACATAATATAGTCTGCGTGACATCTCCCCGACCCGAATGAGATACGATGAATGCAAACACAGTGGACATGGGATGGTAACAAGTGAATTTCCTTCAAAAAAATGATATATTGTGTCTCGTTGACTGTTCACAGCTGAACAATAGAAATAAAACATCGAGGCTGACATGAATGTGCTTGGATGACCATTGCTTGCCAACTCGATTGGAGCCCATTTTTTGTGTTGGGCCGACATGTGATCTTAATTTGATATTTTCTTCAAATGCTTGTGTATAAATAGGCATTTTGCAATTTGTAATAGGGACCAGTGACTAGCCACCAGTTATCAGTCATTCGATATAGTAGGAAAATTATATGGATACAAAACAGTAAATTTATCAAATCTGAGGCTATGATGCATGTTATAAAATGGAGGTATTTATGAATATCAATTGATGTTGCTGCACATGTATGGTATCAGTTATCTATTGAATTTAATAAGAGAATTGCTAAGTTGTCTCCAAGTTGGATTCTTTCTGATTGTTTAAATTGATATGACAAGTTTGTATTCAATTTATCAGTGCACATTTGTTGTACTTGTGTGATCGATTGATTGGTTCTTTCAAGTAAAGACTAAATCCTTTTAGTTAGTCATAGTAATCAGAGAGGTTCAGTTGGATTGTTCAAGTAGAACTTAGTAATCATATTTTTGCATGTTTATACCAGTTGTAAGCATAATCTATGCCAAATAACTTGAATTTTCTCCAAAGAGTGTTGCTCATCTTTATCTCATTTGACTCTGCATACCCAATAAGGCACTAGTCTCTGCACTTCATTATTTGAACTTATTCGGTCTTCTTTACATCTATTAGTCAAGCATTCATTTCAGATTCAGATCAGAATATTGTTACTGTTTTCAAGTTGGATTTTATTTTGTTCACCTCCCATTGCCATTGTGAACAAATTTCTTTAAGAAGATAATCACAAGTTAAGCTTGCATTGTTCAAGAAAGGTACACCCACCCAGGTTTTGCAGCACCTAAAGAGTAAAAGGTTGAATTCTTTTGACCTTGTGTGTTGCCCTAAAGCGTATCAAGAGATTGGCAATCCCTTGAGGCATTCAGCCTGCATTTTTGAGAGCTAACAAATGGAAAGAAAAGATATGACTAGCATGGATAGTATGCAAGAGTTGATTTCAACCATTTTTAGACATGGATATAAATTTCATGATGCCGAGGTGAAGTGTTATGATGAATGTTAGAAAAGAGTATGTTTATTAGGGACAAAGGTAGATAGAGTGATAGTAGATGGTAAAACAATAACTAACTACACATGGTGCCTGTTTGCCAAGTTTTCACCATGGTACTTATCCAGAGCGCTTGTTTACCAGGTTTTCACTATTGGATGAATTATTTCTCTTTATTTTTGTCATTTTATTCTTTTTTTTTTGTGTCACTAGGACACCTGTTTTCCAAGTTTTCATGAAGGTGACAATTTTTTGCATTTTTAAATGGTTTTCAGGTAGGCTTTCTGATTCTATGCATATAATTTATGCAAATGTAAACTGTTGATTAGCTCCATCAACTATTCACCTCTGGGAGTAGTTGACTGATATGCTCTGGAACCAAATGATGCTATGATGACATAAGGGCCCAGCCAATTGGGTTCAAATTTTCCTGGCTTCTCCCTATCAACTGATTCTTAAGATTTTGCATGAGAACTAGGTCACCAATGTCAAACTTTTGAGTCATCACCCTTTTGTTATAACTTCTACAAAGACGATTTTGGTATGCTTGTAAATGATTTAATGCATTGTGTTTGCATTCATCTAACATTTCTAACTCATGCAGTCTTGACTGTTTGTATTCTTCATTAGTGATGAGGCCTTTCATGGAGACTCACAAGGATGGAATTTCAACCTCTATGGGAAAGATGGCTTCGATTCCAAAGACAAGGGCGAAAGGAGTGGCACCGGTGGGGGTATAGATGCTCATGTGGTATGCTCGCAAGGTAGGGTTGAGTTGGATGTGCCAGTCATGGCCAACGTCATTGATGGTCTTTTTGAGAAGTTTGATAATGGTTTTATTAGATGCCTTAGCTTGACCATTTCCCTTTGGGTAATAAGGTGTGGAAAAGTGGTGGCTAATATGGAAATGTTGACATAGATCACGAACCTCCTGATTTTTGAAGGGATGACCATTATCTGTGATGATGGATTATGGAATGACATATCAACAAATGATATAACTAAGGATGAATGTGGATATTTTTTTGTCGGTAATGTAAGTGAGTGGAATGGCTTCAATCCACTTAGTAAAATTCTCAGTGGTGGTGATAATGAATTTGTGTCCACTGGAGGATGTAGGGTGAATCTTGCCCATGAGATCAAGTCCCCACTGTGCAAAAGGCCAAGAAGAAGTGATCAGCCTCAACTCTTGTGTTGGAGTGTGAATTAAATCACTATGAATCTAACATTGGCGACATGTTCTTACAAATTCTAGTGCATCCTTTTCTAGTGTCAGCCAATAGTACTCCAGTCTCATAATATTTTTAGCTAAGGTCGGGCCACTTGAATGGGACCCACATTTACCCTCATGTACTTCACGTAAGGTCATTTTTGCTTCATTAGTGTCGAGACAACGGAGAAGGGGATTGTCAAAGCTACGATGGTAAAGGGTGTCACTGATGATGGTATAACATGCAGCTCTGTGAATAAAGGACTGTCTTTGTTTATTGGAAAGGTTTTGGGGAAGGATTTGCGAATGAAGGTAGTCAAAAATGTCCTTATACCAGGGGGAACTGGAACCAACAATCTTACAGACCATTTCTAATTCAGGGAAATCATAAGCGGGTACCAATAACTGCTCGACCAAAAACTCAAATTGTGGGACATTGCTGGGAATATCAAGCAAAGATCCAATTGTTTCCATAGCGTCAACAACCTTGTTCTATGTTCTTGGAATTAATTCAAAGGATAGCTTGTGAAAATATTTCAAAAAACTATCATTCATTTATAAGGCATTAGCTTCTCATCTTTGGTTTGATACTCATCATTGAATTGGTTTATAACTAACTGAGAATCACCGAGGACCTGTAGATTCTTGATTTTCCACTTGATAGCCATTCAGAGTCCTATAATTAGTGCTTCATACTCTGCCATCTTATTAGTGCACGGAAATGAGATGCAGAATGACTTTGGGATGGAATCTCCTTGTGGAGTAATGAATAGTATTCCTACTCCTGAGCCATGATTAGTATGAGATCCATCAAAGTATAATTGCCAAGGCTGTTGGGGCTCTGCATGAAATATGGACTCATCTAGAAAGTCTGTTGCAAGAGGATGATTATCTGGTATTGGTGCATCTGTGAGCTGGTCTACTATTACTTGTCCTTTGATGGCTTTCCACTCGAGATATTGAATATCATATTCATTGAGGACCGTGACCCATTTTGCTAAACATCTTGTCAATGTTGATAGACTCAAGAGGTACTTCAAGGGATTGATCTTGGCTACCAAGTGTGTCTTATGGTTTAACATGTAATTCCTTAATTTTTGAGCCGCGAATACAACTTCCAAACAAGCACATTCAATGGGTATGTAATTTAGCTCATACCCCACCAATGTTTGACGAATATAATATATGGCTCTTTCTTTTTCTTCAGTCATTCTATGCTAGTACTATTTGTTTTGGTTGAATGCTTCCTGGCATTTATCTGTCCACACAAAGGGGATCCCTTTGCGTAGAAGATATTGGAATGGTTGACACTTATCTGCAAGTTGAGCAATGAACCGTCTGATAGATTGAAGCCTACCTTGTAGCATTCTTAGGTCACTAATTCCCTTAGGAGGAGGCATATCCAATATAGCTTTGAATTTAGTGGGGTCAACCTCAATGCCTCTATGGGAGACTATGTACCCCAACAACTTGCCTGATGTTACACCAAAAACACACTTTTTCGAGTTCAACCAGACCTTATACTCTTCTAGCCTCCTGAAAACTTTGTTTAATACTGAAAGATGGTCTTTTCTTTTCAATGAATTTTCTAGAAGGTCATCCACATAGTCCTCCATTAACGTGTGCATCATGTTGTGGAATATTGTTGTCATTGCCCTTTGATATGTAGCACCTGTATTTTTAAGACCAAACGGAATTACAGTCCAACAGTATGTACCCCAAGGGCATGTGAAAGCAATTTTGTGTTGGTATTTAGGGGAAATATGAATCTGATTATAACCAAAAAAACCATCGATAAGAGACATCTCATATCCAGCTGTAAGGTCCACAATGATGTCAATGTTCGGCAAAGGGAAATCATCTTTAGGGCATGCTTTATTGAGATCTCGGAAGTTTGTGCATATGTGAATCTATCCAATATGCTTGGTGATGGGGATGAGGTTGGATATCCATTTTGTATAGTCAATTGACTTGATAAAACCTACATCCAACAACTTTTTGAGTTCAACTTTAACTAGCAATGCAACTTGCGGGTGCATTTTTCTCAACTTTTGTTTTATTGGCTTGGCATTTGGAAATAATGGCAAGTGATGTAATACTAACTCAGGATCTAATCCTGGCATGTCGGCATAAGACCATGCAAAGTTTATCTTGCGTTCTGAGAAGAACTTTTGAAATTTTGGCTCTTCAACTTCTATCAATGATGCCGCAAAGAGAACCATTTTGGGGTCCTCCACAATAGCTATATTAACTGCTATGGTATCCTCGACAAGCATTTCTAATTTTTCTCTGTCTACGGGGAGAAAGTCTAGTTCTCCACCCTTGGGCACCTCAGGGAGGATTTCACCCTTGGATATGTCCTTTATTTTTACTATTTTGTCGTTAGAAGGTGCCTTTTGGTTTTCACCTAGAGACGTGTCATTTTTTTTATTTTTTTCTTTTTAATTTTGTGACTAGAGGATGGTATAGTCTCCCCAAAATAAGTAGCACAATCCAAGTCAATGGCAAATCCATCTTTATGATCCCCATTTGGAATGCCCTCACATAGCCCTATAAATTTTTCTAGAGCCTCATCATTTTGAAAAGTGTCCATTATCAGTGGGCCTTGTTGGTTCCAGTCAATTAGGTTAGGGTAAACTAAGGATATTCCATCATCAACATTTGAAAATTGAGGAGATGACGCGAAGATCATGCAAATGGACACCGAGATGTTAAAAATGAAGTTGTCATCGTCTGGCTCTATGTCAAATTCTATCCAGTATTCTCCTTCGCTTGTTTCATACTCACCAGTGAAGTAAGGTACAAAGGGGGTAGCATCAGGGTCAGGGTTAGTAGTGGCAAGTGATGGTTCAAGTGATTCTGCATGATGGTCATTATTTTGGGATGATTGGGCAGGTATGTCAGGGCTAGGACAAATGGGAATAGAATATGATCTAGACTTGGCATCATTTGGTGCTATATCGATCTTAAAAAAATTCCAGAATCATTCTTCAAATGTAGGCTCACCAAGTTCAAGGAATAATTCATCAAGGCAATAGTCACTTAAGGATTGTTGAGAGCCAAATTCCCATTCGTGAGAGTTGGTTTCAGAGGAGGTGTCCTCAGTTGTCTCAACACAGTCTGAAGCATACACTAACTCACATGGAAACACACTGGTACTTGGATCACCAGATTCTCATGGACTTAACCCTAACCCAAGATGTTTAGTTCTTTCTAAAATTGACAATGGCTCATGCCTTCCATTTTTATCCTTGCCAAGACCACTTTTTTTGTCATATCCTTTTTCTTTTATCATGTTGTATCCTTTTTCATATATTGCTACTAGCAAGGGAGTCAAGTCTTTTGGTTCTTTATAAATCCAGGATAGTATATCATCTATGTCCTCTTGACTCATTTCACCCCACTTTATAAAAACTGTATTTGGAGGAACCCTAAAAATTTCTTTTTCCTATATTCTAAAGTAGGGTTTGCCATAGACCTAGGGAGACTTGGGCATCTTGGTAATGTAATAGGCCGTATTCATCTTGTACTCTCCACATCCTTGGTCCTGAATCTGGAAGCTCGGGTCGACACTTGGGGTGACAAATGAAGTGGTAGGTGTTATGGAGGTGGTCATGGTGGTCAAAGGAGAAAAAGTGGATGCGGTGGATGAAGAGGTGGAAGGATTCACTAGTGCTGATGGGTCAATGAATTTGGAAGACAAAGATGTTGAAGCTTCCTTATTGATAGGCACTTGACGCTCTGAGACACCTCGTAAGTTGGTACAATATTGGAGTGGATCAGGGTCTCCATATATAGTAATCTTAGCACCTTCAAAAGGAAACTTCAAACATTGGTGATACGTGGAGGGGACAGCTTTTAGTGTGTGGATCCAAGGTCGAATGAGTAAAATGTTGTATGTAGGTCCAAATCCAGAACTTGAAAATTGGTGTCGACAATGACTAGACCGATTTGAATTGAGAGTGTAATTACGCCCTGAGAGGAACATTCTTCATCATCATATGCCTTGATAACAATGCTTCTTGTGGCATCTACACAAGCATCAGAAAAGCCTAGTGCCTTGACCAATTTTAAGGAACATATATTCAGTCCCACTCCACCATCTACTAAGACTTGTCTGACCTTATGTTTATGAACAAAAACTTTGATATGAAGGGCATCATTATGGTTGGATTTGGATGATGAATAGTCTTGGTCAGAAAAGGTGATATGGTGGGGAGTCATGAGATATCCTACTATGGCTTTGAATTCGCTGACATCAATATCTTGGGGAATAGAGGATTCTTGCAATGTTTTATCTAGGATGGCCTTATGGGAAGGTGAGATGCGTAACCACTCAAGGATAGAGATTTGTGTCAGTTTTTTTCCAAGCTGGTCAATAAGATTAAAGTTTCCTTTAGGTTGGGACTGCTTGTTTTGTGGACGTGATTACGACTGCGAAGTAGACAGGCCAGCTATTGTTACCTTTGGTTGTCTAGGGGGAGGAGGATGACTATGGTGACCTTTCCGCCATAGGTGGTGACATTGCATTCAGGGGCCTTTCTGATGGTGACTGTGTAGAAATGTTCATTAGTTGTTCTAATGTGATGTATGATAGGTCCCCCAGAATAGTCATATCCAATACAGGCATAGTTGGCTCGACTATTGTTATTTATATTTGACGTAGAATGGTTTCTAGAACCATGATCCTGCAGTGGGTTCTTGTGTATTGTATGATTCGCATTAGAAGAAGACTGTGGTCCAACGACTTCAATGATACGCTTTTCAATAAGGTCTTGTACCATATTTTTTAATTTTTTACAGGAAGAGGTTTTGTGTCCTTTTATTCGGTGATAGTCACAAAATGCATTATCACCCCACCAAGATGGTTTAAACTACCCAGGTTCATATGGTTTGGGGTCCTCAAGTGTGATGAAACCATTCTAAAGGCATTTCCTGAGAACTTCTTCAATAGGCTCACCCAAGGGAGTATATGTACGTCCTCTAGGGAATTGTTTGGGTTGTCTATGTTGCCTTTGAATTTGATTGTTTTTATTTCCTTGGTTACTCTGATTTGCTTGGACAACGTTAGCAGCATATGTTTGTGTCATCATTTGTGTGTTTTTTGGTTCTGTCTGTTTTAGGGTAATCATAGGACCCATAGCATTGGCAGCCTTAGCATCGACTACACCATCGTTGGTGACGTGCTTGTTCTTAACCCAAAATTTATTTTTTTCAGCAGAAGGAGGGTTTGCGTTTGTGTTTTTGGGACCATATTTTAGTCTTCCTTCAGCAATGAGGGCTTGCTCAACTTGGACATCCCGTTCAACTAGGTCCACAAAAGTTGTACAACAATGAACATGCAAGCCATTTTTTGGTGGGCCCAATAACATTTGTATGAACATGTTGACTTTTTCCTTTTCAGGTATATCTTTATGAAAACGACTCGCTAGGCCCCTCCATTTTTGAAAGAATGGTAAAAAGGTTTCACTCGAATCTTCTTGTGTGAGTTGGCATAGGTTGGTAATGGAGGTGTTTGTGTCAATGTTGTATGTGTAATTTTTCTTGAATTTTTCAGCAAGTTCTTTACATGACTGTATTCCAGGTTGTAGTGTATAGAACCATTCTAGGGTTGGTCCTGCAAGACTTCTAGGAAACACTCGCATTAGATATGTGTGCTCATGGGAAATATCCACACAACTTGTTACAAATTCTCTGATGTGGTCAAGTGGATTTGTTTTACCCTTGTATTTGTTGAAGTTTGGGGCCACATAACCATGTGGAAATGGTGGCATGTACAAATTTGTATCAAAAGGATATGGACATAAGTAGTATGGCATTTGCATCTTCTTGTCAGAGGTTTTCATATTTTCCATTTATTTTTGAAGGTCATCCACTCTTGCTAGCAAGGCATGTACGATGGGATCATTGGTTTCCTGAAAGTAAGGTATGTTCTAATTACGTGTTTGTTGATATTGCCAGTTGTGAGTGGGAATTTGTTATTGAGTATGAATCTAGGACGAGTATGTGGGGATATGTGACCCAACCATGTTTGTTTGTATTTGAGGTATCTGAAATCCCTAACTCATTTGATTGCCAAAGTTACACATTTGTTATGTCATTTGAGTTCCTTGTCCTTGTTGAAAGAATTGTCCATGTAGCGTGTTGGTGTTTGTTCCTTGGGAGTGTCCATGTGGGATGTTCATATTTTTTCCTTGTCCATGTGGGAATTTTAATTGCGATGATGTATTAATGTTGTGTTAAGGGCCTTGAATGAAGACTCATTGTGGGTTTCCTCCAAAGGGATTAAATGAGATTCCACCATAAGGATGTGATGAAGATCCCAACATAGGGTTTGTGGGATTTTCTCCCATTGATGTGGACCCAACAGTTATTCCTATCATTTGTGATGATGATGTGGACATTGTAGTCATGGACATAGCAGATGTTCCTCCAATAGATCTTGTATTAGTTGAGGTGGAGGTGTTTTGACTTGTGGTGCCACTAGATGTCACATTAATGGTGTTAGTACAACTTGTGTGGTGACCACAATGTTATTGCTATTGGAGGCATTGTTTGTGTTTTGTTGAGATGTCATGGTTTGTGTCACGTTGCCTGGAGAAGAAGGTCTTATGGTATTAATGTCGAAGCCTTTTGGTATTTTTTCCCCTTGGTCTAAAAGCATAGAAAGGTATCTGCTAGGATCGTTCAAGACCAAGTCTTCTACAAATGAAGCTATGTAAGGATTTTGAGCAGCAATGTCTAAATCCTCAACTAGTAGTTGTCCATTTTGGTCTCTCTATATGAATTGTTCAAAAAGTGGATTTTGAAAGGAAGTTTACATGCTCATGGGTGATTGTGCGCTCAAATTGCCAAGTGGGTCATCATAAATCTAGTCATTGGGATTGGTGTTGGTGTTGGTGTTGTTGTCAAAGTCTTGTCCAAAGTCTGCCACTTGTCTTTTCTTTCTTTGAAGTCTTGTTTCCACCATCACAGAAATTGCTCAAATGAAGATGATGACAATGCAAGTATGACACTAGTCTATGTTTTTGTCTTTTTTTGTGATAAAGGTTGATGATGCGAAGAGATAAATATGCCAAAGTGACAATTAGGATGTCGATGTTGACTAGGAAAATGATAATTTCAATTAAGAAAATGGAAAAGTGCAAAATGAGGACTAATGAGGTAACCAATGCAGGGTCTAGGTTCAAAATGACGACTAGGATGAATGATATTTTTGGATTTTTTTTTTAGGAATAAAGTATGCAAGGTAGGAACTAAAATGAATGCAATTTGGAGACAGGAGTACCTAAGCACTCTAAGCTTAATCTTTGTTGTTGATTTTAGTTACCAAAGGACTTGTTGAAAATGACAAAGTGACAAGGTCAACATGACTAGTGAGTTTTCCTAACTAGACTGTTGAGTTGGAAATCCTCACAAAAGGGACAATGACTGGAAAATAGAAATGAATGACGAAGTCCAAGATAACCTAGTTTCGAAAGCAATGATTTTGAAAATTGTGATGAGGTTAGCCTAATCCAAAGTATGCAAAAAATGAAAACCTAAGGCCAAGCTAATGCTAAAAATGATGATTATGAACCTAATGGATAAAATTAAAATTTGAAAGATTAAGCCTATGGTCAAAAATGCAAACTAGTGGTTGAATGATGAAAATTTTGAGCAATTTCAAAGCTGGTTTTTGACAAAGACCTCTTGGAAAGAAAAAAAAATGTTTGACAATGGGCTGAGACTATTTGGAGTCAAATTCTGGTTTGTATCAATTTTTTTGTGTGTATTAGGAAAATGCATCGTTTGAGGTAGCGAATGCATCATAGTATGGCAGATACATTTTAATTCAAGTAATTGTGGTTTTGCAAATAACAGTTGCGGCAGAGGTTTGCAAATGCATTTTTGTGCATTTCAAATGCATCGAGATGTAAGCATATGTGGTGTTTATAGCAGAAGATGCGGTTTAGTAGAGTGATTGTGTCTCAGGAATTGTCAAATGTGTTTCGGTTCAATGAATGTGTTTCAACAGTTGTGTCACAGGTTGCAAAATTTTCAATTTTTTGATGTTTCAAGGAAAAAATTTGATTTGTCAAAGGTCGAATGTGTGTGTCCAGATTTATGAATGTTGTGAATACTGTTTAAGACTCCAGAAAACACTTGAAAAGCACAATATTTTAGTGTAAGAAAATGCACGTAATACAAGAAAAATCCTAATAGGCCAAGGATTTGTAGACTTGGTATAGCCCATCAATATACCCCGGATTGGTGTTGAACACCTCTCCTTCTCGAGAGTGAATAGCTTAGAAGTTTGGTGGCACAGGCTCCCTCCTTGGAACACACTTCTACAGGCACACCAAATTTGGATTCCTGGGTAGTCACTTCCAAGGAACTATTATCTCTACTCAAGGGAGTTAGTAGTGAGTATCTTCAGGCATGATACTATACCCTACACTATACCAAGCAACGACTGAAAATGGTTGGCTTCTAAAAAAATAGGTGTCTAGTAAGGGCATCTGTTTGAGT
The DNA here is from genome assembly GCA_007258455.2 of Sequoia sempervirens. Taxonomy (NCBI): domain Eukaryota; kingdom Viridiplantae; phylum Streptophyta; class Pinopsida; order Cupressales; family Cupressaceae; genus Sequoia; species Sequoia sempervirens. Next base: position 187,520,902 of record VDFB02000002.1, read on the forward strand.
GGCCACACATGGGGTGAGAGATTAATAACTGATTAGGTGGCACTCTAGCCTGAAGAGGTTACACTCAACAGGGTTTATGGGAGTACTACTATGTTTGTGTGACACATAAGCACTCATGGTACTTGAACTTTTCTCAAGCACCCATTTTATATCCCGACTAGAAGTGGCTTGGCTTTAGCCTGTTACCGGTCAAGTTGTCCCTTAAGGTGAATACTTTTTCCCTTAAGGCAAGCCCATTTCTAGAAATAATAACCATTTCTCTTACACCCAGGATCACCTGAAAGCGCAAGGGGAGAGGATACTTCGATTATTAATTTGTAAGGGTTACAAAAAATAAAGTGGGTCTAGCTTTCTAATCACCTAGTTTTTATAAGGTGAGAGCATAATCACCTACCACTTTTCCAAACATAGTCAAGCACTTTAAGATAGATGTTATTTTTAATGCACCAAATGAAATGTTCCTAAATTAAAAATCGTAGACAAAGTGTTTGAAATATTGGTAGACCTTCGAAAAATGTAGTTGCAAAACATGTGTTAGTAGTTTTTAATAAATGTCTTCAACCCACGAGAATCCTAACACCACATGTTGCAACCAAACATTAGAAACTAGTAAATCATATTCTAGAGAATGTAAGAGCAGTAACAAACTGAAAAAGTAAAAAAATGCAAAAAATCAGGAAAAACCCAAATGTAAGAACTCACTAGACAAATGCGTCACGACAGAGTGAACACATCAAAATATTTGTTGTCAAGGTTCACCAGTTGAAAGTGCTATCCTACAAAAAAATGCATCAGAACTAATCAAATACGTCACAATACCTTGCAGATGCATCTAAATGTTGGCAAATGTGTCACGTGAGGTCACAAATGCAGTTGGGTGGTGCAAATACGTCATTTCTTATGATAGATGTGTCGCAACGTTGCGGATGCGGTGTAGAAAACTTCAAATGCATCATTCCTAACCTGCATTTGCAAAATAGAAACATAGAGCCATATGAAAAACACAAAAAATGTAGTATACCACGTCGGGTTCACCAATGTAACTCTGGAAAAATTCAAGGTTTAGTAGATTAATAGCCAATAAACCAGAACCCAAAGCAAATAATGGAGTGCAAAGGAGAAAACATGAAAATAAATGAAACAAAGTTACCACAAATCTTCAATATCCATGGCTGACCTCCATTACACCTTCTAGCTTGCTACAAATAACGATCTACCCTCAGATTTATGTGAGCAATCTAAGACTATGCCATGTCCTACACAAGTGTTGAAGGATTTTTGTAAAATGATTCCATGAAAGCTTAAGTATGACTCAAAAATGTGTAGAAGATGGTTGAAAATGACTAACAACAAATGCAAGAAATTCACGTGAATGTGTCAGGAGAGACCAAAATGAACTCAAAATTTACATTTTATAAGAAAAGGAAATTTTGAATAAATGGACGAGATTAAAAGTCGAATCGACGGACAGGATTGAAAGTTGAGATATGGACAAAACGACTAAAAAAAGTTGGAGAATCAAATTAGTAACGGTCATTTGACTTTTGAATAAAAAGAGCATCTTTTGAATTAAAAATTAATTTAATTCAAAAGTGGGGGAATCATATGACAGTAGGCAATAAATGCCCATTTTCTACCAAAATAAGAAATTTTGACTATTTTAAATAAATAATTTTTATTTAAAATGAGGAAAGTGACATGTGGCCATAGTTAAATAAATTAAAGAATTTATTTAATTAGAAGAGGAATTAAAAAATTATTGACGTATTTAAATAAATAAACAAGATTTATTTATTTAAATAATCTAGAAGAATTAGTGGACAAAAATAATTAAGAAATTTATTTAATTAGAGGGAGACATTAGATAATTAGCGACACATTTAAATAAATAAATTTAAAATTTATTTATTTAAATAATCAGGAAGAATAAAGAGACATAAATTAATTAAATAATTAAAAATTATTTAATTAATAGATGAAAATGGACCGAATAACATAATTAAATATTTTAATTATGCTAGGATGAATGTAGTGAAAAATAGAGCTTGCAGGCCTAGGTCAATTTTTAGTGTCTACAATGAGAAAGTGTTGCAAATGATGAGATGGTGTTTGTAGTGCTTGGTTTCCAAGTGCTTTTCATAAAATTTGAATAGAAGAGGAAATAGTGTGGTAAAGAGTGTTTAATGTAGCAGAGTAGTGTTTTGGTTTTTGCTCCACATTTCTTCCATATTAAAGATCTACTTGTGCGGTTCAGATATGTTTATCAAAGGTTTTTAGAGGTGTTATATCTAGAGTTTCTTATTTTGGATCATTGTGTAGAGAAATTTGCATTCACCAATGTGTGAACTATGAAAGTAGTGTTGTATGGGAGAAATGGTTTTTCTCCGAATTTCTCTGTAGTATGGTTTTTGGTCTTGCAGATCTAAGGGTGGGCTTACATTTCTCATATCTATCCTCAGTTTGAGTTGTTCAAATTTTGGTCCTCCACAAGGTTGGATTCATGTGTTATAGTATGTGGAAGGTTAACTAAGTGTACAGGATGAGTTCATTTTTCAGGTGACAGTTGTTGCAAAGGAAATTGTTGGATTTTAGGGTGTTGATGGGATATTCTAGATTGTGTTCAAGTGATGTGTGTGTTTCATGAGTTGTCTTTGGATAAAAGGATGTGTGTACTTAAATGCTTAATGGTGTTAACACAGGTTCAACTGACCTTGGGTGTTTACATTAATTGTGGATTTTTTGTGGTGTTTGTGGAAGTCTGGCATAATGTGTATGTGTGGATTTAGGTCTGAGTTAAGGTTTGATATGGTCCAATTTCATTCCTCTCCACCACGGGAATGTTTAGTGTTGACCTAATTTGAATTTACATGTTTGAGGTGCGTAAATGACCTTGTAAATTGTTTTCAAGGTTGCAATGGGTATATATGTATGTTGAGTTGATGGAGGATGTGTGGATGATGTGTGAGTGATGTGAATTGTAATGTGAAGTGAAAAAGTGGGAAGTGTAGTGCAAGATTTAACAACTAAGACTACTAGAAGTAGTGAGTAGAAGGTGTTTACATTTAGTTAGAGAATGTGTGAATGCACTATTGGTGTAGTGCTAGAACTTTTCTATTGCTCTGAGATAGATTTCTCATTGTAACAATCTTCTTTCTTCATTTATGTAATCTAGAAGTGAACCATTGGTAGTGATCCCTTATTTGTTTTGGGAAGTGAGCCCTCCAACAATGAGCCTATTATATTTGGTGTTGCAATTACTTTATACTATGAGCTAATCCTCACCGTGGTTTTTCCCTTCTTGGGTTTTCCACATAAATATGGTTTTCTTCTATGTATGGTGTTGATGTGTTGTTATTTTTATTATTTACTTTCATGCTAAATCAGTATAATAAATTAAGGGTTAATAAGGATTTGATGTTAATGAGGATTTGATGTTTTAATGAAAAATTGATTCACCCCCCTTTCTCATTTGTCTTGTGCATTCAACAAGTAGGTTGGTTCCTAAAAGTACATTTAAGGATTTGTGTCTCTTGTAGGTTGGTGCCTACTTCATATTGTAAAATTCAACTTGTTATATTCCTACTTTATGAGGTTGGATTTGGACAATAGTTTCAAGTAGCTATTCTCACTGTGGTTTTTCCCATCTAGGGTTTCCACATACATCTAGTGTTCTCATGTGTGTATGTGTGCTCATGATTGTTACTTGATTAATAATAGTGAAGATTCAAGTTTCATATTCAAATATATGTCTTGAAGTTAAGAGTTATAAATTAATTTTATCTACCAATTCACCCCTAGTAGATTTTGTTCCCTTCACATAGTTTTAATGGCCACAATCAAACAATTTAAATCCATAAGATATTACAATAATAAAATGCTTGTGCAAAATTAGAATTTAAATGTGACATTTTTTCAACCAATGATATTAATGTCATTTGATCAAACTCTATCAAAATTGACCACTAAAACCAAAGTAAATTTAACTTTAGGAATAGACTACAAACTCTAAAATTTAACTTTGAAAATCGACGACACCAAAAATGCAACAAAATTAAAACCAAATTGTTTTGGTTGATGCGGATTGCCAATCCGCCTGAATGCTCCTGTATCATAATGCAAAGCAAAATGGTAATGATGATTTTGGGAATCTAAGGCTTAATAGGGACAACCTATACTAGCATCTTTAAAAATCCTTAATAGGATGAAAAATAAACAAGATCAAACCACTAACAAAAACAATGATGGACATAATAAAAAGCTTGTTTTGCATGTTTTAATTTTTTTCTATTTTATTATTCAAGTTTCTTCACATATAATAATTGAGATGGAATATGTTTACTATTTTATTAAATTATTCAACTTCCATCATGAACATGGGATAATTATCATTACCAACATCTTCCTTAACTACATATCAACCTCTTCAACCTTGTATTTTTTTCTTACTTTGTGCCTTTTATTTTTAGTGCTTCCATTTCTAAGAATAAATTCACCCCTTTTTAAAGGGTCTATTGACACTTCCTTTAAAGCCCTTCTAGTGGTTCCCTCTAAGGGTAAAGGTCCTATGAGGTATGCAAGGTAAATATATTATTCTATATGATATGGTGATCCAAAACATGGTTCCATCAATTTTTATCAAATCTATGAGAAAATTGAACCCATATTGCAAGCATATTTTAACCCTAATGCATTCTTGAATTATTTGTAGGAATTAAAATAATTCAAAGGGGTTTTGGGACAACCTATCCTCATCTGGATATTTTTCTTACAATTAGTTTCAAGACACAAATTCATTAAGTAATCAACATACATTTTTTGCAATTCAAAAACTATTGGTTATCTATATTGGTATTGATGCATGGATTTTTTTATTTTATAAATTCACATATGCTTACCTTGTGTTCATCAATAATATTTAGATTTCCACAATAAAAAAAATGTTGATGATCCCACATATTATTAGAATATATTTAAGTGGTGGGGGAGAGTTGATCAATGGGATAATCTTGAAAATATCCTTTAATAAGGATGAAGATCATTATTTTATTCATTATAATATCATTTTCCCATTCTATTGATGGAGTGCAATGACTGTAAGATTTTTTAGTTGATGTTAGAGGCTTATAGTAGTCACTTGGTGATGGAATCAAGGATATATATGACTCACTTGGAGAGGATTTTTTTTGGTGGTGTTAATAGATTATAACATTCTAGTAAATCTTCTTTATCATAAATTTAGGAATTATGATTATTTTTGTTAGTCCACCATTTTTAACTAAATATTATTCAAAGGAGTGAACCATATTAGAATGAGAGGCACTTCATTTATCACTAAAGGTGTGTGGGTGGGTCTATTTTATTTATTTGATTCGACTTCTTCTATGTTGGAAACCATGCTTATCTTTAGGACTATGTTAATGGTGCAAACATATTAGGGGAATTGTATGAGGTTTTCTTTTTCCAATAGCAAATAATTTTTATAGTCATTTTGGTTAATATGGTTTAACCCTATTTCTATAAGTCCAATTTCTCTATAAGTGTAATTATTATGTCAATAATGGTTTGATCACATTCATCACTCTTTTTGAAATGTAAGATCGAAGGAGTGGGCTTTGGAATTTTAATATTGTTTGTAGATAACTTGTTCTTTATCATATTAGATTCTAGCAAACTAAATGACTTGGGATCTCCTTTTGCATCATAGTTTTTACCTAAATATAGGAAGTGAACCTCCTAGAATAAATTTAAGGGATTCCTTCATCTTTTGTATCTAGGGCCTTTCTAAAAATGAATTAAAACCTATATCTTTTTTAATGACATAAAACATTGTTGGTACAATATTTAGGTTATTGAAACCATGCAATGTATCTCTACAAGTTGTATATTGGTATGAACATATCCCATTATTTAAAGAAGGTAAAATGGTATGATTTTTACTACTTCCATGTATTCTATTAGTTTTCTCTTTATGCAGGTTTCATAAATCCAAACCTATAAATATAGGGTAGGATCTAATTTTTTTTGTTAATTCAACCTCTATGGGTATATATTTTGGTCAAATAGGAAACTAGGATCATGAATCTTCCTATTCTATGGGCTCATTTATAGATCCAATTGGTTTATATACTCTTTAAGGGGTTGATTTATGTGGTTTAAGTACTTCAAACTGATCGCTTGCATTAAAGTTGTATGATGTGATAATAAATTTATGAGAAGATCGGTAAAAGAGATCTTCATGTAAGATCATTTAAGATATTCAATGAGATTTTATGGCCTAATGGGATGAATTTTGGGATATATCATTAATATAGCCTTCCCATGGAATTATTTCTTTTTCTCAATGTTAGGTTTTAGGTTTTCTTCATCATGAACTATCTCCAATAAATCTAGCATTTTAGCTTCTCCTTTTTATCCTAACTGACTAGGTATATTAGGTTCATTGGGGTGATATGTGTTAATCAATCCTGAAGGATCTAAATTATGAATATTTTTCATTATTGTGATGATTAGGAAAATAATCCTAAAATATTTTTATGTTTGTGTTTTTCAAGGTAATGAGAGTTTGCTAAAAAAAAAATTAGTCCTTATCTCTTAAGGATTGAGGAACATTTTGATTAAATATTATTTTTCCTTGAGGATTTTTGAGATGAACCTATTATACTCTCAATGTGACTTTATGCTATGTCCCTTCATGAAATGAGAAAAATTGGTTGTGCTCATATGACTAATGATATGTGTCATATCTATTGTTATAATATTTATAATTTCCCTACAATTAATTATCTCATTGATAATAATTGATTATTTTATGTATTATCAACAATATTAACATTTAACTATTTTATAATATGTGATACCTCCAACCATATCCATTGCTATAACTCTTACTATTATTACTCTTTGTAGGAGGTGTGTCAATAGTTCATTATTATAAGATGATGGTTGCTTTTTAATTTTTAATAGTGGAATGGTTATTTCCATTATTGTCACTATTTTAGATAGTCACAAGTCTTGTATTCACACTATAAATTCTTCACCCATTATCAATATTAGCTTGGCCAATCCTTCGTGCACTTTCTAAAGCTTACTCATAGGATTTATATAATAACTTTTGGACTTCCTCCCTTGTGTCCTTATTGAGGGCATGTAAGAAGAGGTTGAAAATTTCTTGATGACCCATGTTAGGTATGCTACTTTAAAAATAGAGGACTTTCATTCAATTTTTTATTTTAATTTGTTTGTGTACTATTTTATGCTTAGAAATCCCATATTCTTGTCCTTACTAGTTTATTCATGTCAAATGTGGTAAAAAAATAATCTATAAGCTATCAAAAGGAATGCATAGAAGCCTCAAGGAGGAAATAATACCAATTGAGAACAATTCCTTTAGATTATTCAAAAATATATTTTCCATAACTTTATTCCAAGGGATGAGTTTCCTTATAATTAGCGTATATAATTTATGTGAGTTCAAGTTTCCCTTCCCCTTGAATTTTTAAGAATATATGGGAGATGGAATGGAAATAAAATGTTACAAATATTCAAATTGAGATGATCCTTTAGAAATTCTAGGTAAGTTCCTCATAAGGGATGTTGTGAATTTGACAATACTCTTGTGAACATAAGTCATATAGTAGGGACTTATGAAGCAAGTTGAGTTTGTGGATGAATGTTTGTTTGTTACTCATGTATGATTGAATATGTTTGTTGCATATTTATCACTTGGTTTCTTAGTAGATTTATGCAATTTTGTGCTATGTGAACTACACTAAGTTGCATTTTATAGACTTTTTGTTGCTAAGGAGGGAAAAAATCCACATAATTAGTGTTGTGAGAATAGAAACTCAAACAATGCAGTAAATAGGTTGCTTCCTACTTTTGTTCAATCTTAGTAGAAATAGGATTAGTTTGAAATCTATATGTATTTAGTTTTTCCTTTATTTGGATTTTCAACACCTCTAATATCTTCATTCATTGGACAAAGGTAGTTATAAGGTATGGATGTGTTGTAACCTCTAACTTTTGAAATTAACCACCTTGAGGTGGGTTATCTTGAAAAGGGGATGAGTTCCCTAGTTCATTTGTTCTTCAATATTTTTTATAATAAATGTGAAGGGATGATTATCCCTCATGAGGATCTTATAGGTTTCTTTATAAGAAACTCACCTTGTTGTCCATTTGGGTGGTCATATTCTTATAGCTTGTAATGGGATGATCCTATTGATGAATCTTAGATCAAATGAGCACTCAACATGCTCTATCTTAACTTAGGTTTGGTTAGAGAATAGTGTCTCTATGCCAAGCTAGGTTGTTGAAGGTCATGGAATTTGAAGGTTCTTGTCTCCTAGTGTCAAAATATATATCTTCAAACATATAGTAGTTTGATACCACACCATACAATCTAGTGGAAGATATCCATGGAATAAGAGGTTAATTAAAGGGAATAAGCCTCTTAACGCTATTCAATTTTATCATATTCTAGGGGTGCAAGAAGAACCACAAAATAAAACAAATGGAGTGGATGCAAAGAGATATAAAAATAAAAGTGAAAAAACAAAAATATGAACAAACTTACTGTTGTCAATAGATTTGCACCCTGCTGAATGCAATATTCAGCAACCTACTGAAACATGGAAACCTCCTTCAGATGTGGGTGATCTGAGCAAAGAAGGAATCTCCAGAGCGAGTTGGTTCTCCGAATGATTGATCTTACTCTAAATAATTTCTGAGGAAAGGGATAAAAAGATGTCTGAAAACTAAAACCTATGACTATTGATGTTTAACTTATTACTTCTGACAGAAATTAGATCTTGCCACTCACAACAATTCCTTTATTACAATAGTTCCTACAATCTCACCAGTGCATGATTTCATCAATAATTCATATGAAGATTCAGAGACATCGAATACATCATATAACCTGAAAACATGAAACTCTGTGCAAAAAACTCATAAAAGCAGGACATTAAGGCTTCAAAATGAAAACACAAAGCATCAAACTACTGTTACTAGTCTTGAGACAAGAAAATGGAAAGAAGAACTCTGTTGTATTATTGAAACTGAAAGAGTGTCAATCTGCCAAAACTGAGTACAAAGGGTCCACAAGCTCAAAAATGTGTATGAGCAGGAACCCAAATCTGAACTGAGAAGGAGAGCTAAAAAGACTAAGTCTTTTGAAAGACATAACTCTCAAGAAACCCTAATTCGAGCTCAGAAAAAAGCTCAAGGAAAAAAGCTTCAAATTGTCTCAAAAACTGCATAAAAGCAGAAAAAAGCATATTGCTTTTATGATGAACCTATCAAGCCTCTAAAAATAGGTTGAATCCACTTTAAAAGCTCAAAAAACACCTTATCTCTCCAAGATAAGACTCAAATCCGACCAAGAGAAGAAGTCAATAAAAATCTGCTAAAAATAGTAAGAAATCATAAAACAATTTATAAAAGATTGCTTTACAATTCTGCTTTATAGAGTTGCAGATTTTACAATTTATCTTATTTTTTGCAATTAAAGATTAAAAATCTTTTGCAAAAGAAAACTTCTTATCCCTCCATTACAATGCTTTGATTTTCTCAAAAAATCATAAAATACTAAAGTATACCATTATCTTCTCATCAAAGCTTCAATTGATTTCTCTAAAATCAACTAAAAAAACAAGGAACCCTAAATAAATAATCACCAAAACATAACCCTAGGTCATAAGGTATTCACTATTACATTCACATTACTTTCTCATAAAACAATAACATAATCCATATTCAAGCCTTCATAATTCACTAAGGCAAAAGAATAAGTCTTAAAGAATTAACATGTCGACCTAGTATAGGAATTTTCATCCTCCCCGCATATACCTTAGACTTCAAACTTTGATTAAAATATGATGCAAAGCCACTCATTCGAATTTCTCCATGTGTTTTGACCGAAAATTCTAGATGATGATAAGGTCGAATTAGGGTTTCAACAAAACAAAGTCAAACCCTAATAATCACTACATTTCACACTCTCCACTTTGAAGGAAAAGAGCTCTGGCTGAAATGAACGCCACCATGATTGAGTTGAATCTGAGCTTGTGTGCTTCGAGAATCTCTAGTTCTTCCCTCTGACAGTCGAAACTCAATCTGGGTAAGCTTGTTCTTTAGAGTATTGAAGTTCTTTACTCTCTTCAAGAAATAAGAAAGGCCACTAAGGCCGCAGACTATCATGCCTCCTCCTAACTTCTCCTTGCTCGGTCTTCCTCCTATGAGCTCGAGTTCCATTTGAAAGCTCTATGAGAGAGCTCATGGGTTATTGCTTTTGCTTCCTATTCACAAGGTAAGCTTCTTGTCATAGTTTCAAGGCTTCTCATTCTTGTTCGTTATGGCCTTAAGGCCATGGTTAATACAACTTCTAATGCCTCCTCTTTGCATTTTCTGTGCTCATATTTACTGTTTCTATGTTCCATTCCCACAATGAGAGCTCGACTATTCTTTAAGAGCTCGAAATCTTGGCTTCTGGACTCTCTTTGGAGCTCCTGGTTGCGGCTATTCATACTCTCCTCAGATATGGACTAGTAATCTTTTTCCCTTAAGCTCGGATCTCTTCTTTACTCTTCAGAAAACTAAGGAATCCCTCTTTTATTTTATGAATTTTTGGCCATGTTCAGGCTGCACCAGATGTATATTATAGAAAGCACTATAAGAAGCTTTGGGCTTGACCCGAAACAAGAAATTCATCTTCTTGTATATCTGAAGACATATCCGCTTGTGGGTATCATGAGAATTCGAATAAATTTGTATTTTCTTCATCCTGAAGCTCGACTCTCCAGAAAATTGGCATTTTCATGTCATTTGCTATTTTATGCAAAACCCCATATGGGTTATCACTGCAACTGTAATTCCTTGTATTTTAAAAGTAAACCCTGAAAATGGGTATTCGAGATTCAAAACTGCATATTATTGTATGATTCAATTCATATGGGTTCAACCCAAATGACCAATGATCTATTTTCGGACTTCTGAAACAAAAGAACGACATGGGTATTTGTATATTTTGCAGAAAATGTATCTATTCTGATTTCTCTTCAGAGCTCGACCACCAATTCTTTGCATTTATTCTTGTTATTTACTTGACAAACCCTCTCATGGGTATCACTGGAAATGCAAAACTTCATGGTTTTATGCATTTATCTATTTTATGTAAAAACCATATGGGTTAGTTCTGAAAGTTACAATTTCTGTTATTTAAAACCAAATCATCATGCGAGTACCCTGTTTGTTGTATCATTTGCTTTCAAAAATAAAACTCTTGTGAAAGAAACAAAAATCTGTGCATTTATCTACATTCAACTTATGGGCTCGACCCAAATGACCAGTGGTCTCTGCTTTTGTTGGCATTTCTGTGTCTTTTAATTTCCTCCATATAAATGCTTGACACTTAGAAGAGAAAACAACATTGTCTAAAAGCTCCCATATGACAAAATACCTAACTTGTTGTTCTAAAAAACACACCCATATGGGTAAAATTGGAAATGCTGAAAGTCTGATTCACATGGTATCCTACCTTCTTTAGCTTTCTTCATGGAAATATTATAGAAATTTCGTCTTTAACAAGACCTTCTCTTGGAAATTGAATGAAAACTGATACTCTACTTTGAAATTTTGTCCAAAAAGAAAACTCACATGGTGAGCTGGAAACACATCTGTTTACCTTTAATACTCTCATGCAACTTAGCTCAACCACCATGGTTTCTTTTGCACTTTCAGTTGCAAAAAACCTGGACCTGACATTTTTTATTAAACTGGGTTTGATCTCTCTCTTATTTCTGCATTTTCAAACAATCATGTAAAACTTAGGCTTCTAAAGTATTCGAATTTCTTACTTTCAACATGATTCTTTGTGTCTCTTCCTAAAGAAAAATGAACCACAAACCTATAAAATTATGGAAATGTCCCTTGTTTGAACTATAGCCATATGAGTTCATGCTATTTCCTTTCCCACACAGAATTTACTTACTTATTCCATGCACAATCTGCTCATTCTGAAAATAACCCTTATGTGTTTAAATTCTTATAAAAACTATGTACACACCACTGTTCCTTTGGATTCCTTAACTCTAACACACATCAACCTTCGCCTTTTTCTCTTGAACTTAGTAGAGATTTTAGATTGAAACATTTCAACACTGTGGACTACCTCTATTCATCAGCTCCTATGCATAACTAACACCATCAGAACACCTTCTGGAAAGAAACTGCTATCATTTCTTTGTCATTCTGGGACAACATTTCTCACCTTGAGATTCTTGAAGCTGTATTTGACTTACCAGTCAAACTAGAACTGGTTATTCTTTTTTCACTTTGAATGCATTGTCTGTGTTTCGTACTCTTGAGCTTCAACATAGTACTCTTCATGCATTTTTATGTCCCACTTCACAACCTGCTCTTTAAATCTATTCTCTTTCATGATGAAATTTGAAACAAAACTGTTTATTAAGGCATAATGTATGCATGTTCACTATCCTTGACTGTGAAAAGAATACTAATGAACTAGAACTCGCATGACATATACGATCATGATGAACACAAAACATGAACTATGCAACAATGTTTGATATAAATGTACTCAGTTGAATTGATTGAGTGAACTAAACTCACTGTTCACCTGTAGCCTTCAGAAAAATTAACCTAATCATTATGAATGCACAGTTGGTTTAGTAGCTTGATAGATAACTCTGTTTACTCTTTCAGTTGTATTTCATTTCCTTTAATGAACATGATGATGTAATCTTTAAATCGTCCCATTTAATGAATAGGGCGGCATGCCGAGCTCTACCCTTGTGGGAGCCCATTTTTCTCCACATGCTTGGTCTTTGAATAATGATTAGCTTCGTGATTTTTCCTATACCTGCACAAGGAAACAAACAGTGTTAGCATAAAATAGAATATGATGATCATGATATTATTATTTCTCCTTCAGCTCACTTCCTCTACACTTGATTGATTGTTTCAATGCATAATTAATAGTAAGTTGCACTATTGTGGGTGCCTCATATAGATTTCTTCATAATCAGAGCCATTGACACCCCCTCTTTTCTCTTATAGGTTGACGGAGCTCAAGAAGACAAAGGTGCACCATTCAGCGTCAACAGTTGATAATCAGGCAATGATGATTATGTCATCACTTATATGTTTTATTTTCTGCATCTTCAGTAGTGTAATGTGCTATTAGTGATATATTGCAACAGTCACATCCACGGCTTGTGTGGATCTTTGATTTCAATTCTATGCTTTCATTTGAAAGGAAAATGCATTCCAATGCAAATCTTTGTAATATCATTCTGATTCTTGAAATCAAATGAAGCCTTGTAAAATATGAGTCTTTTCATGAAATAAATGAAAGCATTTAAAAATGCTTTGTTGTTTACATGCTCAATTTTTACTTCATTCATTTCTGGAATATTTGAATAGCACTTTGAAACTCCATTTCTTCTTTTAAATGCACAATTGTTACTTGATGAATCATGAATGAATGCAAAACAACACTTTAAACATAATCTGCAATTTCACCTCATGATATAATAACATTTAGGTAGCTCTTCCAATCGAGTTGTGGAAAAAAATTGGTAACATTTTGGCGATTTCCGCTATATGCTTGCCTGCTAAGCATAGATCAGTGGCCTTTAAACAATTCATTGGGCACGGAGTCAATTATGCCCCTTCTTGAAACTCAGAAACTTGGATAGCAACACTCCAAACAACAACAAAGAAACAAAACTGAACTGAAAGCAAACTAACAGGCCCTGATGGCCAACAGAACAATGCGCAACAGTGCTTAGGGAAAGCAAAAGGACTAAAATTAAATGTGTGAAAAACACTTATTTGCAAACTACTCTACTAACAATGAGATAAGTTATCTCAAAGGCAGTGCTTGAGGTGGATCCCATTAACTGGGATAGACAACACCTCACCAGTCATCTTGGAAAGTTGGAATGCATTGTGCTCCTTCCATTCCGTGATCACATAAGGCCCGTCCCACATTGTATCGAACTTGGAATGTCATCCAGGTCTGCTCTTGAATTCATTCCACTTGAAAACTAAATCCCCAACAATGAAATCATGAGGTCTCGCCCTCTTGTCAAAAGAGTTCTTCATATGAGCTTGATGTATCTCCAGCTGTCTAAGAGCTTCCTTTCTGGTTTCTTCGAGCTCTATCAACTGTGCAAACCTCACCTCAAGAGGTTATTCATTCAGCAACTCTAGTTCTTTAACATAACTTAAGGTTGGTAACTCAATTGAAATAGGCAACTTAGCCTCTTTACCATAAGTCAGAACGAAAGGTGAACAACCAGTGGCCCTTTTAGGAGTTATCCTATCAGCCTAAAGGGCTAGCTTCAGTTTTTCATGCCATGTCCTTTGATTATCTTTGACAGTCTTCTTCATTATCCGAATCAGATTATTATTTGTAGATTCCGCTTGTCCATTTCCTTGCGGATAATAATTGGAAGATGTGTTCAAATAAATTTTATTTCTAACAGACCAATCTGAAATCCTTAAACCAATAAAAGCTAAACCATTATCTGAAATGATTGAATCTGGAACACCAAATCTCGATATGAGATCTTGATAGAAGTTAAGAACTGAAGTCTCGTTTGCTTCCTTCAAAGCAATGGCTTCGGTCCATTTTGTAAAATAATCTGTGGCAGTAAGAATCCATTTATGACCCGCACTTGAAGGTGGATTGATAGGGCCGATAAAATTTAAGCCCCACTTAGCAAAGGGTTGTTCTACTTGAATCGGATGCAGGGGCAGTGGTGTAAGCCTTTGTTTATCGGAAAATAAAGCACATTTCTCACACTTTCTGACCCAAGCAATAGCATCTTTAAACAAATCTAGCCAATAATAACCAGCTCGCATAACTTTCAGAGCTACTGTTCTTGTAGCAAAGTGACCTCCTGAAGGTCCATCATGAAACTCTGCTAACAGCTTGTCAACCTGATTAGGCTGAATGCAACGTAATAAGACACCTTGGAAATCTCTCCTATAAAGAATGCCATCAATGATTGCATAAGGGATGGATTGTAATATGTAGTACCTTCTTTTTGCTCTATCTAAGCCTTCGGGGCACTCACCAGTTTGCAGATAATGCATCATCTGCTGCAACCAAGTAACAAGAGGTACTGGAACAACAACTACATCATTATTTAACACTGTTTCTGTATTTGCAGCCTCATTTAAGTTGCTACTCTCATTACCAACAATCTGCTCACAAAAACCCTTGCCTCTAACGAGCTTGGTTACTTTTATATCAACATCGAACTCCATTACTTTGGTAATCCAACCAACACGCTTATCGTTAATATCCTTGTTAAGCAGAAAATCTTTAACAGTTGAATGAGCTACCAATAAATGAATCTTGCTGTTGGACAACATATGCTTGAACTTCTTCAAACTTCTTATAACAGCAAAAACATGTTTCTCAATAAAATAATATTTTACCTCGTAATCATGCAAAACTTGGCTGAAAAACGCAACAGGCTGCTCCAAGCCTTCTTCGTTTTGCTGGAATAACATGGTTGAAACTGTATCAACTCCTCCAAAAGCATACAAAATAAAGTCTTTGTCAAAGTTTGGATTAATGAGAGTAGGAGTGGTTGCAAGTGCTTCCTTGATCTGCTCGAAGCTCCTTTTACCTTCCTTGGTCCAACTGAATGGCATATTCTTCTTCAGCATAGAAGTAAGAGGATGCAACAAGGCTGCGATATTTGGTATGAATCTCTTCACAAAATTTATTCTCCCAAGAAATCTTTGCAAGCCTTTCTTCTGAGCTGGTAATGGCAATTCCAGAATTGTGGAAACTCTTTTAGGATCAATTGAAATACCTTGCTTCGAAACAATGTGTCCAAGTAGTTTGCCTTCGTGCACTGAAAATATACACTTCTTTAGATTGAGAGACACTTCGAACTCTCTACACCTCTGAAAAATATGTTCCAAATGATCCAGGTGTTTGTTAGCATTTCTAGAAAAAACGGTAATATCATCTAAGTATACCAGAACGAAATTGTTCATGAGGTTGTGAAAGGCCATATCCAAGCACGCTGAAAAGTTGCTCCAGCATTGGATAAGCCGAAAGGAATTTTCTTGTAGGCCATTGTGCCCCACTTGGTTGTAAACGCTATTTTGAACTAATCTTCTTGCTTAACCAGAATCTGGTTGTAACCTGAGTAACCATCTAGCAAAGAAAATTTGTTAGAACTAGAAACTACTTGTAAAAATTGTTCCATGGACAGGAGTGGGTAATGGTCTTTCAATGAAGCTTTATTTAAATCTCAGAAATCGACGCATAGTCTAATTTCCCCACTTTTCTTCCTGACTAGCACTAAATTTGACACCCAAGAGGTGTGCTTGATAGGAAAAATAATACCACTCTCAACTAGCTTATTCATTTCAGCCTTCATAAGGTGCTCTAACTTGGGATTAAGCAGTCTATGTTTTTAGGTTTTGCATCGGGTTCAAGCTCGATGGTATGTTGGGCTAGTTTGGGGTTAAAACCTCTCAAATCCTTGTACTCCCAAGCAAAAACATCACTAAATTTCTGACATAACAGAATAAAAGCTTGTTGTTCATCTTGACTACATACCTTTCCCAACTTGAGAAGCTTGCCTTTGCAGATTTCAATGGCTGCATAATGTTCTTCTTTAACTGTCAAACTACATTTGTCTTTTCGTACTTCATCATCTGAGTTAAACATGGATTCCAATGTCACCAAACCTTTTGGCAGCTTATTAGTCTTTAATTGCACAATCTGGTCTTCATATTGTTGCTGCCATTTTTGTTGATTTCCATCTGCGAACTCAGCTTCAACAATCAAAAAATTCATGATTTACTCATCGCTGTCAAAAACCTGCCAGCTCACATTATTGTTAGGTACAAAAGGTATGACCACTATCTTCACATATCGATGTGCTTCTACCTTATGAATCTCCTTGGGAATATCAAACTGGGCTCCTATGGTAGCAAGCCTGTCAGCATGCTTATTTTGATTTCGAGGAATCGCCATGATGTTAAAAGCATTAAAATCTTCCATTAAATCCCATACACAATGCTTGTATTTCTTAAGCAAATCATTCTTAGCAGCATTCAAATTTTTGACCTGATTAACAATCAATTCTGAATCACCAAAAACTTACAAGCATTTAATACCTCATTTGTGGGCCCATTCAAGGCCATGCACCAACGCTTCGTACTCGGTTGTATTATTTGAACAGCTGTAAGAAAATCTGCAAGCTGAAAAATACTTATCTGCTTCAGGTGATATCAACATAGCTCCACCCCTGGCACCCACACTGCTCCTCGAACCATCGAAATAAAGCTTCCAAAGCTCATTATCCTTCTCTGTAGATGGTTCATCTTCTTTACAAAGATTAGGCATATTGCAATCAGGCTCTCAGATCATATAGATTCCTAATCCTATCTCATTTGTGTGCTAGAACAGATCAAGCTCATGATCTTCGGCTGCCCATTCATCTAGATTGATGTTGTCTACATGGGTGCAGTAGTCTGAGGTCATGGTTTGCTCCTCCAGTGCAGAGGTGGCGTAGAGGTTAGCGTTTATAGGATTTGGCGAGTATGGTTCGATATGGTCTTTGGCGAGAGGCTAAGACTTTATGGTCACTTTCGTACCATACCTAGTTCTAAAAAACAAATGAGACCAATCAGAAAACAAAAACCCACCCAACTTGGCTATGAAATCCCTTGATAGACAAATGACAAAGTGCGGCGGTAAGTCTATGAAATGAATATCTTGATGAATAGCAAAACTTGCAGATGCGTGCAAGGTAAGAGCTAAATTCTTGATAATACCAGCAATCTTAACAACAGATCCATTTAATTGCACTACACTTTTCTGAGGATTAGGCTCATAAACAAGACCTAACTTATCAGCTAAACTCTTAGGCATGACTAAACTATTGGCACCATAATCAACCATACAGTTATGAACAATTTTATCGCCAATGATCAAACTTAAATAAAATGGAGGGGGTTTTACCTCTTTTGCTTTCTGCCCACTTTTATCCTTCGGGTCATTAGCCATCACAACCTTTGCAACTCCTTGATTAGCATTGTAAGAAATAGACAACTCAGCCAAAGCGTTGTGCAGTAAACTTTTCTTCCCTAGAAGTTGTAGAGCATCTAATATTGACATGGTAACAGTTATTTTCTTGAGATGCTCAACTATATTGAATGATGAAGAGTTTACCTTCTACTAGTTTTTTGTGACAGCAGCATCATTTTGCCTCTACAGAGGCTGCAAATGCATTCCCAGTTGCTCCTTGTAGGGTATCTCCTATCCTCTTTGCAATATCTGCATTTTAGGCTGCATGGCAGCGTTAACTTCTGATAAAACAAGTTGTTTACTAATTATAGGCTACTACTGTGAACTTCCAACTTGCTGTCCTGGATCCATAGCCCTCTTTTTTGACTTGGTATTAGCCGAAATAGGAGAATTTTTCTGATTTTGGCCATTCACGCCATAGAATTTAGAGCTCTTCTAGTTCGGCAAGGCAACCTCCACATTATCTTGTTGTTCCTAATTCTGATTTGCAACATTCTTTGAAACAACATAACTATTCTGAACCATTAAAGCCTGATTTCTCATTCCATTGGTGCACGCTGATTGGCTATGGGGCTGATTGCACAGGTAACACCAATCGCAATCCTGGGAAACATTATTTTGTGGCACAAGTTCCTTTGACGAACTAGCTATGTTCGGATTGTATGGCTGGAATGGCTTGGGGTTAAAATTCCTTCTTTGGGCTTGATAATCATTTTAAAAAATAGGCCTATTTTGTTGGTTTTACTGATAAGGGGCTTGATAAGGCTTACTTTCTTGGCCAACATGCTTTTAAATAGTCACGAGATCATTTTCAAAGGTCTTTAATATACTTTTAAGCTCTTGCATCTTCGGATTTGGGGCTGGGGCAGTGACCTCTTGGGTTGTATTATGGTAACCTATCGCTGGAACAAGTAGGACAATAGCCAAAGGAGGTATAATAGCAGGAATAGGTGGTTGTATTTCTAGAAATAAAGGCATAGGGGGTCTAGGAGCTATGTCTCCAGCTTGAATGAGGCAATTTTCAGCGTTAATGGCTATATTGTAAGCGTTAGGAAGTGTTAGTCCACCCATAGACTGAGTTCATAACAACAATCTTATTGTTCGAAGCTTTTAAATAAAACAGAAAAGCATGTGTCAGTAAGGGTTTTACCGTTGCAGGAATCCTATCCCAGGTTCTTTGGAATCGGTAATTGAAGTCAACCAAATGCTTTTGTGGTGCCCTTTGAATGGTGTTGAGCTATTCTAATAAGGAAAAGTTGTCAGATTTATCAGAAAAATGTTGGTATAAGCCATTACCTAACGCATCCCATGTTGCGATTGAATTGGTTGCAAGGCCTCTGAACCACTGCAATGCTTTTCCCTTAAGTGACGCAGCTAACAACCTTAGTGCGGTGTTTTCTTGCGTGATATTGTACACTAAGCATAGCGTGGCTACGTCACAGATGTGCTCGATTGGTGTAGTGTAATATTCTCTGGTGAAGTATGGCAGTCCTATAAGGGCTGCTACTAGAATATCAGCATGCTAAAGTATATTTAATGGGGCACCACCATTGAAGGGCGCGAAAGGATGCTGCCTCAGTGCTGCCATTGGTGGTACTTGTGAAATCAGGATTGGAACTCCTGGTGATAACACCAAGGAACTGAAAATTAGAGGTGTTGACTTTCACCTCGTGGGTGCTTCAAAAAGCCTCCTTGCTGTCCTGCCTCTACTTTGTGATGGGGATAGCTCTTGATACTTGAAGGGCACATAACTTGATCTTGTTTGAATGATTCTCATGCGTGGGCTGCACTAGCATGCAGAAAATAGAACCGGAGTCACCAGGTATATTGTAATAACCTCCAGAAGGCTAGAAAATCTGTTGCATACACCAAACAGCAAACTGAAATATTAAAAATTCTCTGAAAGTAACTTTCAAAGTCCCACCAGGCGTGCCAAAAACTGTTGTCAATAGATTTACACCCTGCTGAATGCAATATTCAGCAACCTACTGAAACATGGAAACCTCCTTCAGATGTGGGTGATCTGAGCGAAGAAGGAATCTCCAGAGCGAGCTGGTTCTCTGAATGATTGATCTTACTCTAAATAATTTATGAGGAGAGGGATAAAAAGATGTCTGAAAACTAAAACCTATGACTACTAATGTTTAACTTATTACTTCTGACAGAAATTAGATCTTGCCACTCACAACAATTCCTTTATTACAATAGTTCCTACAATCTCACCAGTGCATGATTTCATCAATAATTCATATGAAGATTCAGAGACATTGAATACATCATATAACCTGAAAACATGAAACTCTGTGCAGAAAACTCATAAAAGTAGGACATTAAGGCTTCAAAATAAAAACACAAAGCATCAAACTGTTGTTACCAGTCTTGAGACAAGAAAATGGAAAGAAGAACTCTGCTGTATTATTGAAACTAAAAGAGTGCCAATCTGCCAAAACTGAGTACAAAGGGTCCACAAGCTCAAAAATGTGTATGAGCAGGAACCCAAATCTGAATTGAGAAGGAGAGCTAAAAAGACTAAGTCTTTTGAAAGGCATAACTCTAAAGAAACCGTAATCCGAGCTCAGAAAAAAGCTCAAGGAAAAAAGCTTCAAACTGTCTCAAAAACTGCATAAAAGTAGAAAAAAGCATATTGCTTTTATGATGAACCTATCAAGCCTCTAAAAATAGGCTGAATCCACTTTAAAAGCTCCAAAAACACCTTATCTCTCCAAGATAAGACTCAAATCCGACCAAGAGAAGAAGTCAATAAAAATCTGCTAAAAATAGCAAGAAATCATAAAACAATTTATAAAAGATTGCTTTACGATTCTGCTTACAGAGTTGCAGATTTTACAATTTATCTTATTTTTTGTAATTAAAGATTAAAAATCTTTTGCAAAAAGAAAACTTCTTATCCCTCCATTACAAGGCTTTGATTTTCTCAAAAAATCATAAAATACTAAAGTATACCATTGTCTTCTCATCAAAGCTTCAATTGATTTCTCTAAAATAAACTTAAAAAACAAGGAACCCTAAATAAATAATCATCAAAACCTAACCCTAGGTCATAAGGTATTCACTATTACATTCACATTGCTTTCTCATAAAACAATAACATAATCCATATTCAAGCCTTCATAATTCACTAAGGCAAAAGAATAAGTCTTAAAGACTTACATGTCGACCTAGTATAGGAATTTTCGGCCTCCGCACATATACCTTAGACTTCAGAATTTGATTAAAATATGATGCAGAGCCACTCATTCGAATTTCTCCATGTGTTTTGACCAAAAATTCTAGATGATGATAAGGTCTAATTAGGGTTTCAACAAAACAAATTCAAACCCTAATAATCACTACATTTACTTACTTATTCCATGCACAATCTGCTCATTTCTCAAAATAACCCTTATGTGTTTAAATTCTTATCAAAATTGTGTACACACCACTGTTCCTTTGGATTCCTTAACTCTAACACACAACAACCTTCGCCTTTTTCTCTTGAACTTAGTAGAGATTTTAGATTGAAACATTTCAACACTATGGACTACCTCTACTCATCAGCTCCTATGCATAACTAACACCATCAGAACACCTTTTGGAAAGAAACTACTATCATTTCTTTGTCATTCTAGGACAACATTTCTCACCTTGAGATTCTTGAAGTTGTATTTGACATACCAGTCAAACTAGAACTGGTTATTCTTTTGTCACTTTGAATGCACTGTCTGTGTTTCGTACTCTTGAGCTTCAACATAGTACTCTTCATGCATTTTTATGTCCCACTTCACAACCTACTCTTTAAATCTATTCTCTTTCACGATGAAATTTGAAACAAAACTGTTTATTAAGGCATAATGTATGCCTGTTCACTATCCTTGACTGTGAAAAGAATACTAATGAACTGGAACTCGCATGACATATACGATCATGATGAACACATAACATGAACTATGCAGCAATGTTTGATATAAATGTACTGAGCTGAATTGATTGAGTGAACTAAACTCACTGTTCACCTATAGCCTTCAAAAAAATTAACCTGATCGTTATGAATGCACAGTTGGTTTAGTAGCTCGATAGATAACTTTGTTTACTCTTTCAGTTGTATTTCATTTCCTTTAATGAACATGATTATGTAATCTTTAAATCAGCCCATTTAATGAATAGGGCAGCATGCCGAGCTCTACCCTTGTGGGAGCCCATTTTTCTCCACCTTCTTGGTCTTCGAATAATGATTAGCTTCATGATTTTTCCTATACCTCCATAAGGAAACAAACAATGTTAGAATAAAATAGAATATGATGATCATGATATTGTTATTTCTCCTTCAGCTCACTTCCTCTGCACTTGATTGATTGTTTCAATGCATAATTAATAGTAAGTTGCACTATTGTGGGTACCTCATATAGATTTCTTCATAATCGGAGCCATTGACACCCCCTCTTTTCTCTTACAGGTCGACGGAGCTCAAGAAGACAAAGGTGCACCATTCAGCGTCAACCGTCGATAATCAGACAATGATGATTATGTTGTCACTTATATGTTTTATTTTCTGCATCTTCAGTAGTGTAATGTGCTATTAGTGATATATTGCAACAATCACATCCACGGCTTGTGTGGATCTTTGATTTCAATTATTTTCTTTCATTTGAAAGGAAAATGCATTCCAATGAAAATCTTTGTAATATCATTCTGATTCTTGAAATCAAATGAAGCCTTGTAAAATATGAGTCTTTTCATGAAATAAATGAAAGCATTTAAAAATGCTTTGTTGTTTACATGCTTAATTCTGTACTTCATTCATTTCTAGAATATTTGAATAGCACTCTGAAACTCCATTTCTTATTTTAAATGCACAACTGTTACTTGATGAATGATGAATGAATGCAAAACAACACTTTAAACATAATCTGCAATTTCACCTCATGATACAACCAGCTCCGCCAATTGAGCTATGACAAAAAATTGGTAACACTTACTCAAAAGTATTTTTTGTTCATTAGGCTCACTAGAATAGTTTTTATTCAAAATTAACCTAATAACATGTGTGATTTAGACTCCAAAACAATAAATTTAACTACAACCTTGCTAGATGTACTTAGCTAGATATTCATACTCCTATGGAAAGAGCCACTTGAATGGTGGTGGGACCAATTGTTTGTTCTAAATTCATTAGGAACCATAACATTATAAATGGTAGTTGTTTTATTTGTATGGTCTCTTTGTGGGTTGAGTTTATGGTTTTTATGGTTTGATCGATTTAATTCATGAAGTTGAGAGACTATACCTTGTAAATTAAAATGTGTTTTATTTCTCCTTGATGATATCTAATTCTTACCTTTCTTGTTCACAAAAGAAATTTAAGATTTGACCCTAAATTTAGAATATTCTTATAATGTGGGTCCTTATATTGTTTTTCTCTATTTTTTTGTAGAATTTGGATTTGTTCCTTAATAGTTTTTTTAATATTTTTTTCTTGAATTGGAAGGTTTTCCTTGTTTTCATCTAATATAGTTATTATATAGTCTTCCCTTTGTGTAAGAGGGAAATTGATCGATGGAATACAACAATGAAATCAAATGAATTTAAATCAACACAAGATAAATCCCAACCTACTCATGAAATGTGATTGTAAAGCAATGAATTCAGCAAGAAATGTTAGCATAAATGAGAACATAAACAAATTCAAAGACTACAATTTTACCATCCCATGTCAGAGTGTATTTGTATTGATAATGAATATTGGATTACTTGATCAATACAAAGCCTCCATGTTGCAAAAGATTCAAAATTATTAGTAATGGTGATCTAGAATGCAAGTATTTGCTCAATGTGCTTCAATAGAAAATTTGACATGACCTCTCCACAAATTCTCCAGATTATTCGATCTTTTTTTAGAAGGAAGAAGGTTGTTTTATAGATTTTTAGGTTTTAGATGAATGATCAAGATGCAACAATGAGAGATCATGATCAACCATTGAGAACTGTTGAGAGGAAATAGATTGATAAATTAACTCCTCTGATTGATCCAATTAAGGATTTTAATTGAATAATTAGTGGGATTATATTGAATAATTCATGGGATTGAAGAAATCAGGTTGCATTTTTAGTGGGATTGAAGAAAACGGGTCCAGTGTTTAGTGGGATTAGCATACTCGACGGGATTGGGAAATAGATTGAGAAATCAATGGTCATGATTTATTCAATCAAGATATGTAAGGATGAATTCGCTAATTTAATAATTAATTAATGTTTGAGAGGAACGTGCAAGTTGTGTTTGGATTTAATAAATAAAGGTATATTTATTTATTTTGACCATGATGAGTGATTTTGGGGAAATTGAATAATTGATTTAATTATTCAAATTCAGAGAAGAGAAAGTAACTTAATTAAATAATTAATGATTACTATTTAATTGATTTAGGAGAACAAGTAATGTTAGTGACATAATTAAATAATTTATGTTTATTTAATTAATTAGGAAGAATAAGGTTAAATTAGGTGATGACATGGTGAATTAATTAAATAATTTGAGATTATTTAATTAATAGAAAAAAATTAGGGTTAATGATGCAAATGATCTTAGAAAGGGGATTAATGATGTTAATGAAGTGATATGCAATAGTGATAATGAAAATGATGTAGATAATGGAAAAATTTGATTCAGGATGTGTGATATGTGTTAAGCCATTTTTACATGTCTACATTTTGCCCCTCTTTGACACAAAATGTTGGTTACATCGTTTCCAAGAATTTGATGTTTGGATAAATATTGAAAAATTTAATATGCCCCACTATTCCCTAATGGTTATCAGAAGGATGGTAAGACGTTGGGCTACCCCCTTAAGAGGTCAGCCAGAAAAATTACCTTTTTAGGTTGCATGCTCAACTAGGTTTCAGAGTAGTTTCAATGTGTTGAAAATGAAGAATTAAGGCCTAGGACTCATGTTCAGGGTTCCAAATGATCATAGGTACTCCCAAAATTGACCTAGAAGGGGTCCTAGGTGAAAAATTAGGGTGAAATTACCCCTCATTTGCATGCTTTGAGTTGATAGATTCTTGCCTATAGACCCTTTTAGTGTTTTGTTGCTACAAATGTCAATCTGTGATGCCTCAAGTTTTAGGAGTACCACATAGAGCAGACATGGTCAGGTAGTACCGATGGCTAGCCAACATAGGGATTGTGGTATGTGTATCTTTAATTTTTACTATCATCATTTTTTTGCTTGCATAATTAATGCTCAACCTCAGACTAGGCGATAGTGGAAATTCTAGGAAAAACTCGCTATTGGTGTGATACAAATGCTATCATTGTTTTTTTATGGCTGCTATTGAGAAATATGACCACTTTTGTAAAATATAACTACTTTTGCAAAGGATGACTGCTATTGAATGGCCACTTTTGTCAAATTTGGTTGCACATTTTGAATTTTTAGGGTTTTGGCCGCTTTAAAAAAATATGGTTGTTATTGCCCCTTAAACAAGTGTGCTATCACCAAGGATAGTTGCTATTGCTAAGAACAACCACTATCACCCTAGGAAAAGTGTTCTATTTCCCAAAATAACTGATTTGGAATGTTATATTGAAGATTTAAGTTCTCAACCTGATTTTATAGCAAAATTTTGATGTTGTGGGTTGAATGCTTGTAGGCTATCTTATGTCTATTATTCATGTAACAATGGAGACCTCAACTTATGGATGGGTTAGCCACTTTTTCAAGAGCTCAAGAGATATTTTCTTGGTGCCATTGGATTGTGATATATAGCCTATATGCTAGCTATTAGGGCTCATCGGGCTATTATGAATGCTTTGGTCAAGAGGTGGCTTTTAGAGACCTCTTCATTTCATCTACCCATAGGAGAGTGTATTGTTACCCTGGAGGATGTATGGAAAATTTTGAGGATCCCCATCCATGGAGAGTTGATCAATTACAATGTTAGAAGGGGTACAAGATCTATGCAAAGGTTACTTGGTGTTCAATAGCTTCGGGTGGTTGACTATTAGATTGAATTGGCTCCCTTTGTGGATGATGCAGACCTGAAGGTCATTGTCTTGGAAGGTTTTATTATTGGTCCCTTGATGCCCAATAGGAGGGCTAAGGGGTTTTCCATTAGTTGGGGCATTGTCATAGAGCAGATGATGGAGCACGAGATAGTGTATGCTTAGGTTCAGTGTGTGTTGGCCCATCTTTATAGGGATATTCACGAGGCCATTTATAGGGGTGGAAATAGTATATTAGTTGGTGCTAGTTTATTGCATTTTTGGGCTTGGGAGAGGATTTCTATCACCTAACCAGAGGGCATGCGAGATAGGGATGCTCATGATCCCTATGGTTACCATTATTTTGATTACCTACATTACACTCAACTAGGTAGATTGTCCTATTGGAGGGTAGTTTTTAATGATATGATAGACTTTACCTAGTGGTCCTATAGAGATTACGAGGCTTGGACGGATGACCAGTAGCATTTGGTTTACTACAAGAAGAATCAATTTTTGATTGGTAAAGACGACATCATTCTTGAGAGATAACTGCCAGATAGTATATTCTCAAAAAAATTCGTGAGTGCCAGAATCATTTGACCGATGAATTTTTGGATGGACCACTAGAGAGGAGACTGTGTGGGGTCCTTGTGTTGATTCTAAGGCAGCATTTGTAGTGATTAGAGCTTTAAGACTATTTGGATGGGGATGGGAAGTGGGTCTACATGATCCAGGGACCACCAGGGAGTATGAAAGGTGGTGGGCATGCTATAGTTCGTTGCAATTTACTATTCCTATAGGAGGAGCAACTAGAGCCTTGGTCCTAGGGGTTAGGAGAGGAGGTGTGGTTGGGTACCAACAGGATCGAAAAAGACTTAGGATTTACCATGAGTAGAAATAACATGTTTAGGATGGACAGGATGGGCAGGATGACGACCATCAGTAACATGATAGTTAGGATCAACATCAGGAGCAGCAGTAGGGACTACAGGGGCCTCCTCTATATAGAGATATGGCTAGTGGGATTGCTCAACTTACAACGGAGTGGGATCAGGTGATCCAAGAGCAGGATGCCAGGGATGGTGAGAGGGATGTAGAGGTAGCTCGATGACAGGATCTCAAGGTACATTTGGCTACTATCACTGTAGAGCGAGACCATTTCCAAGTTGAGTAGGACTCTCTTATACATGAGATAGATTCAGAGAGGTTGCAACATTAGAGTGAGAGGGACTGACTTATCACAGAGAGGACCTACTATGATTGTAATCATAGTATAGGTTAAATACCCTAGATCCTAATGAATTTAAGCATTATCTAACCCTCTAAGCTACAATCCTAATGAGATGGTGTTTCAAAGCATGAAAACACTAAGAACCATTAAACTAAGCACAAAATAAACATGAAAGCTTAAAATAAATCCATTATAATACTCCAAACTTTATCCCATTAGGGGATTGGTGTCGCATTGATCTGGAATGGTGACTCTTTCCCAATCCCTTGGATAATATGAGTTGTTTCAATCAATTTTATTGATGAAAACCGATGAAAATGATGAAATATGAACAAAACATGGATACAAAACTAGTTTAACATGATGAAAATGAGTGTTAAATGTTAAGATGCTTGATGGAAATGGATGCAAGCTATGCTGAATGGAAAAAAAATTCAAACATGCAAGACATGGATGCAAACTTATGCTAAAATAGATACAAACTAAGCTAAAATGGAAGCCATTAATAAATGCTTGAGCTATATGTATGAAGATTAAGCTAAAATGCTAACAAATGCTAAATGTGGATGCAAGTGAGTATGAATTTCAATAGCATAACTTTACTCTGAAAAGGTGGGTTTTTTTCTCTCCAAATGGTGAAGTATTTATAGGAGAGAAAATGAAGAATCAAGGGTTGAGATTGATTTGATCCATTAATGGTCAATACTGAATGAAGGGTGAAACATGGATCAAGGATTCTCATCAATGGATAAGTATCAAATATCACATGGATCAAAGAAAGCATCAAGAGCTCACAATGATTCAAACAAACAAATTTTGTAACAACTTTGAAAGTTTGTTAGGAAAGAATATTCCATTTTTTTGGAGCCAAATAGAAGAATATTCCTCTGGAATATTCCCTATGCAAGTGGATGGGTGAGGAAAATTAGCAATTAGTAATTAAAACTAAGTTTTAATTGTGCAAGATGGGGAATATGAGGATATCCATTAAATAATTAGTTTATTTAATGAAAAACGGGTTGTAAATGACATCTAGTTAAATAATTTAGGATTATTCAATTAAATGAGAAGAAATTAGGGGGTTTAAATTAAATAATTTGATTTATTTAATTAAATAGAATGAGATGTGAAGGTGAAAGAGGGCGAATTAACTGAATTAAGTAAATTGGATTAATAGACAAAAATGATGCATTTAATTAAATAACTAGGCTTATTTAATTAAGCACATGAAAAGAGGATGAAATTTCAGGACAAAACGATGTTAGTGTATTGATTCAAGCGTGTAACACCATTCAAGAAAATTTTAAGATTCTGCACCTACTACTAGAATATGTATGATGCTTTTGTATCGAGAATGCAGAGGTGTCCTCATTTTGGTGATCCCAACACTGCCATAGGGGTGGAGTCAGGAGGATACTCTATCAAATAGCTGCAACCGTCTCCTGTTCATAGCCACCAGTAGCATAGATCCCCACCTTGGGATGCCTAGCAAGGATGATGTTTGATTTTTCATGATATTTATGTTTATATCAGAGACTTATGTAGACATATCTTTTTTTATATACATTCATTGGCCCATCTAAGGCCTCGTATATATATTTTGTATATTTTGATATCACACATGATGTTCGATGATGTACATGACATTCCCATTTTTGATGATATATGAGATATAACATTCTTTGTTGTGGCATATATCTATTATCAGATGTTTATGGATGTTTATGAATGCTTATATGTATGGATGATTTATGATTATATGTTCATGTTTTTGTACTTTTATGATGCATTTATATGATATGGATGAATGGATGATTTATACATGTATGTGATTGATTATGTGATGAACATGATATGCACTAATGAGTTTGTGGATGTAGGATGCACATGGTACTGATGACTTTTTGATGCAAGATGCGGATGTTAGTCAGAAGATATGTTAGTATGATTAGAGATAGATAGATAGAAGTGTTAGATGATTACTATAATTTTTTGAACATCTATGGATCATGATTATGATGATATGCATTGCTGAGTTTGTTTCTTCTTTCATGGAGGAATAAGTAGTTTTTCAGCAATACTTATTAACATAGAAAATAGACATGATACACCTAGGTATTAATGATCACGACAGTTTTATATCTATTATGTGGACTTTGACTCTATAAACAAGGAGTATTCTTGCTCATACCAGACATATGGAAACCCTGTTAGAGTGTATGGGTGAGAGGTTTTGAAACATTTCAAAGTAGTTATGGAAAAAGGTATGAAGTACCTAATATGCAATCACTACATGAAAAAACAACTTCCATACACAAAAAAAAAGTCAATATTTGTTGTGGTAGTATTGCAAAAATATTCATCAAACAGAGCAAGACAAAAATAAATGATCAATGCCCCATTCCTTCCTCTCTAAATCCTTATGGACATCCTCGAGTGATCCTAGGAATGTGACAATAAGATAAATCAAAAAGATAAGATCATAAAAAGATAAACAATGTTGTTGTATCACTAGCCATAGATGTTTTGATGTTTCAATATTTTTACCCATCGATGTCTATTGTAGGAATGTTTTATCTATTAAGACATATGTCAAGATGTTGATGATGATTCTAAAAAGGTAAAGGAGTTAACACTTAGGCATTGTTTTAGTTTGATGATGATTCAATCGTTTCATCTCTTTCCTTAAGAGTTTTGGATTTTGCTATTTTTTTGTTTGCTAATTGCGGGTAGGTGATAACGGAGATATGATTTTTTAGATTTTTTGAAAGTTTTTGTGCTTTTTGAGGTCATTTGATGTTGTTCTTCAAATGACTATTTTTGGAGTTCTTTTGACTCTTTGTGAATGTTTTTGAATTTTTGACCAAGTTTAAAGACTAAGAGGGACACCTAAAGGGACTAACCTAGTGCCTCGGGGGCTCATTGATGATGGACTTGACTACATGCAAGCTTGGAAACAACATAGTTCAATTGCATTGACTCAATGTGGTGCATCCGGAGATGACCTATAATGTTTTTGGGATTTTGTGTTTTATGAATTTGTTTTGGATTTTGATGTTTTTTATTTTGTTTAGTTTTCTGGATGTTTTTTATTTTGTTTTGATAGCTTTCTACAACTAATGGGATTATCAAGGATCCAATCCACTACCAAGTTTACGAGGTTTCCCCCAATTTAGGCAAGGGTTATGTTTTATTATGGATAGGAAGATAAAACGAATGGTGGATAGAGATGGTGCAACAAGTTTCAACACTTGATTAGTTGTCGAGCCATGGTTGGGTGCACATTTTATTATGGGGATAAGTGGAGTGGATGCGATAGTAGATAGATAGTGTTGATAGATGAAGATGCAAGTCTTATTCAAACATATCACCTGTTTACTAGGTTTTCACTATGGTACTAGTCCTAGAAGCACCACTAGGTGGTTTTCAATTAAAGGATGTTTTATTTCTCTTCACTATTTTCTTGATTTTTTTACTTTTTTACTATTTTTCTTGGTATATTATGATACACTTAGGTGGAGAACTTCTTGAGATGATCACTATTAAGATATTTAGCTAGAGGTTCTCCTTTCAGCATAGCCAACTGATATGCTCCAGAGACGTAGCTTACTATAATGATATAGGGACCTAGCTAGTTTGGTTCAAACTTACCTTTCTCATCTTGATTCAGCTGGATTTTTTATTTTCCTTTAGGACCAAGTCCCTAACCTAAAAGTTCCTATTTTTTTAATTTTCTTATTGTAGCTTTGCTTGAGGCGATTTTAATAGGCCTATAGATGGTTCAATGCACCCAAGAATCTTTCATCTAGGAGTTCAAGCTCATTGAGTCTGGATACCTGATACTCTTCATTGCTAACTAGATGCTTCAATGACACTCTCAGGGATGGTATTTCAACCTTTATAGGTAGTATTGCTTCAAATCTATAGACTAGGGAAAAGGGAGTTGCACCTATAGGGTGTGGATGTTGGTTCTATAATCCCATAAGGTTGGATCTAGCTGTAGGTGCCAGACACGATTGACATCATCAATAGTTTTCTTTAGGATTTTTAGGATGGTTTTATTGGATGCTTCAGCCTGGCCATTTCCTTGAGGATAATATGGGGTTGAAAAGCAGTGTTGGATAGAGAATCTTGAGCAGAGCTCGTGGACATCTTAGTTCTTAAATGGAGTTCCATTATCTATTATGATAGTTTGTGGGATGTCATACCGACAAATTGAATAGTTACGAATGAACTTAGATATTTCTTTTATTGTGATATAGGTTAAAGGAAAAGCCTCTATCCACTTTGTAAAGTACTCTGTAGCAGTGATGGTGAATTTATGCCTATTGGATGAGGTCAATGATATCTTTCCTATTAAGTCAAGTCCCCACTGGGAGAAGGGACATGGAGTGGTATTAAGATGCAACTCTTGTGTAGGTGCATGCACAAGATCTCCATGTTGTTGGTATTGATGATACTTCTTGGAAAAATGAACTGCTTCTTGCTCCATTTATGGCTAGCAGTACCCTGATCCAAGTATCTTCTAGACTAGGTTAGGTCCACTAGAGTGAGATCCACAAACACCTTCATGTACCTCTTGTAAGGAAGTTTGTGCTTATTCTATGTTAAGACATCATAATAATGTACCATCAAGAGTTTAGCATTAAATGGTATCTCCTAGGATAGTGAATTGGGAAGTTTGACGGATGAAGGTTTTCTTTTGATTGGTTGTTAGGTGGGGTAGTATGATTCCATGTTGGATATAAGCAAATGTGTCCTCATACCAAGATGAGTCAAGACCAACAACATCACACACTAGTTCTAACTTTGGGATGTCGAATGCTAGTATAAGCAATTGTTCTACCAAGAATTCATATCTAGGAACGTTCTCAGGTATTTCTAGGAGTGAACCAATAGTAACCATAGCATCAACTACTTTATTGTTAACCCTTAGGATCTATTCAAAGATGGCGACCAAAAAGTACTACTTGAAACTGTCCACCATTCTCTTGTATGGCATGATATTTTCATCTTTAGTTTGATATTCATCATTGACCTACCTTATGACCAACTAGGAGTCACCATAGACATGTAGTTCCTTGATTTTCCATTCCATGGGAATTTTCAGCCCAGTGATCAATGCTTCATACTCAACTATATTTTTTGTATAGGGGAAGGAATTCTTGTATGATTTTGGTATATTGTCTCCTTGTGGTGTGAGAAATAGGATACCAACCCCTAAGTCGTGTTGAGTGTTGGATCTGTCAAAGTACATGGTCCAATGGGTAGACTGAGTTGTCATTAGGATGCTCTCATCTAGAAACTCTACTATAAGTGGTTGATGGTCTTCAATTGGTGCTTTAGCTAACTGATTTTCTATCACCTATCCCTTGATGGATTTTTTATTGGCATATTCTATGTCGAATTCACTAAGTATCATGGCCCAATTAGAGATTCTTCATATAAGATCTACCTTTTCCAAGAGATATTTTAAGGGGTTTATCTTAAATATCAACTTGATTTTTTTGTTTAACATGTAATTCCTAAGCTACTATGTTGCGAAGATAACTGATAGACATGCTTGTTCAATGGGTGTATAGGGTAAATCATAGCCAACTAGGGTACGACTAATGTAGTAAATTTCTTGTTCTTTATTGTGCTAATAGAGCTCCTAAAGTTGTTGTGGACACATATAGAATCATTGCTTTATCTTGAATTTGAGGCATCAATGCTAAGGGAGTGAGAAAATAGTCCTTTACCTATTGAAAAGCTTAGTCACACCCTCCATCCCATTTGAATGCTACATATTTGTGGAGAAAGTGTGTGAATGGATGATATTTATTTGCTAGTTGTGCAATGAACCTTCTAATAGACTAAAGCTTTCCTTGTAGACTGCACAGTTGTTTTAATGTTCTCAGGGGAGGCATTTCTAGGATATCCTTGGCTTTAGTAGGATCCACCTTGATACCTCTTCTAGATAAAATGTAGCATAATATTTTCCCAGATGTTACGTTGAACACTCATTTATTCAGATTTAGATGCAAGCTAGATTCCTCTAGTCTGTCAAAGATACTAGCTAAGTTAGCTAGGTGTTCATGTCTTGTGACTGATTTAGCCAATAGATCATCTACATAATCCTCCATGGTGATGTGCAATATGTCATGGAAAACAGTAGTTATCACTCTTTGATATGTGGCTCTTGCATTCTTCAAGTCGAATGGCATGATGTTCCAACAAAAAGTTCTCCAAGCACAGTTAAAAGCAGTTCTATGTTGATCTTCAGGGGCTATCTTTATCTAATTGTACCCAGAAAATCCATCCATTAATGAAAGCATTTCATGACTAGCAGTTAGATCCACTATGATGTCGATGTTGGAAAGGGGAAATTCATCTTTAGGTAATGCTTTGTTGATACTCTGAAGTTTGTATAAATCTGTATGCCCCCAATGGGTTTTGATACTAGTATGAGGTTGGAAATCCACTCAAGATAGTCTATGGGTCTAATGAATCCCATGTCCAATAGTTTCTAAAGCTCCACCTTGACTAAAAATTCTATCTACAGGTGCATCTTACAAAGCTTTTTTCTAACTGGTTTTGATGCAGGGAATATCATTAGATGGTGTACCACTAAATCTAGATCTAGCCCAAGAATATCTACATATGTGTAGGTGAAGTTGATTTTATGTTCCTTGATGAATGCCATGAAGTTGAATTTTTTCTTAGGATCTAAGGAAGTTGCATGATATGTTACTTTAGGTGCCTTTGTTGTTCCAACGTTGATAGGTTCAGAACCTTCAACCAAGGATGCTAAGTGTTCTTGATACTCTATAATGGGGAGATTGAATCCTCCATCTTCAACTGCCTCAATGAGGTTTTCACCCTCAAATATTTCCTTTGTTTTTCCTTTTTCAAGATTCGATAGAGCCACATTGTGGTTTTTCCCTAGGATATCTCATTTTGATTTTAAAAATTTTTACTTTAATTTTACAATTGGAGGACACAATCTCCCCTCCAAAGTATGCTCCTTGTTCTAGTTCTATGAAAAAACTTGCCTCGTGATCTCCTTGATGGAAACCCTATTGAATTCCCATGAACTCTGTAATAGCTTCGTTGTTATGGAATAGGTCCACAACAGGTGCATGATGTTGTTGATCCCAATCGATCAACTACAGGTGAGGTAAGGGTAGGTTATCATTATTATTGATAAAGCTTATGGTGGATGTGGATGGGGAAAAGGTAAGGATAGTAGATTTATCAAGGTCCCAAACAGTATCTAGGTTTTAGTCACTAGAGACATAAGATTCCCATTCCCATTCGTTGGAGTTTGTTTTAGTATGGTAGTCCTTTGTTGTAGGTCTGAAGGTGATGGTATTTATGCCTAAGTTTTCAAATAGTTCTATGATTGTTAGGTTGTCATCCATAAGATGGTATTCATCCAATGTCTCAATGATGGTAGAAGGAGTTATTTCCTGATAAGAGGTAGTTTCAGTGTTTGGTGTAACCACGTCTATCAAACCATAACCTAGTCCCATATTCTTCTTGCATTTTTTTATTATGATGGGTTGTCTTATGCCTTGTTCATGTAGACCAAGGCCACCTTTTCCAGTGTATCCCATATTTCTTTCTATCTGATAACCTTTGTTGCTAAGCTCCATAGGAAGGGGATGTAGTTGTTTTTGTTCTTCTTGTTCTTCTTTATAGAGCCATGATGAGAGGTCCTCTTTGAATACCACTTCATCCTTCATGTCTCCCAACTTGGTGAAGATAGTGGGTTTGACTTTATATGTGACAACTTGAACATGCTTTATTTCCTTTGGTCGCCCATAGGATTTTTGTGATAGGGGGAGCTCCCTGATGCAAAAGGATTGTTTGAAATGTTATTCTCCATAGCCCTTGTTGAGCACCTAGATCTTGCGTTCGAATTTAGGAGGATTAGTTGATGGGGATGGAGTTGAGGATGAAGCAAGTGATGTTGGATCTACATAGGAAAATGAGAAAAATGATATGTCCTTATTGGGTATTTAAAAGAAATTTTTGTACTTCTCCTCCAAGTTTGAGCAGTAATGGAAGGGTTTAGGATCAACGTATACTGTAACTTCCTTACCATTGTAACGAAATTTTAGGCATTGGTGAAAGGTTGAAGGTACCACTTACATTGCATGGATCCATGGATGAGTTGGTTATTTTTTTAAGAACCAAACTTAATCTCAGTCCTTACCTATGAATTTTCCACAACTCAATTATCAGCAAGGTTGAGGATTGGCCAACACTTAAGTAAAGTACTTAGTACCTCACTTCTTCTCTTTGGGCTCCGTGAGACCCAGGAGGGTGATCCTACGCATGCTCATAATATCTCAAATTTGATCAAGAGAATTTCCTCACATAGATGCATTCCTCCAGAAACCCACTTCATCAAAGGCTTGAAACACCTCAGGTGAAAGTACTATTTATTTCAGGGAATGTGTTTATATACTGAAAGTTGGGGTAGTGTAGTTTAGAGTATGTTATGAATTCATCTTCATCTTGAATCTTAGGCCAAATTCATTACTAGATCAGTCGGCCATGAGATAAACTAATAAAACAATAAGTGCCCTATCTAAGGGAATAATGGAGTCATAACTTGCAATTAATCAGTAATACAGTTATGATTGAACATCAAAAATTAATGGACTATTAGCATGCCACTTTGTAGCATCTAATGAGAACTGTGTTTTAAAATATTGCTTCCTTACCAAATCCTATATCCCTTTCCCAAAAACTAATGACCTTATTTTAGCATTTTAATCAACTCATTGAACTGAAGCAAAAACAAGCTCATTCATTTGGTGCAAATGACAAAAGACAAATGAAATTATAATTAACAACTTCATTCATAATTTGGAAGAAAGATACATAGGAGAGCAACATTTTAGAACTAATATTGTCCTTCATTACTGATATTACTTTGTAAGACTATATTTAAGATCTTCATATAGTATAACTTTTTCCCTAGATTGGCTTTTGATATATTTACTAATGTATCTATTTACATTCTATTTGCTCTAAGAGCATAGCATTCACCTTGACCTATTCTGGACTCAAAAATTTTAAACTCTCTTTTATCAGTTATTAAATCCCATTTATAAACAGGGGAGCAACAAGCATCCGACTGAGTTACAATTTAATTTAATTTCATTTCAAAAACCTAATTTCAACTACCTCCTCGAAGAACTCCCTAGGCAATTTTTATGTAATCATTTGGGAACAGGGGAGGACAAAAAAAAAAACACATGTGTAGGATACCATTAGTCACTATCACCGCATCCATGTTGAACAAAAAATATTCCATATCATATCAGTTGTATGACTTCCACATTAGCATGGAAGAGAAAAAGATAAACCACAGACATATTGAAGCAAATACCTCCTATGCAAAGACCATGGTGTCATTAAAAAAAATCCAAGGAGGTGACCCTATTCAAATTCATCGACATCAGAGAATGCTTGACCGCTTCTTGTCCTCGATGAAATTGGAGGGAATATCACCAGGTCATTGTGAGAGCTCCCATATGGCACTAGAGAAAGAAGGTATTGGCCATATCCTGAGTTAGTGTCACCTTCAACGTCTGAAGGAGTATCAGAGAGCACAATAGGAGAATTATGTTTGCCCAGGTAGGCCTTATGACTTTTATCCTTTTTCTTGGCCTTCTTCATTGGCTAAGCTAGTTCCTTGCCTTTGAACTTGAACATTTCTCATGGAATGGTCCTATTTCTCAATATGTATGTACTTTGCACAATTTATTTCTTCTTATGATCTCTAGCCCTCCTTTTACCCTTTGAAACCTCAAGAGAAGCCTGGGCTTCTCAGTTATATCCTCATGAAACTCAAATACATTGAGTCGGCTAGACCCTCTAACAGGCTAAATTTTCACACCAGTTTTCCCTATCTCCAGAACAAGCAAAATTTAACAATTTAAGACAAAGCTACAAGGAGACACACCTACAAGCCCAAATAATTGTAACCAACCCAGTACAGATATTCCTAACCAGAATAGAGAACCCAATTTAAAACCAAATTACTCAGGATAAGAACACACAATATTCAACTCAGGAAAAAAAAATAGCCTCTCACTCTTCTTCACACTACGCCTTACATTCACTATAGACTAGAAAGATGATGAAAATGAATAGCAATCAACCTGCATTAAATAAAAAATTTGGAGCATGCAGAATTAATGATTCAAGAACTCCTCAGGCGAGCGAGTTGATAACTTAACAGCTCGGCTTTGAATCTGGGCCATTGATCTTGAAACAATTAAAACTTCATCTATGGTGAGCATGAGCATCATTTTTTGACCATTAGCAACTTTTTCCTAGAAAACAGCGATACCACCTCAAATACTACCACATTTTCCTATAATCTTGATTAATCATACACAATTTGAAAATTAGCATGTATCGCCAACCTAATCCATGTTCCTCCATTAATATCAGTGAAGTACATAAGACCAGTGTTTTTTAGAGAGAATATTTCCTTATACACTTCATCGCTCATCGTTGATCTTCCCCAAATTTTAAGATGCAATTAGTGTTGAAAGTATTGTCGCGATTAAGTTTAGTCCGTTGGATCATCCTATTTTAAAACCACATCAATGTTTCTCCTGTCATCTCAATACTTTCATTTTTTCTTTATATGATGTCCTCAGTATTCTACCATGTTTCCTTCTCCAATAATAGCCATCTCTCATCAACGTTTCCTTCTCCAGCAATAGCCATCGCCCATCATAGATACATCTCATCCTTCATCAGCCTCATTAGCGATGTAAAAATCCCCACGACAAAATCCCAGCCTTCAAATCTATGGCCCATCCTTGATCACGTCCATCCTTCCATCGCACATTGCTAATTCAAACTTTGCACTTTGGCTCCTATCAGCGATGAGAGATGCAGTGAAGAAATCAGATTTAGAAATGTACACCTACATGAAAATCAATGGTACAAAAGACATCGCACATAAGATCTTATTACATTAGCGAAAGAAACCTTTCAGAGAACCTCATCGCTCATCACGGTTTTGAAACTTAAGCTCAGGAATGAATCCACGACAAGTGATAAAATATAGAAACATCAAGCCATCACTCATTGCTAATTCTCCTCATACAGTTTGCAAGCAGTTAGTGATGAGAGGATTTACATAGTGACAATGTGTATCATGTATCGATAATCCATAATTTAGCACTTAAAACATATCCACGATACGTGATGCAAGGGAATTCCATCATATCGCTCATCGTTGATCCTAAATTTATCATTTTATGACCATTCGTGATGAGCGATAAGAACATTAGGTCAGAGGACATTCCTTATCGCTATTACAATTCTTAAGGCTCAAAATCCATTAGTGATAGGAGATTCCTTAACAATACACAGAACATCACTCATCAATGATTGTTCCAAGAGCTCCAACAACTATTCGTGATGAGCAAAAATAAATAAATGTCACTCATTGCTCGTTGCCAATTTAAAACATACAATCAAAAAGTAATCAGCGATGGGCGATAAAGATATGATGATCGTCCGGACTTAAGTGAAAACTTTAAGCACATGCACTTAAGTTGTTCTAAAGGAGGGGAACCTCTAGGATGATGTGAGAGAAGGGACTCAAAAACTTCTAAGTGAATAAATGAAAAGGATGTAAAGGCCAAAAAGGGGCCCTCTACTTAACCTTATAAAAATTATGAGAATTGGACCTAGGCTTGAGGGACCGGTTACTTGATGATAGTGAATGACAAAGGGCAATAGGAAGTCAACAACAAAATAGAACATTACAAGTGTTTATAATAAATAAAACCCTAAACCCTCATATATCAGCCCTACATCCAAATGTGACAAGGGTTTGAGATGGAACAAAAAAAAATTGAGGGTTCCATCAAGATGTCCCAAGAGAAGGTTGTATGGAAACTCAAGATCCAGTACCTGACAAATTTTTTCTGCTATAGCTATCCCTACTTGTACTGTAAGTCTTATTGTTCCCTCAGAGTTTCTCTCCATATCATCATAGGCCCTTATGGTGATACTCTTGTTCTTTTCAATCACATCATCAGAATATCCTAAGTGCTTTACCATTTTTAGGGTACATATGTTTAAACCTACAACCCCATCTATTAGGAATCTCTTAATTTTGTGTTTATGGACACAAACCTCAAGATACAAAGCTTGATTATGGAAGGATCTTTGTGGAAGGTCCTTTTTAGAAAAGAACAAGTGATGGGGTGAAGTGATAGTACCAACCATGGCTTGAAATTGATTAGTGTTAAGCTCAATAGGTATTGAAGACTCACTCAATGAGAGTTTTCTCTATGATCTCTTTATGTGTTGGTGATAATTTTAAAAGCTCAAGGATAGATATTAATGTTGGAGTTTTCTTTAATTGGTCAACAATGCTATATTTAGTGGAAGGCTATGGTGGCTTTGGTTGGAAGTGGGGCTCCTTGGATCATGACTTTTCCTCTTTGTTTAGTCACATTGCATTTGAGGCTTTTGCCTAGTATGGTCACAACATTGATATTTTGATCAGCTTGGTAGATAGTTCCTACGACTTCATCATAGGTGAAGTTGGATTTTTGGTAATCCCACCCCTTACCTTTGTCATTTCCCCTAGAATGATTGGGGAGTGAATCCTTGTATATTCCCATTTCTTGATTACTAGAGGGCCCAATACAATGTTCAATGTCAACCTCTCCTATTTTTATTAATTCTTGTACCATTTTCTTAAGTCTCATACATTTATTTGTTTTGTGTCCCTTGATCTTGTGGAATTCACATTGATCATTCTCGTTGTACCAAGAGGGTTTGAATTTTGGTTCATCATAAGTTGTTTTATCAGGATTAGGAAGCCTGATAAGGTTCTTTTGGACCATTTTGTGCATAGCTATCTCAATATTTTCTCCCAATGGAGTGA
The DNA here is from genome assembly GCA_007258455.2 of Sequoia sempervirens. Classification (NCBI taxonomy): domain Eukaryota; kingdom Viridiplantae; phylum Streptophyta; class Pinopsida; order Cupressales; family Cupressaceae; genus Sequoia; species Sequoia sempervirens. The sequence continues at coordinate 187,561,124 of VDFB02000002.1, forward strand.
ATTTTCTCCTAGTTTGATTATTCTACCTCAGCGACCTTGTTTGAATATCATGCCCTTAATTTGGTTGTTGGGTATTTTGCTAATTGTTTGGAGGATATGTAAGCTGGTTGTTTTGAGGGTAGTTCATTTGAGCTATTTGAACATTGTTTTGTGGATTTCGAGGATTTTGTACATTTCGTACGAATTTTGCATCTACCACTCCATTGTTGGTAACATTTTTGTTCTTTGCCCATATTTTTGGTTTTTCATTAGAACTTGATGCTTGGTCTTTGTTGTTATATAGTTTAATGACTCCTCTTTCTATGAGATCTCTTCCAATGAGTAAACCCTTTTCAATGGTTTCTTCAAAGTTACTAGGGCACAAAAAGATGAGTTGGTAGTTAATGTACACGTGTATGTTGGAGACAAATATTTCTACGAGTTGTTTCTTGAGAATGAGTGTTGAGGATTCATAGGGTATATATAGGTTATATATAAGTTATTGGCATAGTATTATTTTTATTATTTTTTATCCTATGTAAATGTGAAACAATAAAAAGTTATAAGTAAAAGTTAGTTTCCTAGTTGTTAGTAAGTTAGCATAAATTAGAAAATTATTAAGAAATTAGCATAAGTTAGTAAATTGTTGTCATCTCCACTTCACGTGAAGAATTGGATGATATTCCAAATCTTTAATTTTGGCATACATAATGCCTATATAATAATGTATTTTCCTCCTTGTGAGAGCATAATAGAATTCAAGTTTGCAGTATTATTATTTTGCAGACATTAATGTCTCATTTGGTAGAATCTAATCTCTGTTTGTTGCTTCTTATTTGCTTGTGATTCCATATCAGTTGGTATCAAAGCATATTTTGATCCATGGATTTGAAATTTTCTTTCAATACATTGATTTGATTATTGAAGCTCTTATCAATATGAGTTGATTTTTAAAGCTCTCTTTATCTGCATAGGAATTTTTTTTATCTATTTTGAAAGTATTTTCTTCGTTTTTTTTCTTTTAATTGTTTTTTGTGAAATTGTTTTCAAAATTCATGTTCCTCTTTCATTGACAACATTTTACATATTCAATACACTTCCAAAGGGTTTCTAGGTTATGAGCATCTCACTTTAAGCTTTCCAAAATATTTGACAGTTTTAAATTTGGTTTAGATTTGACAAAGTTATCATAGTTTTAATACTGTTGCTACAACTGTTGAATTCAAAAGCAAGCATGTGGTTTTATTAGTGGTTTTGAGTGCAAAAACGTGGTATTTAGGAAAAAAACATGGTTTTTTTTCTTTTTAGCATGGTTTTGATTTAAAAAATATGGTTTTTAATCTCCCCCTTTTATATAAAGGTTTATTTTGTTGAGTCTCTCAAATTTTTTCAAGTATTTATCTTAAACTTCTTTGAGAGAGTATTAGCTCCATATCTTGCAAACCATGGGGCATTTGATCTTGAAAAAAATTCACGTTGTTTCTAGAAGAGTCTCAAACATCATTGTAAATTAGGTTTGTTTCAACACTCATGGATTTTTTAATTTAGTTATTTTTGTCCAAGTCTGATAGAGTGTTGGTCCATAGTGTTTGTTTATTTTTATTGTTGGGAGGCATAAATAATTTCACTGCTTTAACTCACAATAACATGGCTACTAATTTGGTTGAGCGAGTTGTTGAACTCACAGGTGTAATAACCACATTGACTGATAAAGTCAATGATATTGTAGTACAACAACTTCCTGGTCTTGAAAACCAATAACCTCTTGGTCTTGAAAGGCATCAACCTCCAGCCAAATGTGAAGTCAAGATCTATGATAGATCATGATATCCTGATGTTCTCTACACATGTACTCTTGACATGGAGACATGGTTCATGTACAATGAGATTGTTGATGATGATAAGGTTCCTTTTGTCAAGTTGAAGCTCTTTGGTGTCACTAAGGTTTTGGTCATTGAGTGACAATATGCCCAGGAGCCTATCACCACATGGAATCAACTTTTCAATCTTAAAGGATACATTCTATCCTTCCAACTATGAGCAAGATTTGCACATCAAGTGGCTTCGCCTGTGATAAGGATGACAAATTTCAGTGCAAGATTATATCTACCAATTTAATTGACTAAGGATACTACTCCCCATGCAATATCTAGGTGTTGCTCTAATCTTAAAGTTCAAGAGTGGATTATGAGAGCATTTTTTTAGGGATTTGAAATATACTACCCTAGAAACACTTGATGCTACATTAAAAAAAGTGCAACTGGTAGAAAAAAAGCTTGATGCCCAATCTCATGCATCTCGACCTTCATTTTTGTAGGTCCTCCAAAGACTTCAAGTTCTTGACCACAAAAAATATTTTCTAAAGAGAAAAATTATTCTTCTTCCTCTTCTCTTTCTCTTTCTAATACTAAGAAATCCAAATTTTGTACTTATTGTAAAAATAAGGGACATAAAAATTTGAATGTTTTAAGTTGAAGAAGAAGAATCTAATTGTACAGTCTCATGATGAGAAAAAGAAAAATGTTCCCATCGAGACTTCTGATGATGATAGGACATATGATGAATTGAAAGGTAGAATTAATAAAGTCACCTTGATGAACTATAATTCTACTTAAGGTGGACATGACGATTTGTTTGTCACTCATGCTAACCTAACATGTGATTTTTGGTGGATTGTATAATCAAGAATGGCTCGCAGAAAAATTTGATTATGAAGTCCATTATTGACAAACTTAATTTACCAATGGATCCACATCCTTATCCATATTAACTTGGATGGAAGGATAATGGTTCATCCTCTCATATCACACACACATTCACTATGTCTTTTGCATTTGGTCCCAAATTCATTGATAAGGTCACCTGTGATGTGACCACCATGGACTGTTGTGGTTTGTTGCTAGGAAAACCCTATCAATATGATAAGAAAGCTCATTATGATGCCTTTAGAAATATATTTACACTACAACAGGATAATAAGGCATACTTAATAAAATATACTAAGAGCACCACAAACCTAGTACTTAGTTGTAGATAGGCTTGCAAATCAATCAATTAGGTACAAGAGCTTGCATTCATAAGGCCAAAATCTAAAAGTTCTAAAGAAAAATTCATTATATCTAAACCACATGCTACTCTTGAAAAATTATTACAAGAATATTCATATGTGTTTCAAGAGCCTAAGACACTTCCCCCAGAATGATCAATCAATCACAATATTGATATTGTTCTTGTTGCATCTCTTCCTAATGTCCCATTGTATCGATAATCAATTCTTTAAAGTGATGAGATAAAAAGACAAATTCAAGAGTTATTGTCCAAAGGTTTCATTAAATTGAGTACATCCCCTTGTGCTTCACCAATCTTGCATGTGCTCAAGAAGGATGGAACTTGGCATCTTTGTATTGATTTTTGGGCATTAAATAAGATTGTTATCAATATTTTTGCACCCTGTTGAATGCAATATTCAGTAAACTACTGAAACATGGAAACCTCTTTCAAATGTGGGTGATCTTGCAGAAAGAGGAATCTCCAGAGTGAGCTGGTTCTCCGAATGATGAATTATATTCTAGAATAACTATGAGGAAAGGGATAAAAGATGACTTGAAAATAAATCCTATGACTAACAGATGATTCACCAAACTTATGAAAACCTAGACTTAACCACTCATAACAGCTCATCTATTACAGTAATTCTTACAATCTCATTAGCACATATCTCATCAATGATTTGCATGAAGATCTGAAAACAAATACAGCATACAACCTAAAACATGTAATTCTGAAACACAACCTTATAATAGCAAGACATAAAAGGATTCTGATTTGAAAACACAATTACATCAGATTGCCATTACAAAATCTGAGACAAAAGATAAGAAGGAGAAATCTACTATTCTATTAAAACTGAAAGAGTCTTTGCTTGAATCTGAAACTGAGTACCAAAAAGGTTTACAAGCTCAAGAGTGTATGAGCAAGAAACTTTGATCTGAACTACTGAGAATGGAGAGCTGAAAGACTAAGTCTTTGAAAAGAACTCCCAAGAAAACCCTAATCCGAGCTCAGAAAAAGCTCAAGGAAAAAAGGTTTCAAACAATCTCAAAAACTACTTTAAAAGCAGAAAAAAGCACAATGCTTTCATGATGAACCTGTCAAGCCTCTAAAAATAGACTGAATCTGCTTTAAAAGCACAAAAAACACCTTATCTCTCCAAGATAAGTCTCAAATCCGACCAAGAGGAAAATTCAATCAAAGATTTGCTAAAAATAGCAAGAAAACATAAAGCAACTTATAGAATATCACTTTTATGATTCTCCTTTACAAGATGCAGACTTTTACAATTTGTCTATTTTTGCAATTCAACGATTGAAAATATTTTGCAAAAAGAAAATCACCTTATTTCTCCATTACAATATTCTGATTTTCTTCAAAAATCATAAAAACACTTTTACATAATCACTCATTAAAACTCCAATTGATTTCTCTAAAATAAATTAAAAATAAAACCCAAAAAAAGATAATTTAATCAAAACATTATAAGTCATCAACTATTCATCATTCCACCCTTATGTTCTCTCACAAAACAATAAAATAATGTAACCAAACTCCATGCTTCACTAATGCATAATATAAGTCTCAAAGACTTAACATGACGACCACCCTAGGCATTTGATTTTCAGCCTCCATAAGTATTAAGCTTAGACTTTAACAAAGTCATAAAGCATAAGTTAAAATTTTGACCCCATTCAAAAATTAACCATGTGCTTTTATAGAACTTTCTAGATGATGATAGGGTCGAATTAGGGCTTGATCAAAACAAATTCAAACCCTAATTATCATTTCATTTCACACCGTGACTTTGGAAAGAAGGAAACTTTGTATGAAAGAAAACTGCCGCCATGATGGTGTCGAATTCAAGCTCGTGTGCTTCAGTAATCTTCTCCATGTTTTCAGATAACTAAATCTCCAGTGGGTAAGCCTCCCTTCATGGTATAATAGCTTTTCCACTTCATTATTTCGAATATCAAAAATCCCTAAGGGTGCGGCCTGTATGAGCTTACTCTCTGATCTTCTCTTACCTTGGCTTCTCCATGCCTTATGAGCTCAAACACTATTGGAGACTATATGAGAGAGCTTCACGGGTTATGCTTTCGCTTTCTGTGCACAAGGTGAGTTGTGTGTTCTTAGACTCTATGGCTTCGTATTCTGCTCATTTCGGCCTCAAAGTTGTGGCTAACACACTAATACTTTTGTTTTTTTATTTTCTGCACTTCACCTACCATTGTGTGAGCTCAACCTTCCTATGAGAGCTCGAATCTCGGCTTCAAGATACTTACCCTCAGCATAGAACTAGTAACTCTACTTTGCCAACACTTGTTCTCTAGAGACTTAAAAAAGACTCTTCTTTGCTCATGAATTTTGGCCATATTCAGGCCACGCCAAATATGCATTGTAGGAAGCATTTTTTGTGGATTTCGGCTCGACCCAAAACAGAAAACTACCATTATGTCAATTTAAAAGTATTTATGTTTGTGGGTATCACAGAAAGTTGAATAAAGCTGCATCTTCTTCCCTCTGCATTTTGACCCAACTCAGAGAACTTGCATTTTCTTTATATTCTTGCTATTTTATTCCAGATTTCACATGGGTTATCTTTGGGATTGTTTCTTCTGCTCTTTGAAGCCAACCCTGACAATGGGTACTCGAAATTTTTAAGGAAAACTGCATTTTTTGTATTTTGATACTAAACTAAAAGTGGGTCCTTGGGATTATTAAAGAAAATTGCATCTTCTCCTCTGAAGCTCGAAACAGCACCAAAATCTGCATATCTTGTGGTCTACTGCTGTTTTTATGTGAAACTCATTTGGGTATCATAGATTATCATATTTCTATATTTTTGAAAGCAAACCCTCATGTGGGTAACTGTTGTTCATCATTGTTTACCCTCAGAACTAAAAGCACCTGTAAGAGGTAACAAAATCTATGTATTTACATCAATAGCTGTAACAGAAAACTCCATATTGGCATTTGATATTTGAAGAAAAGATGCTCATTTCTGTGTCTTTCATTACTTTGTTTGTCATCTCCACATGGACTCGAGCTAAAATAAACAGTGATTTATTTTCAACTTCTAGAATAAAACAATATCATGAGTATTGAAAATTCTCAAATCCAAAAGCATGCACTCTTACTTTCTGATAGAACTCTACCTCCCATATTTGCTTGAAATGGTGATAAAACTGTATATTTGCTTGCATTTATTCTTAAGGCTTTGACTCAAATAATCAGTGATGTTTTACTTTCACTTCCGTAACAAAAGATGCCTTGAACATTTGTCTTTACTTTAAACCTCCTTAGCATTATGTTCATCTCAAAAAAAACAACTCATTGCATCATTGTTGCTTGTTTTAATATTCCTTCAGAAGTATAAAAGAACATGATGGGAACAACAAGAATCTGTGTGCTTGTTCATACTCATTCGACTCATATACCCAATTTTCCATTTTGGCATTTTTGTAACTTTCTTTGATAGTTATAACACCTGAGCTCAATTCATAGAACTGTCCTTGACATGGAGCTGTAAACTATCCTTAAAAAGAACATCCAATACACATTCTAAGAATACTCTCCAGGTACTAAGAATCTTGACAGAAAAAATGTTCATTTGTTATTTATGTTGAAAGTCAATATGACTCTCTGTGATGTCCACAAGATTCTGAAAGATTTGTCTTGAATTTAAAATCTCATATGTGCATTAAGCTCGAAATTGAACATTCCATTATGGTCCCCAATTGTATTTTGTTGCTCATCTTGTAGATATGATAGAACCTTTACCTTACTGTTTTGACAAGACCTTGACTGAGTAATTTGAAAATGATCAAAATCTTGCATATTTGTTATTTTTAATTCATGGCTTGACCTATTACAAGTGATGTCTTACTTTGACACTTGTAACTCACTAAAAAAAAATGGATGTGTATCACATTTGATTGCTTTCCTCCACTAATCATTGATACACGATCCCATTTTAAGGCACCATCCCATCTAGAATGAGTTCACTATCCTTGTTGTAACTTCTAATAACCAGTACTCAATATTTAAGTATTGTATCACTGATGCTCATTACTGTATCCAGCTACTCCCTTGAGACAGAACTTGTCATAGTGAAGATCTCAAATCACAATTGATCCAAAGTGAACTCCTGCTTTTCCTCTTTTAGCACCTATGTAGGGCTTTAGTTGAAACATTGAGCTAAAAATGAACTAGTCTTCTGTTCTCAAGCATGGCTGACACCTCACAAACTTCCCAGAAAGACAAAGCTTACTCTTTCTTTAATATTCTGGAATGATCACTTTATTATTTCAATCCATAATGCATTATGTACTTACTAATCAACTGGAACTAGGGACTTATCTATCTTTTGAATTCTTGAGCAACATGGTACCCTTCATGCATTTTTATATCTCACAACACAAACTGCTCTTAAAATCAGTTCTCTTGACAATGAAAATTAAATCAAACCATTAAGGCATAATGTATGCATGTTCACTATCCGAGAAAGAATTGATGAATTGAAACTTACATGACATTTGATTACAATCAGCACAGAAAATGTAGTTATTCAGCAATTTCCGATGTACATGTACTCAGTTAAATTTATTAAGTGAACTAAACCCACTGTTCACCTATAGCCTTTAGAAAGAAAACCTGATCGTTATGAATGCACAGTTGGTTTCGTTACTTGGTGGATTCTCTATTTTATTCTCTCAGTTGTTCTCATTTCATTTGATGAATATAATAAGGTATCTTTAAAAATCAGCCCATTTAATGAATAGGGCAGCGTGCCGAGCTCTACCCTTGTGGGAGCCCGTTTTACTCCACATGCTTGGTCTTCGAATAATGTTCAGCTTCATGACTTTACCTATACCTGCACAAGGAAGCAAACAATGTTAGCATAAAAAATAGAACATGTTGATCATGATATTGTTATTCTCCTCCAGCTCATTTCTTTCATATTGCACTTGATAGGATTTGATTGTTTCAATGCATTGCTAATAGTATGTTGTACTATTGTAGGTGCATCATATAAGTTACATCATAGTCAGAGCCATTGACACCCCTATTTTCCTCTTACAGGTCGACGAAGCTCAAGATGACGAGGTGCACCATTCAACATCAAGCGTCGATAATCAAGCAATGATGATTATGCTGTTACTTATGTGTTTTCCTTTCGCATCTTTAGTAGTACAATGTGCTGTTAAAAATGTGTTGTCATAGTCACAGTTATATCCACGGCTTGTGTAGATCTTTGATTTCAATTTTTCTTTTCAATTGAAAAGAAAATGCATTTGAATGAAATGTTGTAATATCATTCTGATTGTGAAATCAAATGAAGCCTTGTAAAAATATGAGTTCTTTATGAAATGAATAAAAGCATCTAAAATGCTACTTTTCTCATGTACTCAATTTTGTATTTCTTTATAAAAATGCAACATCTGAAAACCACTTTGAAACTTCATAACTTTACTAAAATGCATAACTGTTGTTCGATGCATAATGATAATAATGTGAAACAACATTAGAACATGACACTGCAATTCCACTTAATGTTAAAAAAAAACAATCAGCCAACTCCTCCATTTGAGCTGAGGAAAAAAATATGTAACAAAGATCACCATAAAAAATCACTATCCACTTCCACGCATTGATGACCTTTTGGATCAACTTCAAAGTGCCAAAATTTTCTCCAAGATTGATCTAAAAAGTGGGTATCATTAGGTCAAAGTTCAAGCAAAGGACACATGGAAGATGACTTTCAAGACTAAAATGGGTCTTTTTGAGTGGCTTGTGATGCCATTTGGTCTCACTGATACTCCTACCACTTTCATGAGATTGATGCATGAGGTATTTTGTGATTTTTTGGAAAAAATTGTTATCATCTACTTAGATGATATTCTTATCTTTTCTCACACTTGGAAATTCCATCTTCAACATTTGGAATGTATTCTTCATACACTTTAGTAGAACAATTTGTATGCCAAGTTTCCCAAGTGTTCTTTTGGTCAAAAATCCATCTCCTATCTTGGGTTTGTTATTGATGCACGTGGCATTCAAGTAGATCCTGTGAAAGTGGAATTTCTTCTCAAGTGGCCTACTCCTTCAAATCTCACTGAATTGAGGAGATTTCTTGGTCTTTCCAACTTCTACTGTAAGTTCATCCTACGCTACTTAGACATTATTGCACATTTGCACCAATTGGAAAAGACCAATGTTGCATTCAAGTGGACAAAAATTCACTCACATGCTTTCAACACATTGAAAGAAAAATTATGTTCAATAGTTGTTCTTGCTCTACCAGATCTCTCACAGCCTTTTGAGATTGAGACAAATTCTTCACAGTATGCACTTGGAGCTATTCTGAAGCAAAATGGTCATCTTGTGGCCTATCATTTAGAAACTTTTTTGTTGCTAAAAGGAACTACTCCACATATGATAAGGAATTATATGCATTGGTCCAAGCCATCAGATATTGGAGACATTATCTTTTGGGGAAATAAATGGTTGTTCACACTGATCACTTGCCTCTATAGTTTCTTCAGTCCCAAAAAAAATTGAAGAAGCTCAACATATGAATTGGGCTTCATATCTACAACAGTTTCACTTGGTCGTCAAGTATAAGAAGGGGAACATAAACAATCTTGTAGATTTTTTAAGTCATCCTCCTAAATCACATGTTTTAACTATTGTGTCCACTTCTCATTTGGGATTTCAGACATGGTCTTCTTAGTATGCTCTAGATCCTAATTTTGGTGTTGCCTACACAAGTCTTCAAAATCCTTCAACTCCAATTTGACACCTTTTCAATATTTCCATATTAAGGAAGGATTACTTTACAAGTTGGATAAACTTTGTGTCCCTTGAGATCATTGAACTTCACTTCTCAAAGAGGCACATTCTACTCTTTATGGTGGTCATTTTGGAAAACAAAAAACACTTCATCATTTGAAGTGGTTCTTATATTGGCCTCATATGTAGTAATATTTTCTACATCTCCTCAATAGATGTGCAGTTTGTTGCCACTCCAAACCAACCAATAGAAAAATGGGCTGGTATCCCTTTGCCTATTCCTTCTCGTCCTTGGGAGAGAATTTCCATGGATTTGGTTAGTCGATTTCCATTGACTGCTTGCCACCATGATTTTGTTTCTGTGGTTGTTGATTGATTCAGCAAGATGGCTAAGTTCATTCCATGTCGCAAGACAAGTTCTGCACATGACTTAGCCCAACTCTTCTTTGACTTTTTTTGGAGATATTTTGGTTTACCAACTAGCATTGTTTCTAATCACGACTCACGTTTTGTGGGCCATTTTTGGAAATCTTTTTGGAAGATTTTGGGAGTTTACCTTAACTTTTCCACTGCTTTTCATCCTCAGTCAGATGGTCAAACCAAAGCTGTGAACTGAACTCTTATAAAGAGTTTGAGGATTTATCACCATAATTCTCTTTCCAAGTGGGATTTGAGCCTAACCCACATAGAGCATGCATACAATTGGGAAATTCAATCATCTATAGGTCACTCACCTTTTGAGGCATGCCTTGGTTTTTCAGTCTTTGGCTCCATATGAGTTGCCCTTATCTTTTCCATCTCCAACCACTATGCATATTCAAAAAGAGCAAGATAAGGCCCAATCCTTCATTCATCATTTGTAAAATATTCAGTCCAAAGTAGTTCAGATTCTTTAGAAGACTCAAGAAAAGAAAAAACAACTTATGGATCATCATTGTGTCCCTCATACTTTCAAGTTAGGGATAAAGTTTGGTTATACTTGTAAAAATGTCATTTCCAGGAGAAGTCACATAGTAAGGTCAAGCCACTCCATTATGGGCCTTACATCATTCTTCAAAAGGTATATGACAATTCTTTTTGGCTTGATCTTCCAGCTTAGTTGGGCATCCATGATGTTGTCAATGTTGATCTTCTCAAAAACTACCATGAATCAACACTAGAAACTGAGCCTCCTGTTAGCCATCATGTAGATGTTGTTCTTGATATTTAGCTTCTAGTTGATTCTAATAGTTTTTAATACAAATACTCGTCAGACACGACATGGTTCCACCACTTCCTACCTTGTTGGAAAACAAGGTCAGCTTCCGCATCAGGCCCGTTGGATCTCTCACCACCAGCTATCTAAGGATTGTCCTTCTCTCTTGAAAGCATTAGAGTCCAATGTTGTTATTGTTGGGAGGAATGTTGAGGATTCATAGGGTATACATAGGATATATATAAGTTATTAGCATAACATTATTTTTATTAGTTTTTATTCTATGTAAATGTGAAACAATAAAAAGTTAAAAGTAAAAGTTAGTTTCCTATTTGTTAGGAAGTTAGCATTAATTAGAAAATTATTAGGAAGATACCATAAGTTAGTAAGTTGTTGGAATCTCCACTTCATGTGAATATTTTGGATGAGGGTATGTGCAAGATCATCATGGAAAAAATAGGCTCTTAAGTGGCAAAAAATTCAAAAAAAATCAGAGTTTGGAAACTTGACGTAAAAATTTGAATAAGTTATCTATATTATTCCAAAAATATGTAAGAATAGAATTTGTAGAAAATTGAATGTAGTTTCTAAACTACTATGTTTATTTTTAAAAAATATATCTATTTGGTGAAAATTTGAAATTTCAATGTAGTAGTACTTAAATTTCAAGGAAAAAATAAGTAGGTGTCTGTTTGACCACCCTAACTACAATAAAGTGATAATATTTTTTTATAAGATGTTAGATATAAGTAGAGGACTCGTGTCCGGATGTGATGCATATTTTGTTGTATTTTTTTTCAAGTAAATAATTAATTATGAATTTTTTATTACACCTTTAAAAAAATATAAAAACTCAAATGTCTGACCACCTTAACTTGGTCAAAACTTCATGAAATTCAGTTTTTTCTTTTTTAATCCTATAGTATGCAAAGCATAAAATGTGACGCATGTTTCGGATTCAAAAAATGTGATACCATTTCAAAACTAGAGATGTTTTTCAATCAGCCTATCAATTAGGACTTTAGTTGTAATTCAAATAGAAAATGAATAATAATAATTTATTAAATTCAAAGTAAATCATAATTTATATTGGTGGAAAAGTGAGAACCTCCTTTAAAAACCCTTTTCATTCCATCAGTTTTGGGTAAAAAAAAGTCATCAACCACATACCCTACACATAACCATCATATCGCCACTTTTTGGCCCATCATGATCTTGAACATACCCATGATATTCCAAATCTTTAATTTTGGCATACATAATTCCTATATAATAATGTATTTTCCTCCTTATGGGAGAATATTGGAATTCAAGTTTGCAGTATTATTATTTTGTAGAGATCAATGTCTCATTCGGTAGAATCTAATCTCTATTTTGTTGCTTCTTATTTTCTTGTGACTCCATATCAACGAGCCATTTGTATTTTCTAGCTTTATGTCTTCATCTTTGTAAATATGAAGTAAATGATTCCCCTTGGATTTGTTTAATTTTGTATAGAATCGTTGATTTTTTACTCTCTAGGACTTCTCTTCTAGGGTTTTTCACCTAAAAGGAGAGAGGTAGGGCAAAAAATGCTAACTAGTTCATTCAAATTATGTTATGTATAATGTTGTCTAAGCTAAATGAAGTAAACAAAATGCAATTGAGTGATCTATATGAGTGAATTTGAATGCAAAACTAAGATTTAAACTATGTTTGAAAACACACTATGATATGCAAACAATGAACTAAATGAAGAAATAATGCAGAACAAAAAGAAATGAAATGAAATAGAGTGCACTTGGACAATGTTTGATGATTTTGAAATGTTTTGGATGCTGACTAAAATTACTAAAATTTCATAGTGGGACTTGTTAGAACTGTAAAATTTTGAAATTTTCAGTCCATTGCATTCAAGTGTTTCCAAGAATAAATCTTCCTCAAAAGCATAAGGTTTCCTCCTCATGTCGTCTTGCTTGTTTTTTGTCATAAATCCACTAAATCCATCAAGCCCTTTGCATTTCATTGTATTGCCTATTTCGGCAGGACATAGTGAAAGTCTTCCCAACCTATGTATTTTTCACTAATATATACTTGTTGCAGAATATTGGCAGGACTCTTCTTTTGTTCTGGCGACTGAGAAGTTTCATATCGGCAAAGGAATTATTGTCAGAGTAGAGTCATAGCAAAGTATTTTTTCTTGCCGACCGGCATATAGAAAAAATATATCGGCATATGTTGGGGCATCGATGTAATGTCACGGTGAATACATTATGTCATACCGACTAATACATGGAGGGGTTATTTCGGCCAAACTGGCGAGTATCGGCCTAAGGTCACGGAAAAAACATTTTGTCTCTCCGACTGGTGCATGTGGAAATGTTTCGGCCAAGCTAAAGGTTTTCGGCAGGTGGTCTTGGTGATTGAGCATTGTCTTACCGACCGGCGACGAGGAATGTACATCGGTGAGACTAAAGTATATCAGAGTAGCGTCTTGCCGAAGGCAACTAGTCTTACCGATAAGATGTGAAGAGGGTCATCAACGACAGGTGGACTCAGTCGGTAAGAGAACCAAAATGTCTTGGCGATCTATGGAGAGGTGGTCTTCAGCGAGAGTTTCAACGAAATTAGGGTGTTTCACCGATAGAGCACATTGGGATAAGTCTCAGCGAATGAGATGAAGGAATGAGTTTGGTTTAACTTTTGGCATCGGTATGAGTCTCTTCGAAGGCTCATTGTCTTGCCGATGAATGGCTTCATCGGTAAGACTTATTTTAGTCGGTAGGAAAACTAAAATGTCTTGGTGAGGTGCCCAGTCTCGCCAATGGAGCACAGGGGACTTTTTCGGCAGGAGTTTGTTGTTGTCTCGGCGACTCGGGAGATAAAGGAACTTTCGGCAGAACAAGGTGGATTCTTTATAAGGTCTTCCCGACACCATTAAGTTACAGCGACAGTGAGTTAGAACAAGGTGCATTTCGGTGAGAGGTTCCTTGGGTCTCGGCAAAACGTATTGTAATCTCTGTGATATCTCATCGACCCAAATGAGCTACAACGAATGCGAAGATGAAAAAGAAAGGGAATAACAGAATACTAAATGTCTTCACTATGACAAATGGAATGCTACGGCGATGCTTGGGGTGGATGGTAATTCTCGGTGTAACATGGAGTACTCTATATGATATCTCCCTGAGAATGCTGAGTCACAGAGACTAGGAAAACACTAGGGTTTTCGGTGAAACGTAATTTAGTCTACAAGAGGTCTCCCCGACATCACAGGGTCTAGGCGAAATAGAAGACTAAAGGGATGATCAGCGATATAGTTGCCTTCGGCATACCTCCAGAGATGTTTTGGCGATTGCTTCAGCAGATGAGTAACAAAGACTTGAATGCTGTGGGCCGACATGTGAGAAAATCCCAAATACAAACAGTTGCTTGCCGATATTGGAATATGAAACGATGTGCCTGTTCGGATACTGATATATAAATAATCATTCTCAAATGTGAAGGAGATAAGAAGAGAAGTAGAATACAGTAGGATAGAGTAGACACAATTTAGAGGAACACAATGTTCCACAGATCTGAGACCTTGGTGTATGTTTTGAAATCATGGAGATATCAATGAGAATTATCTGATTTGCTGATGTATTTCTGGTGCTAATTGTTTTGTTGTGCCGATTGAAAGAGTTATTTAAGTTGTCTCTAAAATTGATATTGTCTGGTTATTTAAATAAACATAACAAGTTTATGTTAGGTTTATTAGTACACATTTGTTGTATGTGTGTGATTGGTTGATAGGTTCTTTCAAGGAAGGATTAAATCCTTTCAATTAATCACAGTAATCAGGGAATTCATTTAGATCAATAAGAAGAACTTAATAACCGCAATCTTGCATGTTTATACCGGTTATAAATAAAAAATATGCCAAAAATTTGAATATCCCCCAGAAAGAAGTCACTCATTTAAGATTTCATTTGACTCCATATACCATATAAGGCACTAGTCTTACCATTTACATTATTCAGTCTCATTCATATTTGTTACATTTGCATATCAGGTTTTAGTCTTCAATTTAGTATACAATTTATTCCAAGTTTGATCCATTTTGTCCACTTTTGTTTTCCTTTGTGGATAAATCACTGCAAGAAAGAAAATCATTGGTTAAGTCTGCTTCATCCATTTTAGGTACACCCACCTAGGTCTAGCAGCACCTGAAGAGTAGAAGGTTTAATTGTTTCAAACCTTGTTCTATTACCCTAAAATGTTGTGAAAGCTTGGCAACCTTTCGTGGTTCAAACCTACGTTTTTGAGAGCTAACAAGACTCATTCGTCCAGGGTGGTGAATTAGTCCTCCTACTAGTGAAAAAGTGTCAAAAACTTATTTCTGACTGTCGGGATCTAGAATCTGACAAAATTCATATTTTCAGTCCTAAGGTGAGACTCATTCACCACTGGTGGCAAATCAATCCTCTCCCAATTTTTTGAAAAATCAGGAGACAACTCTGCAACACCAGATTTGGAAATCTCTGATTGTCAAGTTGTTGAAGTCAATTATGTAGGAAACGGGCAAAAAACCTTCTCCAAGCTTGAAATATGAATGAGTTGACTTGAAGCACCTAGTTGAATTGTTTACCAATCTTCAACACCAAAAATCTTGTCAAATATGTATACCTAGGTCTACAAACACACATGCAATAGGGGAAAAATTGTTGAGGGTTAGCCAATAGGGGTTTGCCTTGGTCAAACCCCACTTTTGGTAATCAAACCCTTAATGAAACAATGAAATGAAAGAGAATGATAAACTAATAACATGCAATAGCTATCAACTTACCAAACCCTTGATAATGAAAATCTGAAGTAATGTCAATGGATGCTCCAAAGTGCTTGAATATTGCTTGAATTGATGTTGTAGAATGCTTGAATGCTTGAATATGATGTGTGAATGTTGGAGAATTGTAGGGTGATATAAAATGAGGTGAAAATCACATATTTATACACACTTGTTCCTTAGTTAACTATTCATACCTCATCACATGCTGACATCAACTGTTTTTGAATAAAAACCCAAAAGGAAAATTTAAAAATTTTGAATTTGGAGCCAAGGAGAACTCATTCGCCACCCATGGTGAATGGGTCCCACCTAGGACCTAAAAATAGGTGTCAAGAATTAAGTTGTATTTAATGTTGTTTGTTAGGTTAACATTCAAAAATACACTTAATTAAGACATGTGAGGGCATAAAGGGGCCAAATAAAGCATGAGAAAGGGATAAATAGTGAAGTTATGCCTAGAAAAGCATGAAATCTTGTTACAAGACTTTACAACACTTCAAAATAGGACTTGATAATTGATGTAAAGGTGATTTTTAGGTAAATTGTAATAAATAAAGTCTAGAAGAGTGTAGAAATGTCTTACAACACCTTCACAAGATGTCATTATTTGAATTGAGTACCTAAATATGCATGTTTAAGCTATTTCCCAACATAAAATCAGAGCAAAATATATCAAAAAGTATGAAGCAAGACCTAAAAGGCCATGAAAATGACAAGGGGTCATTTTTCTATGACACATTTAGCCCCCACTTTAGTGAGAGGATGAACTTGCTTCAAACTCACACTAAAGTAGCCATGAACATCGAGAAGAGGGTTCAAATGCACTTATGTTAGCAAGATGGAATGACAATGATCAAGAGGGATGATCAAGCCCCCTGGATGAAGATCCCATGGAAAACTAAACATAAGAACAAAGGAACACACAAGTGTTGAAATGAATTGGATGAAGCTTCGATCGTTGGTCCAACTAGTTATGGATTAGATTTAGGCTGATTATTATTTGAAAAAGAGAATGTATAGTCACTCTGGGGTGAAAAAACACATAACATTTCGTCGGGTGAGAAGGCCCAAACATACTCACTCTGGGGCCATGAAACTTCTGGCTATTCGTGGGGTGAGAAAGCCCGAAAAGCTAAGATACATACGCTAGTTGGTATGCACTCACAAACACAAAGGTGGCTATCGGGAAAAGTCATGCCGCTAGGTGGGATTCCCGCTCAACCATATTAAAGTTATGACTGTTGATAACTTTAACAAGGAGCCACAAGGAAAATGTCATGATAAAAAAGAAAGGTACCACAATCATGCAAGTTGCGTTATGCAAGGTGGAAAAAATGCAAAGTGTAAAATGTGAAAGATGATCAAAGGAGTCTTGTTCAGTTCATGCAAGGTTAGTCACTTAGGGAACATTGTGCCTAGTGTCTCCAAGAGAGGACCAATCAAAGAATAGTATTTTTACAACTTAGGGGATGCAGTGCATCACATTAGGCCACCAAGAGGAATGTAATATGCTGAGATAGATCACACTTATGAAAGACATCACACCCAATGTCATCCACAAAGTGATGAACACATCACATAAATGACAAGGTTGCACTAGGAACCAAGAATGCAAATGAATTAATGGTAATGTATGCCCCCCACTTTAAAGGAATTGCTACACATCATTCTGTGAGCAATTTCTTTAAAGTGGAGAAGAACAGAAAAAGCAAAAAGAAAACAAGACATGAGAGCCAACTTGGAAAGCCCTATGCCAAGTCATATGTTTCAAAGTTAGGCTGTGTCATGTCAAGAAAAATAAAAAATTAAGGAAAATGGATTTGCCCCCCAAAAAAGAAAGCAAACCAAACACATAAGGGATCTATGAATTTTGGATCAGTATGTTCATTTCTGCAATGTGTTTATGAAAGAGCTTGGAATTGTCATCATTCCCCAAAGCACATAGAACTGGAAGAATGACACAAAGAGAGTGAAAACAAAAGAAAAGGAAAGTCTATTTTGGGTCAACATGGAAGAGACGGTCTCAATGCTTTGTGTCATCCCCAAAAGGATAACACAAGAAAAAAGAAAGAAAATGAAAATGTGAAAGCTTTTGGGTCAACATGAAGGAGACATTTTAGTCTCAATGCCTTGTGTCATCCCCAAAAGGAAAACACAAAGAAAACGATAAAAAGACAAAGACCTTGTGGGTCAACATGGAAGAGACATAGGGTGTCTCTACGCTTTGCATCATCACAAAACAAAAATGAAAAATACAATGGACAACAAATAGAAGAATAGAGATATGAATAGAAGAAGTGTACAAAGAGAGGGAACATCAAACACATGATACGGGAGAACACGATACACACATGAAAGGAAAAAAAAAGGGGAAAAGTAATGCAATTACAAGTCAACCATTAACTAATTTATTGGTTTCTCAATCTTAAATGGTTAAGCGGAAAAGGAATAACATAGTTAAGAGACAAAGGAAAATGCATTACAAGGACAAGGCTAACAACTTCTTGCCCCCCACAAAGTGTAAAGGTGAGAATGAGCCAAGGTGAGTGATGAAAAGGATCATGCAATAGTGAGAATATGGAACTCTACAACTATGGCATGACAAAGGGCATTAGATTGTTTTAAGGTATGATGGGGAAACAATCAGTATCAGTGAAGTGATACTTATCTAGTATGTCCTTCAATGTCCGAAATTCTTCTATTTGATGTCTAAGAATACAATGATATTTGCAAAATGGTATGTTAGAGTCTTTTGGATGAATAACCAACCTATTCATAGGTGGTAAAAGTATAAGGCCTTTGTTTAAAAGCAGTTGAAGTCTCCTTTCACATTCAGGTGGAGGATGTGTAGGAAACTTTAGCTTCTTTAATTTGTAAGGTCATTTTTGTTTCCTAGATTCTCCTTGTTCATGAATAGGAGGAGGAGGACCCATGGGGATCTGAACATCCTTGTCATTAGAAGGAGGGAATCGTTGTTCACATGGAAGAATAATTTTTAAGTGAGGAGGAGCATCCAAGATCACTGTACTAGCATCCCAAAGTCTCCTAGGTTGAAAAGGATGTCTATCAGGGTGAGAAGGATCTTGGTATCCTAATCTTGTTGTGTGTGCATTAGTTGAATATTATTCAAGAAGTTGATGGATGCCATGTTCATGTTTTGTATCACAACCTTGTTTACTTAAGATAGTGAAGCCTTTACCATATGTTTCTTCAATATTGATAAGAGTGTTTGTGACTTTGTGATCATAAAAGGGTTGTGAGTGTGTTGGGTTAGAGGAAATAGGTCCACTTGTGGGAGGAACCTTAGGTCCTACATTGATTTCAGGATGTAAATAGGCAAAGTGATCAGAAGGTACAACAGTAGGAAGATCTTATGACTTCATGGATGGATAAAAGGTTGCATTGGCTTCTAAGTTGTCAAGGAAGTCATTGTAGAACTTGTTCATGCTAGCATCATCTTCTCCAATGATGTCTACATCACGAGGAGGAAAATCATGAGGAGTTGAAGGAGCATGTGTGAGTTCAAGGTCATTAGGGTCACAACCAAAGGCATAATTGGACATGTCTACCAATGATTTTAATGAATTCCAAAACTAATTGAAAGAAAATCCCATGATGCAAATAAACTAAGGTGCAATAAATGATTAAAAACAGAGAATCTGTAAATGAAAATAGAATGCAAGAATAGGAAACTGTAATGCAGAAAAATGCCAAAAAGATATTAGAAATGTTGTTTGAAAAGTGCAGAGGGATTGATTCAGCCAGGGTGGCGAATGAGTCCCAGTATGAGGTTTTTGTGTGTTTTTCATAAATTTAAAGAGGAATTTAATGCTCCACAAAATGCAATCAAAGATGCAAAATGCAAATTTTCAGTTTTTTCAATGAGATGCAATGCAAAAATGAAATTTGAATGAATTTTTCACTAATGCAATATGAAACGTCCTAGAATGCAAAAAAAAACAATGTCCTAATTGAATGTTGATGTAAATGTAATCTAGGATGTAATATGCAAATGAAATCAGAAATGCAAAATGTTCAAAATGCAGGTTCACCAAAATGAACCATTGATTTTTGGCTCTCTAGAACTTCTCTAGCTCTTCTAGGGTTTTTCACCTAAAAGGAGAGAGGAAGGACCAAAAATGCTAACTAGTTCATTCAAATTATGTTATGTATAATTTTTTCTAAGCTAAATGAAGTAAACTAAATGCAATTGAGTGATCTATATGAGTGAATTTGAATGCAAAACTAAGATTTAAACTATGTTTGAAAACACACTCTGATATGCAAACAATGAACAAAATGAAGAAATAATGCATAACACAAAGAAATGAAATGAAACAGAGTGCACCTAGAAAATGTTTGATGATTTTGGAATGTTGTGGATGTTGATTGAAATCACTAAAATTTCACATTGGGACTCATTTGCCTAGGGTGGCGAATTAGTCCTCATACTAGTGAAAAAGTGTCAGAAACTGGTTTCTAACTGTTGAGATCCAGAATCCGAAAAAATTCATATTTTCAATCCTAAGGTGGGACTCAATCGCCACTGGTGGTGAATCAATCCTCTCCCAAATTTTTGAAAAATTGGGAGACAACTCTGCAACACCAGATCTGGAAATCTCTGATTGTCGGGAGTCGAAGTCAATTCTATAGGAAACGAGTAGAAAACCTTATCCAATCTTGAAATATGAATGAATTTACTTGTTTACCAATCTTCAACACCAAAAATCTTGTCAAATATGCATACCTAGATCTGCAAACACACATGCAATAAGGGAAAAATGGTTGAGGGTTAGCAAATAGGGGTTTTCCTTGGTCAAACCCCAGTTTTGGAATCAAACCCTTAATGAAACAATGAAATGAAAGAGAATGATAAGCTAATAACATGCAATAGCTATCAACTTACCAAATCCTTGATAATGCAAATCTGAAGCAATGTCAATGGATGCTCCAAAGTGCTTGAATATTGCTTGAATTGATGTTGTAGAATGCTTGAATGCTTGAATATGATGTGTGAATGTTGGAGAATTGTAGGGGGGTGTAAAATGAGGTGAAAATCACATATTTATACACACTTGTTCCTTAGTTAATTGTTCATACCTCATCACATGCTGACATCAAGTGTTTTTGAATAAAAACCCAAAAGGAAAATTTAAAAAAATTGAATTTGGAGCCAAGGGGGACTCATTCACCACCCATGGCGAATGGGTCCCACCTAGGACCTAAAAATAGATGTCGGGAATTAAGTTGTATTTAATGTTTTTTATTTTCAGGTTAACATTCAAAAATACACTTAATTAAGACATATAAGGGCATAAAGGGGCCAAATAAAGCATGAGAAAGGGATAAATAATAAAGTTGTGCCTAGAAAAGCATGAAATCTTGTTACAAGACTTTACAACACTTCAAAATAGGAGTTGATAAGTGATGAAAATGTGATTTTTAGGTAAATTGGAATAAATAGAGTCTAGAAGAGTGTAGAAATGTCTTACAAAACTTCACAACACCTTCACAAGGCGTCATTATTTGAATTTTAGTTCCAAAATATGCATGTTAAAGCAATGTCACAACATAAAATCAGAGAAAAACATATCAAACAATATGAAGCAAGACCTAAAAGGCCATGAAAATGACAAGGGGACATTTTTCTATGGTTCAATGACTCCATATCAATGAGCCATTTGTATTTTCTAGCTTTATGTCTCCATCTTTGTAAATATGAAGTAATGATTCCCCTTGGATTTGTTTAATTTTGTATAGATCAGGGACCATTGCATTTGTCTCTATGTTGTATGAGAAATGATTGAAAAATTTGTTTGACAACTCATCAAAGGTTTTGATACTAGGCGATAGATGAGAGAATCACTCGATAGTGGCACCTTAGAGACTTTTTGGAAAAAGCATCATTAAATGGGTATCATTGTGTTGTACATCCATGCAAGCTATTGATAATTCTTGCATGTGCTCTATTGGATCTCCTCTTCCCCTGTCTTTATCAAATTTTGGTATTTCAAAGTTTTTGGGAAAGGGTATCATGGTAAGAAATTATCGAAAGGATATGGACATATGTCCAATAGAGCATAGCTCTTCTTTGGCTTTCCAATTTGGATGTTTGATATCCTTTGGTTGAGATTCTTTATTTGTAAGATTACATTGTCACTTGGTGTGTTCGTTTGATAATGATAGATTTTATAACCTTGTTTCCCCACAATGTTGTGTGCATTATATTGGGGGTTTTGTATATATGATGGTCCTTGGGTCATGTTGTGAGTGTATGATGATAGATGGAGTCCTTGAGGATTGATGTGGATGTGTTTTGTATTGAGGGTATGATGTTGTTGTTGTTGAGGTATATTGTGTTGTTGTATGGTATGATGTGTTGTTTTTGAGGTATGTTGTGTTTTTGTTGAGGTATGTTGTGTTGTTGTTGAGGTATGTTGTGTTGTTGTGGAGGTATGTAGGTTTGGTATTGTGATGAAGGTTGTGTACAAATTTCGTGTTGTGAAGAATTGGGTACTTGATTTTGCAGGTGTGTGTTTTTTTGTGGTTGAACATACATTTGGTGTTGGGTATTAACATTTGGTGGTGCCGAAACATATGTTTGATGTTGAGGGTATTGGGTAGATGATGATCCATATTGATTTTGCATGTTAGGATCATAGTATTGTTGTTGAGGCATGTATCAAGTTTGGTTTTGTACATTTCCTTGCTACATGTCTTGATCTTGTGGTGGGTTGTTAATATGTAGTTGTGGTTGTAAAGGGTTGTTGCCTTGTTGGTTTACTACATGTTGTTGTGGTTGTCTTGGTGGAAGGTTTCCCATGTTTTGCATATTAATATTGGGACCTTGTTGGTTATTCCAAGATGCCTTATATATAGGTTGGGCCCCATTTTGTTAACATTTTGTGGTGGCATGTTTTGATTTGTCAAAAAATTTGGATTCTCTTGAGTATGTTGGGCTACCACCGCTTGTTAAATTTGTGATGGATATCTATACAATGGATTCTCTACATTTTGTAGGAAAGATTGGTCATTGATATGTGTGTTTGAGAATAATTGTGGTATCTTGGGGCCTACCATTGATTTGGGTATTTGTCTCACCACAAATTGGTCTCCCAAGGGAATGAGGTTGGGATCCTTAAGAATTTCAACGCTTAATTTTGTGGGAAACTTGGCCCCACTTTGTGCTAGCTTGAGGAAATATGTGTTAGGATCCTTCCCAATCATCGTGTCCATAAGTTTTTGTATTTTAGGATCTTGGGAGCACTCTAAAAGTACTCCATCAATGATTTCCACATCACTATTATACTCCTCTATAATCATGTCTATAGGATTAGGAGGTTGATCTTGTTGCCTAGAAAATTTTTCTCTTGATGTTTAAGGCATATGTCATCATCACTAGGTTGTTGACTCATTTGTGCTTTAAATATTGGTTGTTATGTTGGAGTGGAGTATGTCCTAGGATCGTAACCCCATGGTTGAGTTTCTTCATTGGTGGTGTTGGTTTTTGGTATGCTAGAGTTGCTTTTATTGGCTTACATCTTATTTTTGTGTTGTGATCTCATTTTAGTCATAAACTTGAACTCAAGAGACCTTGGTAAGTTTGAGATAACAACTTATTGAAATGGAATGACATTATTTTTTGAGATTTGGTTTGATAAAATGATGACAAAGGGTATGTGTGCATACCTTTAGGACAAAGGTTGTTGGTTATTTTTTATGGATTTCTATTGTGATATGTGGATGATCAAGTTTGATGTTGGATGGTAATATTTTGCTACTCAACCCTATGATAAGGAGATGAGCCAATTTTGGGTTTTGTTTGATGAATGATACTCTGATGTTTGATGTTGGATGTTTTTGATTTGATGCTAGTTTAGAACACAATAGTTCACAAGACTCAAATCAATGTTTTTCTATGTTTTAGATGATATGATGTTTTCTTTACTTGAACTAGCTATGAGGTTGCAAGTAAAGGTTTCCCTAAAAACACTAGCAAGATAATGGTTTGATTTCTTGGGTTCAATATGTATCTAAGATTAGGTTGATGTTTGGTTACTGATTTGGTGATGTTGAAGGATGTTTATAAGCTATGGTGAAATGTTGTGTCCAAAATATGGTAGTCATGAACACTATGTAAACCAAGTCCAAAATGAATAATGGTGATGTTAGATTTGTTGGATAGGACAACTGAGAGGGGGGGTGAATCAATTGTCATAGATTATAACCTTAAATTCAATTATCAGAACTAACACATAAAATGATTAAGTGATTAACCATAAAATGCAAATGCACAAACACAATAACACCAAATTTTACGTGGAAAAACTAATGAGGGAAAAACCACAGTGAGGATTAACTCACACTATAGAGAGTATCAAAACTGATTACAAAAAGGCTCACAGTGTGAGATAAGGCTCACTGTCTGAACTCACTATCCATAGAGCTACAAACTGGAGGGCTCACTGCCACAGAGATACAAAGAAAAAAAAGAAGACTTGTTACATAGAGACAACAATCCCAATGCAACAAAGATTCCATCGCAATCACTGATCAACTTGCATAAATGATAGAGTTCACCTTCTTCTCACTGCATCCAGAAACTCAATGTTAAGTTTCACATTGAAAAAAAACACATCTAACTCACACACTTTAAGAATAGCATCAAATTCACGTATGTTCTTTCACTTATCTTCATTATTTTCTTATGTACAATTTTTATCGCTAGCACATTCTGTATTTATACTATCTCCAACCTTGAAAAGATAAAGTCGGTCATCCAACCTCAAATTCAAATTAGGTCGGTGCCAAACATCCTAGGGTGGAATTAGAATGAGGAAAACCCAAATACATGCTTCACCAGGACCTATAATAGATCCAACATGCTTCATCAACTTTAAATATAGTGCTTGACACATGGTCGACCAAACCAGTGTAGAACACATAGATCAATTAAGCTCGATGCTTCCAAATGTCGAAACCATCTTCAATAGAACCAAGGTAGCACAATTCTAGAACCACAAGCCATAAGAATTAAACAAAGAGAAATTTGGACCAACAACAATTCTCCTGGACCTCAATCAAAACATAGAGAAACATAGTTCACAAGCACCGGAACAACATCCTCAAAAGCTGAATACCTGCAACCTTCTTTTAATACAATTTTCTCAATATCCTCAACATATACAATCAATAGCAACTAGTAGATAACTAGCTAACAGGTTGACATCAATGAAAACACTTCATTCCTCTTTCCATTCTTACAATAATCTCCCCCTTTATCATTAATGGAAACACATGATGTGAAAAACCATCAAAGACACCATATCGGTTCTGAAAATACTTCTCAAGATTTTTCCTTTTGGTTCTCCCCTTTGGAAGATCATCTTCCTCATTACCTACTTTCTCTTATTAACTTTATTTTTGTTTTCATTTCTCTCTCTCTCTTTTTCTTTATTAACATGCTTTCTCTCTCCCACTTTGACAACAATGGCAAAGGCAAAAGATATGTCCATTGAAACTTCTTTGACATGAAAATAGAATACTCATAATGAAAACACTTACAAATTTTCCTGCTCCCCCTATGGGGTAGCCACCAAAAACATCAATCCAAAAAGATAGAATCATGAATCCACCGAACTGATGCATCTCCAAATGCATCTTAGTTTGTAAAAGGAGGGGCAATAACCCCTAGCTTATCCTAGAAATACTTAAAAGTTTCCTTAGGAAGAACCTTTGTAAATATATCTACAATCTAATCCTTTATCGAAACATACTCAAGCTTGACTTCATTCTCCATGACCTTCTCTCTTAAGAAATGATACTTGATAGATATATGCTTTGTTCTCGAGTGCATCATAGGATTCTTCAAAATGTTAATTTCACTTGTGTTATCACAAAAGATAGAAATAGGATCATCATGTAGCACAGTGACATCTTTCATTGTCTGTTTCATCCATAAACCTTGTGTAGAACAAGGTGCAATAGTAATATACTTAGCTTCAGTAGTAGACAAAGAGACTGAATCTTGCTTCTTACTCAACCATGCCACCAATCTACATCCAAGAAAGAATGCACCACCACGTGTACTCTTTCTATCATCTATACTTCCAGCCCAATCTGCATTTGTATAATCACTGAGTGTAAAATTAGTATCTTTAGGATACCATAATCCATAATCTAGAGTGCCTTTCAAATATCTGAATATTCTTTTAACTGCAGTAACATGTGTTTCCTTTGGATTTTCTTGAAATCTACCTACAACACAAACTGCATGCATAATATTCGGTCTAGTAGCAGTCAAATATAGTAGTCCACCAATCATAGATCTATACTTGCTCTGATCAGTCTTAGGTGAATCATCATCTTTACCCAACTTGCAACCAACCACCATAGGAGTGCTTACTGGTTTGGAACCATCTGTCCATCCCAATTTTTCTCAGCATCTCTCTCGCATACTCAAATTGTGAAATGAAAATTCCTTTCTCTGTTTGATTAATCTGTAGCCCAAGAAAGAAATTCATCTCACCAAATATATACATTTAAAATTCTTTATGCATCTCTTCCACAAACATCTTACATATCTTTTCATTTCTTCCAAAGATAATGTCATCAACATATACAACTACAGTCAATATTTTTTCATTTTCAATCTTGAAATACAAATTACTATATGTCACACCTTTATTAAATCCTTGCTGATTCAAATACTTATCTAGCCTTGCATACTAGGCTCTAGTAGCTTGCTTCAGTCCTTATAAATCTTTCTTCAATCTATACACCATATCTGGTTGATCTGTTAACTGAAATCCACATGGTTGTTCCATGTAGATCTCTTCATCTAGTTCACCATTCAAAAATGTTGACTTGACATCCATCTGATAGAATTTGAAATCTTTATAAGCAACTAATTCCAAGAACATCCTTATAGCTTCCATTCCTGCTATCGGGGAAAAAATTTCCTAAAAATCTATACCTTCCACTTGTGAGTAGCCTTTACACACAAGCCTTGCTTTGTTTCTGATAACTTTTTCATTTTCATTCAGCTTGTTTTTGAAGACCCATTTTGATCCAACGATATTTTTGTCTATCGATCTTGGGACCAATTCCCAAGTTTGATTCTTTTCAATCTACAAAATTTATTCTTTCATTGCTTCCTTCCAATTTTCATCCTCATAGGCTTCACTTACTAACTTCAGCTCAATTTCAGAGAATAAGCACAAATTTACTTCAGCATCAGCTTTGCTTCTAGTTAACACACCTTTTGTCTTGTCTCCAATAATCTAACTTTTTGAATGATTCCTCTATACATATTTCAGTGTTCTAGGGAAAATAACCAGAGCATCTTCATCTCTTTCATTCTATTCATTCTTCTCTTTCTGGTCATCTCTATCTTGTTCTTTCATAATTTCCTCTATTCTTGCACAGTCATGTTCATCAAACACTGGTGCAGGAGCACCTACACCTTATTGAAAAATTGAAGTCTTGAAGGTCATTTAAGGGGGTAATAGGTAGTATAGAATTGGTTTTAGATTTTTTGTCTTTAATAAGGTCTATTAAGACCATTTACAAGGTAATCAAAGGTTTGGAGAGTCACTTAGGTGAAAATGCAAAAAAGTTGCACAATAATTGTTAAAGTTGTCATAAACTTGTAAAAGTTGTCAACTTGGGAATTTGAAGAGTCATTAGAGTTTGAAAAGTTGTTAAGGTGTTGGGTAGTTAGGAACTAATTGGAAAAAGTATAAAAGCATCTCCAAGGCTTGTGTAAAGCATGAATCATTTTTTTGGAAGCAATTTCATTAAGTTTCAACATTCAAAACTGCATTTTCTCTATTTTTCCCGAAGTTTCTTTGTGTTGTATGGACCCATATAGGTGTGACATGATTTAAAATATTATGTGGATGTAGGTATCTTTATCTACTCTCATTTAAAGTTGATTTCAAGTCATGACTCAGAATTTTGTAAGAGATATCCCCATTTCATTGTGACTACCCTGTTTTGTTGGGTTAAGGGTTTTGAGGGAAACAACATAATGTTTTGACCAATCCACCTACTTTTGGTCTTGTTTCTCAGTGTATTGGTTTGTATGATGTTAGGTTAGATTTTTCTATGCCTTAGGAGTTAAGAGAGTGAATAAATTTGATGATGGTGTGATGCCCTAGGGATGGGAGCGATATTTCATCATGAAAATGAGGAACCATGATAGGGTTTTGAGAAATTGATGAAAGAATTGGTCTTGTGAGTGTTTTTTCAGTGTGTTTAGATGTTTTGAAAGAGGTTTGAAGCATTCATTGAATTGATTAAGCATTGGATGTATGATTTTCAATAAACCCTATGCATTGCATGGCAAAAGGAGGGTTTTCATGGGCCAACATGCTAAAAGCCCTGTAAGTGAAAGATAATCTTAAAATTTGTTGTTTCAAGACACAACTCAAGACTTATTGGGGTGTTCTTATGAAGATCAAGTGTTTAAAAGGCACTCTCTTTGTAAAAGAGGGCTAATTCACTAGCATAGGACAAAGGTGTGTTATTGGTTCTCAAATTTGGTCCAAAGGAGTCAATGGTAGTTTTTACATATGTTGTGTAACTTTGAAAAGGGTATCTTGATCACTAATTTTTTGTGAAGTGATTTGGATTTTTTGGTTGAAAAATCCCTTAAACCGGGTTGCATATGCTAGAAGGGAAAGCATGGCTAAGAGTTGAATTTTGACAAAATCATCTAATTTTTCTTTGAATTCTAGTTGATATCAACTTGATTTACATATTAAATAGTTTGTCACCCCTATACTGCATCAAAGTGGTATCATAGCATAGTTGTTAGATCTTTTGTTGGTGTTTTGATTGATTTTTGTAGGTTGGCAGGTGAAGAGGCAAGATTGTGAAGATGCCTCCTAAGGGAAGTATAGTTGCAAAAAGAATGGATGAGGTGGCTAGAGAGATAGAAGCCCTGAGAAAAGAGATGGCTACATGGAAAGAAAAGAATAGAGTGGAAGTGGATGAAATTGAAACTGAAGAAGAGGAGACTACTGGTGAACAAGAGGTGATGGATCTAGATGACATGAGGATAATGAAGTTTTTGAAGGTTGTGAAGAAAGATGGACATGGAAAAATGGATGTGCTTATGTATGGAGGAAAACTTGACATTGAAGAGCTCTTGGATTGGATTGGATCCATGGAAAACTATTTTGATAGTGAATATATTGATGAAGAACACAAGGTGAAGAAGGCCAAAACAAAATTGAAAGGACGTGCTTTGTTGTGGTGGAATTTTGTACAAGAGGAAAGGGAGAGACAAGGAAAGAGAAAGATCACTTCTTGGGAGAGAATGAAGACCAAACTGAAAGGTAAATTCCTTCCTTGTGATTATAATATTCAATTTCTTAAGATGTTACAAAATCTTAGACAAAAGGATTTAGATGTGCAAGCATATACTGAATAATTTTACAGGCTAAGCATGAGAACTAAGCATGAAGAAGATGAGGAAGACATGGTAGCTAGATATTTGAATGGCCTAAGGTATAACATTCAGGATGAGATCAGTTTGTTGGCACCAAAATTAGTTGAGCAATGTTTTCAAATGGCAATGAGGGAAAAAGAAAAACTCAAGAGGAGACAAGAGAAGGAAACAAGAGGAAGAGGCAACACTTCTAGGGGCAGAGGTACAACTTCAACGCCAAGGCGGTCCAAGGAAGACCTTGAAGATACTAATAAGAACAAAGAACAAGCACCTGAAGCAAGAGGAGGATGGAGAGGTGGAAGGAAAAATCTTAGGCAAAGGAGAGATTTCAATGAGTTTACAGGTAGGTGTTATAGATGCAATGAATTTGGACACCCATATTTCAAGTGTCCTCAAAACCAAGGTTCAACATCAAGTGGTGATAGGAAGGGAGAAAGAAGAGCACAACTAGTCCAAGAGGAAGAATGTGAAAGTTCAAGTACTCCTGCATACCCAGAGGTGGGAGAAGCACTTTGATAAGAACTTTGTTGTAGGCACCTAAGGAGGAAGACATGATTCAAAGGAGGAGTCTATTTATAACTTCATGAAAATGAAAAGGTAAAGTGTGTCAAGTTGTTATTGATTCAGGTTCTCAAGATAACATGGTGTCTAGGGAGATGGTAGACAAGTTGAATTTAGAGAAGATACCTCATGTAGCATCATACAAAGCTTCTTGGGTAAATGATAGTCAAACTCTAGTGGTGAATGAACAAGCATATGTAGATTTCCAGAATAGGGAGTACAAGGATCGGGTTTTATGTGATGTTCTACCAATGGATTATTGCCATTTGCTATTGGGGAGACCATGGCAATTTGACAGAAGGTCTATGTATGATGGTAGAGAAAACACTTATACTATCAAGAAGGATGACAAGAGATTTAAGCTAACTCCTTTGCAGGGAAGCGGAAGAGATAAGGGTAAGTTTTGTTGGATGTTGTTGATATGTGGTTTTCATTGATGTCAACACTATTGGCATTAATGTCTTTAAGGCTATATATATCGAGGATATTGAGAAAATTGTAATAAAATGAGTTGCAGGTTGTCAGTGATGAAGTGAAGTTCAGTATGTTTCCAAGCTCAGTGTGTTGATGATCAGAGATTGTGGATTAAAGGGTTTTTTGTCAAGTATATCTAGTTTATCCACATTAATTTTTAGAGATCCACATGAATATTTGATCAAGTTATGAGTATCTGTGTTCTGACAGTTTTTATGTTGCTTCAGTTGGTGTTCCTGAATGAAGATGATGTGATTTTAGTAAGTTCAGTTGTTGCGGATGCTTATCTGGTGATTCATGATGTTTGTGGATGTTTCTAGATCATTCTCTATCTATTTTTCACATCCGCATTGATCGTTGTGCTCGTGATTGGTAATTTTCTCTTGTGTGTTCACATTTTTTTATATTCATGGACGATAGGGTAATTGTAGCGTGTTGTGGATCTTTGTGGAATAATTTTTGAAGGTGTTTCATGTTTGAGGATTTTGTTTTGGGTCTTCATTATGTTTTGGCCAACATTAGTTGATTCACATTGAAAATTATTTATTGCTTTGGGCTAATAGTTTGCATATGTTTTATTATTTTTTTGAAGCCAACATGTAGCGATGTAATCTCTTGTTGCAGATATATATAAGCGATTGTTTATTCCATTTGAAGGCATGCGTGTGTATGGGATGTGTGAATAATGTCCTAATCATTTGAAGGTAGAAGTAGAGTGTGAAGAAGAGTGAGCAGAGTGTGAAGAAGTGTCCATGTCCTTAACCGAAACTATAATCAAGTATTAGCAGATGCTATCTTCTCAGTTCAAAATCCTACGGATGTAATCCGAATGTTTCTGTAGGAAAGTGTGTCTTCATTTGGGTAGTAATCCTTGTTGTAATTGAGTAGTGAGCTCTAAGTAGTGTGTCTAAATGCATGTGCATTCCCCATTTATTCTTCTTTATACTTTTAACAGGGTATAATCTTGTGGACTGACCTCCACCATGGTTTTTCCCCTAACAGGGTTTCCACGTAAAAAATATTGGTGTTATGTGTGTTTTTGATGTGTTGATGATTTATGCTTTCATGGTTATTAATCAGATCTGAGAATAAGGTTAATAATTTTAAATTTCTATGACAACTGATTCACCCCCCCTCTCAGTTGTCTGCCCTTGTGTTGCCAACAATTGGTATTAGAGTAGGTTCCTTGGAAGAAGTTTAATAGCTTGAGGTGATACGAGATGGTGACTTATAATAAGGATAGTCTGAGATTTGATGGAGAAAATTATTCTCTATGGAATACTTGAATGGAGTGTCATATGAGATATATTGGTGAACCCTACTGGAACATTACAAGGAATAGGTATGTTATCCCACAGAATTGTCCTTATATTGCTGATGAGATTAAGGATGTTGAGTACAATATCAAGGCTAAGGAAGCATTGTTGAGTGCTCTGATTGATTGTGAGATGACAAATGTTATGGATCTGAAGACTACTTATGAGATCTAGAAAAATTTGGAAAATTTGTATGAAGGTGATGCTAATGTGAAGATTGCTAAGTTGCAAACTCTGAAAGGGAAATATGAAATGTTAAGAATTGGTGATGATGAGAACATTACTTCTTTCATGCAAAGAGTGAATGAACTTGTGTGTGGTATCAGATGTGCTAGTGGACAATTGGAAGAATCAGAGATTGTTGCTAAAGTGCTCAAATCCTTTCCTGCTGCATACAAAGTCAAAGCTACTTCTATTGAGGAGCTCTAGACTATAACAAATGTAACCAGAGATATGTTGATTGGTAAGCTTACTACTTTTGAGTTGAGTGAATTTGTTGATGATCTTCCTAAGACAAAATTTGCATTCAAACCTACTATTTATGGAAGGGATAAAAAGAGATATGATCTGAGAGAAAGTTCTTCTAGAAAGATATTCAAGTATGAGAAGGAAATGAGAGAGATTGAAGAAGAAGAGAGAAAACTAGACTAGCTTGAAGCACTTATTGTCAAGAGAGAAGCTAGAGGAGAAGGTAAGGATAAAGGGAAGTTTCCTATTAAATGTTTTTCTTGCAATAAGATAGGTCATTTTGCATTAGGGTGTCCGGAAAGAGTTCCTAAGTGAAGACCTAACAAGCCTAGATTTCAAAGGAAGTGTTATTGTGTTGTTGATGAAGGTGTGACATATGATGAATCTAATAAAGGGAATGTAAGTGAGGACAAATGGGTATTTATTGCTATCAAGGAAAATAATCTTGTCTCTACTGAATCTACTAATTGTACAAATGTGGAGAAATCCCTAGCTGCTCGAGTTGAAGAGAAAGATGAATGGGTGATTGGCAGTGGATGCTCTCATCACATGATAGGTGGTAAAAGTAAGTTTGTGAGCTTGGAAAATTATGATGGTGGTGTTGTAAGATTTTGTGATGACAAAGTAGGTGTAATCCGTGGCAGAGGATGCATTTCTCTTGATGGTAGGCATAATATTGATGATGTCCTTTATGTGGAAGGTCTGAAGCATAATCTTTTAAGTGTTGGACAGATGGTTGACAAGGGATACAATCTTCAATTCAAGGATGGAAAGTGTAGAATATTGGGAAGTTCCAAAAATGTGATTGCATTAGGTACAAAAACAAAAGGTAATATCTTTCACCTAAGTGCTACTAGTAAAAGTTGTCTTATTGCTCAAGTTGATGAAAGTTGGTTGTGGCATAGGAGAATGTGTCATGTAAACTTTGATAATATTATCAAGATAAGTTCTACTTAGACTGTGAGAGATCTTCCTAAGTTGATAAAACCTACTAATGTTATATGCAAGGAATGTCAGTTAGGGAAGCAAACTAGAATTTCATTTCGGAGAAAAAAGCATTGTTCAAATGAAGTGTTGGAGCTTGTGCATACAGACTTGTGTGGTCCTTCTAGAGTCAGAATTTTACAAGGATACAGGTATTTCATGTTACTTATTGATGATTATTCCAGAATGATGTGGGTTACTTTCTTAAGGGATAAATTTGAAGCTCTAGAGAAGTTCAAGATTTGTAAGGCTATGGTTGAGACAGAGACAGGTCTGAAGATTAAATGTCTGAGATCAGATAGAGGAGGTGAATTCACTTTCGATGAGTTTAATTCTTTTTGTGAAGAACATGGAATAAAGAGACAATTATCTACCCCACAGACCCCTCAACAAAATGGAGTTGTTGAAGGGAAGAACAGGACAATTGAAGAAGTTTCTAGAACTATGATGCTGGAAGGAAATCTTCCTTGTATCTACTAGAGAGAAGTTGTGAGTATTGTTGTTTACACACTCAACTGGGTACAAGTCAAAGGTGATGCTGGTAAGACTCCTGATGAGCTATGGTATGGTCATAAACCTACTATTAGATACTTCAAATTTTTTTGGAGTAAATGCTTTATCAAAGAGATGAAGATATAGGAAAGTTTAATGCTAGGAGTGATGAAGGAATCTTTCTTGGTTATTCTACTAAAAGCAAGGCCTACCAGTGCTACAATAAGAGATTGAGGAAAGTAGTTGAAAGTGAAAATGTCAAGGCTGATGAAGACATAGCTAGACCATATAGAACCTTTGGATATGATTCAGATGATCAGAATGACAATTCAAAAGGAAAGAAAGTTCAGACTTCAAATCAAGTTCAGATCATTCCAGTGAATCAAGAAAAAAAAGAGGAGGGAACTAGTGAAAGTGTAGAAGAGAGATCACAAGAGCCTAAAGTTCAAGAACATCCTAAGACTCCAAGGTATGTAAGAATAAATCATTCAGAAGATTAGATCATAGGTGATAAGAACAAAGGTGTTCAAAATAGGAGAAAAATTGGAGAAGAATACTGTTTGATTTCAAAGACTAAGCCTACTAATGTCAATGAAGCATGCAAAGATGAACATTGGGTGGAAGCAATGAAAGAATAAATACAACAGATTGAGAAGAATGATACATGGATTCTTGCTCCTAGACCTAAGGACAAAAATGTAATTGGAACTAAATGGGTCTTTAGAAACAAACTAAATGAGAAAGGTGAAATTGTTAGAAACAAAGAAAGACTAGTGTGTAAAGGATATTCTCAGATGGAAGGAATTGACTTTGAAGAAACTTTTTCCCCTATTGCTAGGATTGAAGATGTGAGACTATTTCTTGCTTATGTTGCTTACAAAAACTACAAGGTTTATCAGATGGATATCAAGTTAGCATTTCTAAATGGTGAATTGGAAGAAGTGTATGTTAAGTAACCTAATGAATTTCAATTGACTAATCAAGGAGATATGGTTTTTTGGTTGAAGAAAGCACTGTATGGACTCAAGCAAGCCCCAAGAGCATGGTATGCTAGATTGGACAAGTATTTTTTGAAGCTTGGATTTAATAAATGTACCGCTAATAGTAATCTGTATTTCAAGATTGATCATGATAAAGATTTGATTGTTGAAGTCTTTGTTGATGATATCATTTTTAAAGGAGATGATGGTTTTTGCATGAAGTTTGCTGATGAGATGTAGAGTGAGTTTGAGATGTCTATGATTGGAGAGATGAAATTATTTTTGGGATTGAAAATTACTCAGTTAGATAAAGGGATCTTTATATCTCAGTCCAAGTATGTGAAAGAATTGCTAATGAAGTTTGGTATGGAAGATTCAAATCCAGTTGGTACACCTATGGTGACCAAATGTAAGTTGAGACAAGATGATGATTCCCTGAAAGCAAATCAAACTAGATACAAATCGATGATTAGTGGATTGCTCTATTTGACTCAAACTAGACCTAATATCATGAATGTTGTATGCATTGTTGTAATATTTCAAGTTGATCCTAAGGAATCTCATGTGACTGCTGTGAAGAGGATTTTCAAATACTTGAAGGGGACAATTGATTTTGGCCTATGGTATCCTAGAGATGATGACCTTACTTTGAGTGCCTTTACTGATGATGATTGGGTAGGAGATGTGAATGACATAAAAAGTACTAGTGGTGGTGCATTTTTCTTGGGAAAGAAGTTGATTTCATGGTTAAGTAAGAAGTAGAATGAAATTTATTTATCTACTGCAGAGGCAAAATACATTGTTGCCGCTAACAATTGTACTCAAGTATTATGGATGAAGCAAATGTTGAAAGATATCAGAGTTGTGTATGATGAACCTATTGCTATATTATGTGATAATTCAAGTGCAATTAACATTTCTAAGAATTTGGTGTTGCATTCAAAGACCAAGCATATATCTACCAAGTTTCACTTTTTGAGAGAGAAGGTGAGTGAAAAGGAAGTCAGATTAGAGTATGTGCCTACAAAGGAACAAATTGTAGATATCTTTACCAAGCCATTGCCTAAGGATATTTTTAGTATCTCAGAGGGAAGCTAGGGGTGATTACCCCTCCTAATCAAAACTAAGATGCATTGACTTGCATCAGTCTGTGCATTTCACAGTCATATCTTGATCAGGATTGATGTTGTGGTGGTTGCTACTCAGGGGGAGTAGTCAGATGTTCAAAAATGTGGTTCAAAGCTTGTGTGGAGAAAAGAGATCTTGTCATTGATCAAAGGGGGAGAAGAGTCATGTGAAAAACTTTGTGGGGAGAAGAGTCATGTGAAAGAGTTGAGGAGAAAAGAGTCAGAATCTAAGGGGGAGAAAGTGCTAAGAGATAGTTGTGTTGATGGTGTTTTTCACATCATGTGTTTCCATCAATGCCAAAGGGGGAGATTGTTGGATATTGCTGATACGTGGTTGCCATTGAT
Organism: Sequoia sempervirens; assembly: GCA_007258455.2. Taxonomy (NCBI): domain Eukaryota; kingdom Viridiplantae; phylum Streptophyta; class Pinopsida; order Cupressales; family Cupressaceae; genus Sequoia; species Sequoia sempervirens. The sequence goes on from VDFB02000002.1 coordinate 187,597,154, forward strand.
GTCAACACTATTGGCATTAATGTCTTTAAGGTTGTATATGTCAAGGATATTGAGAAAATTGTAATAAAATTAGTTGCAGGTTGTCAATGATGAAGTGAAGTTCAGTATGTTTTTGAGCTTAGTACGTTGATGATCAAAGGTTTTGTATTAAAGGATTTTTTGTTGAGTATATCTAGTTTATCCACGTTAAGTTTCAAAGATCTGCATGAAGATTTGATCGAGTTATGAGTATCTGTGTTCTGACAATTTTTTTTGTTGCTTCAGTTGGTGTTCCTGAATGAAGATGATGTGATTCTAGTAAGTTCAATTGTTGTAGATGCTTCTCTAGTGATTCATGATGTTTTTGGATATTTATAGATCATGCTCTATCTGTGTTGCACGTCTGCATTGATCATTGTGCTCATGATTGGTGATTTTCTCTTGTGTGTTGTGCTCATGATTGGTGATTTTCTCTTGTGTGTTCATGTTTTTTATGTTCATTGTTGACAGGGTAATTGTAGCATGTTGTGGATCTTTGTGGAATAATTTTTGAAGGTGTTTCATGTTTGAGGATTTTGTTTTGGGTCTTTATTATGTTGTGGTTGACATTGGTTGATTCACATTGAAAATTATTTATTGTTTTGGGCCGATAGTTTGCATATGTTTAATTATTTGTTGAAGCTGACATGTAGTGATGTAATCTCTTGTTGTGGATATATATAAGCGATTTTTTATTCCATTTGAAGGCATGCGTATGCATGAGATGTGTGAATAATGTCCTAATCATTTGAAGGTAGAAGCAGAGTGTGAGGAAGAGTGAGCAAAGTGTGAAGAAGTGTTCATGTGCTTAACCGAAACTATAATTAGGCATTAGCAAATGTTATCTTCTCAGTTCAAAATTCTACAGATGTAATCTGAATGTTTCTGTAAGATAGTGTGTCTTCCTTTGGGCAATAAGCCTTGCTGTAATTCAGAAATGAGCTCTAGGAAGTGTGCCTAAATGCATGTGCATTCCCCATTTATTCTTCTTTATACTTTTAACAGGGTATAATCTTGTGGACTGACCTACACTATGGTTTTTCCCCTAACAGGGTTTCCACATAAAAAATCTTGGTGTTATGTGTGTTTCTAATGTGTTGATGATTTATTATTTCATGGTAATTAATTAGATCTTATAATAATGTTAATAAGTTTAATATGTTTAAATTTCTATGACAATTGATTCACCCCCCTCTCAATTGTCTACCCTTGTATTTCCAACAAGTCTAAGGTTGTCATTTTTGGAAAAAGAGAGCCTTTAAGGCCTAAGGACATCAAGGATGGTGTATTTGCAAGTATGGAGTAGGATTATGGTGTTAGGGAAGCAGGAAAAGCACAAACAAATGATGCTAGGACAGTTAGGAGTTTAAAGGTAGAGGAAGAACTCATGCCTAAGTCTGAAACAGTCAAAGTGAATGATGGTAAGATAGTAAATAAGCATGAAAAATAGGGTGAAATGCTTGAGGGAAGGTTTGTGAAGTAGAATGAAATTATTTTTGGGACCATTGTGTGTCCTATAAGCATGAACAATGTTACAAAGCAAGAAAGAATGACAGGTATAGGGGTTGACCAGTTTGATAATGCAAGGATACATCATGTTGATAGTGTGGAAGAACTGATGGTAGTAAGAAGAGGGCAGTATGAACAAAGGGACACAATTTTGATGACAGTGATGAGAGTGCAGAGTATACAAGTGAATGTGGATGGATAAAAGTGTGCAGATGAAGCCAAGAAGAAGGTAGAGCAAGGTATTGCTAGCTCGTGTTTGTTTGCAGGTATAAGGACTAGGACAACATCAAGTTTTGACCCAGGTATAAGGATGGGCCAGACATCAGGTCTAAGCATGAAGATGCAGGCACATTTCAACATGAACACAGTCAAGAGGATAGAGCAGGTCAAGAGAACTCAATGTTTGGACCAGTTGAAGGAGGATTCAGGTCTAAGGATGTATGGAGTAGTGCCAAGGCATGGAATAAGACTTAACTCTTGTAACAAGAGTTTCTTTCTTCTGGGGGTGTATGGTGCAGGAGCACCTACACCTTGTTGAAAAATTGAAGTCTTGAAGGTCATTTAAGGGGGTAATAGGTAGTATAGAATTGGTTTTAGATGTTTTTTCTTTAATAAGGTCTATTAAGACCATTTACAAGGTAATCAAAGGTTTGGAGAGTCACTTAGGTGAAAATGCAAAAAAGTTGCACAATAATTGTAAAAGTTGTCAACTTGGGAATTTGAAGAGTCATTAGAGTTTGAAAAGTTGTTAAGGCATTGGGAAGTTAGGAAATATTTGGAAAAAGTATAAAAGCCTCTCCAAGGCTTGTGTAAAGGATGGATAATTTTTTTGGAAGCAATTTCATTAAGTTTCAACATTCAAAATTGTATTTTCTCTATTTTTCCTAAAGTTTCTTTGTGTTGTATAGACCCGTACAAGTGTGACATGATCTGAAAGCTTCTATTGATGTATTTATATGTATCTACTCTCATTTAAAGTTGATTTCAAGTCCTAACTCAAAATTTTGTAACAGATATCTCCATTTCATTGTGATTGCCATGTTTTGTTGGGTTAAGGGTTTTGAGGGAAACAACATAATGTTTTGACCAATCCACCCACTTTTTGGTCTTGTTGCTCAGTGGATTGGTTTTTATGATGTTATTTTAGATGTTTCTATGCCTTAGGAGTTAAGAGAGTGAAGAAATTTGATGATGGTGTGATGCCCTAGGGCTGGGCAGTGATATTTCATCATGAAAATGAGGAACCATGATAGGGTTTTGAGAAATTGATGAAATAATTGGTCTTGTGAGTGTTTTTTGAGTTTGTGCAGATGTTTTGAAAGAGGTTTGAAGCATTCATTGAATTGGTTAAGCCTTGGATGTATGATTTTCAATAAACCCTATGCATTGCATGGCAAAAGGAGGGTTTCATGGGGCAACATGCCAAAGGCCCTGTAAGTGAAAAATAATCTTAAAATTTGTTGTTTTAAGACACAAATCAAGATTGATTGGGGTGTTCTTGTGAAGATCAAGTTTTTAAAAGGAAATATTTTTGTAAAAGAGGGTTAATTCACTAGCCTAGGACAAAGGTGTGTTATTGGTTCTCACATTTGTTCCAAAGGAGTTGATGGTAGTTTTCACATATGTTGTGTAACTTTGAAAAGGGTATCTTGATCACTAATTTTTTTGTGAAGTGATTTGGAACTTTTAGTTGAAAAATCCCTTAAACTAGGTTGCATATGCTACAAGGGAAAGCATGGTTAAGAGTTGAATTTTGAAGAAATCATCTAATTTTTCTTTGAAGTCTGGGTGATATCAACTTGATTTACATATTGAATGGTTTGTCACCCCTATACTGCATCAGACACATACCCATCAATATCAATAGAATTCTTCATTGTTTCATCAACCTTCACATTTGAGCTTTCTACAATCTTCCTCAATCTTTTGTTGAAACATCAGTATGCCTTGCTTTTAGTAGGGCGTCTAAGAAATATTCCTTCATTACTTCTTGTATCAAACTTTCCTAATGTTTCCTCATCTCTTCTGATATAGCATTTTCTTCTGAATACCTTGAAATATTTAACTGTAGGAATTCTTTTGTGCCATAGCTCATAGGGAGTCTTTGTATTTTTTTCTCTTGTCTGAACTCGATTGAATACATATACAACAGTGTGAATAGCTTCTTTCCAGTAAACTTCCAATAATCTAGCTTCAGTGATAATTGACCTAGCAGCTTGTTGAACTGTCATGTTTTTCCTTTCAAAAACTCCAATTTGTTGAGGGGTTCTCAGAGTAGATAAATGTCTCTTTATTCCATTCACTTCACAAAACATACTGAACTCATGGGAGTTAAATTCCCAAAGCAATTTATCTTCAAATTCACTTCAATTTTCAACCATAGTCTTAAATGCATTGAATCTATCTAATGCTTCTAATTTTTCTCTTAAAAATATAACCCATGTATATCTAGAATAATCATCAATTAAAAGCATAAAGTACCTTTCACCAAGTAGACTTTGCACTCTAATGGGACCACAAAGATCTGTATGAACCAAATCCAGTAATCCAGTAGTAGATTGTTCTCTTGATTTGTAATGCTTTCTTGTCTGCTTCTCGAACTGGTAATTCCTACTGATAGCATTTACAAGCTTAGTAATTCTCAATAGATCTCTCATGACTTGAACAATACTAATCCTTGCCAAGTTATCAAAATTCATGTGACACATTCTCCTATGCCATAACTAGCTATCATTTATTTGAGTCATAAAACATCATCCATCAACACCTTTAAGCTGATAAATATTCCCTTCAGATTTATTTCCTGTAGCAATCAATGTTTCAGATCCTTTTCGGAGCTCACACTTCTCATCCTTAAACACAAGATCATATCCCTTTCTGCACATTTGACCAATGCTCAATAGATTATGCCTTAAACCCTTAACATAGTAGACATCATCAATATGAAGCTTGCCATCAAAACTTATTGAACCTATCCCATAGATTTTAGCACTAGTATCATCTCCAAACATAACCAAACCTCCATCATATTTTTCAAGTTTCACAAACTTACTCTTGTCACTAGTCATGTGATATGAACAACCACTATCAACTACCCAAAAATTATTTTCCTATTTAGCATGTAGGGCAGAGATAATTGTACCTTCATTTTTCTCCTCCTTCTCCTTCTCCTTCTCCAGAGGACTTTCCTTTGACTATTTTTCTGAATTAGTAGAAGTAGGTTCATCTTTAATCACCAAGAAAAAGCATTCATTTTCATCTAGATCTTCATATTTTGAATCTTCATCTGAAATAATAGCATTTTCATTAACATAGTGAGCTCTGTTAATCCTCTTTCCTTTCTTTTCTTTCTCATATCTTTGTTTATTCTTTTTAGCTCTTCTCGGACACTTTGCAACATAGTAACCAATTTCTCCACAACTAAAACACTTAAAGGGAAATTTACCTTCATACTTACCAGAGCCTTTTCTCATTCTTCTTACAAATTTAGCCTTGATTTCATCAAAGTTCTCTTCATCCGTATCTTCAATTTTTGTAGCTTTAAAAGCAGTCTCTATTTTTCCTCCACTTCTTAGATTTGGCTTCCTCATCTCATAAAATGTCAAAAATACTAGCAAAAAATCCTTAGTACAAGTCTTATAATCTATAGTCTGCTCAATAGCACTCACCTTTCCACTATAAGCATCAAGAAGAGTTCCAAGAATCTTCTTTATAATTTTCGTTTCATCTATAGTAGCGCCAAGAGATCACATTCCAGCCACTACCTCATCCAATCTCTATACATAGGCTTTAACATTCTCATCTTTGAACATATGTATAAGATCAAATTGTGTTTCCAAATTCTTTATTTTTTCTTATTTTACCCTTTCATCACCATCATGTTCTCTTTCTAAAGTATCCCAGACTTCCTTAGCTGTCTTCAAATTTTGAACCTTAATCAACTCATAATGTACCAAACTATTCTTCAAGATGAATTTTTCCTTTTTATTCACTTCATGTGCTTTAATTTGTTCAGGTGTACTTAGACCATTTGCAAGAGGAGTGTACAGATTCTTATAAGCTTTCTCTACATCATATCCGCAATAATCCAGATATTCTTCCATCACCACTTTCCAAATACCATAATTAGTTCCATCAAACCTCGGATAATTAAAGATCATTTTTCTAGTCATCCTGGACCTTCCTCAAGCAGTTAAGCTCTTCACCAAGGAACCAAGCTCTCATACCAATTGTTGGATAGAACAACTGAGAGGGGGGGTGAATCAGTTGTCATGGATTATAACCTTAAATTCAATTACTGAAACTAACACATAAACTATTAAAGTGATTAACCATCAAATGAAAATGCACAAAAACAATAACACCAGATTTACGTGGAAAACCCAATGAGGAAAAAACCATAATGAAGATTAACTCACACTATAAAGAATATCAAAACTGATTACAAAAAGGCTCACTGCCTGAGATAAGGAACAACTGTCTGGACTCACTGTCCATAGAGCTACAACATGGAGAGATCACTGCCATAGAGATATAAAGAAAACAAAGAAGACTTGTTACAAAGAGACAATAATCCCAATGCAACAAAGATTCCACCCCAATCACTGATCAACTTGCATGAATGATAGAGTTTTCCTTCTACTCACTGCATCCATAAACTCAGTGTTAATCTTTTCACTGAACAACCGCACACCTAACTCATACACTTTAATAATAGTATCAAAGTTGCATCTACTCTTTCACTTATCTTCCTTCTTTTCTTATGTACAATTTTCATCACTAGCACATTTTGTATTTATACTATCTCCAACCTTGAAAAGATAAAGTCAATCATCCACCTTCAAATTCAAATTAGGTCAGTGCCAAACATCCTAGGGTGGAATTAGAATGAGGGTTTCCCAAACACATGCTTCACCGAGACCCATAATAGATCTAACATGCTTCATCAACTTCAAAAATAGTGCTTCACACACAGTTGACCAAACCAATGTAAAACACATAGATCAATTTTAAGCTCAATGCTTCCAAATGCTAAAACCATCTTCAATAGAATCAGGGAAACACAATTCTATAAGCACAAGCTATAAGACTTCAACAAAGAGAAATTCAGACCAGCAACAATTATACTGGACCTCAATCAAAACACAAAGAAACATAGTTCACAAGCACCAAAACAACATCCTCAATAGTTGAATACTTGCAACCTTCTTGTAATACAATTTTCTCAATATCCTCAACATATACAATCAACAACAACTAGTAGATAACCAATTGATTAGTTGACATCAATGACAACACTTCATTCCTCTTTCCATTCTTGCAACAAGATTTTGACTAATAGGTCCAATAATGTTCTCTAATAACTAAATAAGGATTTTAGGCCAATGTTTGAAAATTAGTTGTTTTGACAAATTTTAGGCAAGCCTACAAGTAGGATGATAGCATCTTCTGTTTAAAGCAATAGCAGTAATATTTTAGGTCAACAGTGGTTTTGTTTTAAGACAATTGTGGCCATTTTTTTCAAAATCAATTTGACAATGATTTTCATGAACCAATGATAGCAATAGTGGTTGAATTAGAAATAGTGAGTAGAATTTATATTGACTACAGTAATGTTTTGAGACAGTAGCAGCCAAACTTGACAGTAGTGACTCTATTTTAGTAGTTTCCAATTTTGTGATGGTATTTTATTTTGAGAAGTTTGTAATTTTTTGACATTCATATGATTTGATGTTTGAGACAATGTATTTGTGATACAACAAGTGATAAAACATAGAAAAAAAAGTGTACGAGTTGATCATAATGTTTTGATGACAATAGGTCAAAATCAACCCAATTTACATTGGTAATAACACATCAAAAAAATTTCAAGTAGTTTTATCCCTAAGGTCAAAGCCAGTGGTAACACTTTTAGGCCCACAACTTGGAAGCTCCTTCAACTCAAGGGTAGGGACACCCAAAGGGATGTATACAGTTAATTCTTTGTGAGAATGGATAGATAGGGGCCTCCTTGCATGGAAGGATAACCCAAATCACCCTTTCCCCAAAAAGATACAAGTAGCTTATGCTAAGCCAAGGATTTTTGTCTCAGATCAAGGGAGTTCATATGGTGAGTAAAACGCTTCAGGTACCTATGGTACGCATCCCTTGTACTGAAAATATTGCCAATACACAATCAATCCATTAGGTGGCCAACTACTATAATATTTTTAGTCGTTCCTTGAGGACTTGACGCCTTGCGAGCATCCAACAAGCCACTTAAGACTTTAACCAATCCTACTAGGGGCTCTATATACCACTTGGGTACCTACCCTTTCTGAATGGCACTGTCAGAAAGGTACTCATTAGTTAAATCTTGCTTTCACCTTAACTTATTAATATAGCAGTTTGAGGGAAAACTCACTATGGGTTGCCTTTGAATTCTCATTTTGGGATGTGTCTCATAGGTAAGCCCGATCTAAAGGTAATGATGTAAAAAAAGATGCAAAGAGCCCAAAGTGTTTATTGTCACCTAGGATCATCAAAAGATGTAGGGGGAGAGGATACACACTTCGCTTGCCAATCATGGTGAGCACAGTAGATAATTTATTACAATTTTATTTTAAAGCCTAAAATCAAGTGTTAAAAGATAACAATTTATGTTTTAAATGCACCAATTTCAAATATTTGAGACTTCAAGAAAAACATTCCATAAATCAATTGGTTGTCATGGCAATCAAAAAAGATGAAATGTTCAATTTTATGTACCAAAATGAAACATGAAGATTGTAACCACATTTTAATGCACCAAATATAAATGTTCAAGTTGTCTTGTTAAATTTTATTGCACCAATAGAAAGTGAATTCATTTTAAGAGCACCAAATGTAAATGTTCAAGTTGACTTGTTTAGTTTTAGTGTACCAAAAGAAACTGAATTCATTTTAAGGCACCAAATGTAAATGTTTAAGCTGTCTTATTCAATTTATTGCACCAAAGGAAAGTGAATTCGTTTTAAAGCACCAAATGTAAATGATTTAAAAATTGTAAAAAACATTCATAAAAAAATGCTTCGAAAGATTTAAAAGCCTTGGACCATTCGTCAACCCTAAAAGGAAACAATTAGTTGTTCCAACAAAAATATGTCATGACCCTACAAGATTTGCACCAATAATGTTAAACAATCTCACAAAATATAGCAAACAACTAGTAGTTAGGGTTAGATACTCTACGAATTCAAAAAAGTTTTCAAAATTGACAAAAAATTAGAAAACAAAGCAATAGGAGACCTATTACCTATAATACCAACCCTATATTTAGTGCGTCTGTAGATTTTCTAGATGATAGCAATAGGATTTAGGTTGATAGTGGTTCTTTTCAGGATGAAAGAAACTTTGTAATATTAGTTCTAATACCCATACTTAGAAATTTGCAACATAGAAAAGATAATAGCAACCTTGTTGAATGAACAAGACAACTGAGAGGGGACGCGAATTAGTTGTATCTAATCAAAACATCAAAACTCTCAGCATTAATCAATTCCACATGCATTCATTAAACTGTTATTTTTTTATAATGATTAATCATGAAATGCAGGTAACAAAAACTGAAATAACAATACCATACACAAGAGAACTCCATATTTATGTGGAAAACCCAATGAGGGAAAACCACGGTGAGGATTATCTCACAATATAAGTAATTGCAAAACTAGTACAAAAGGGCTCACTACCAGAATAGGACACATTGTCCAAAAGGTTCATATCCAGGGCTCACTACTACAAAAATAAATACAAGAAGATAGAAGAGAAATGTTACACAGAGTACACTTTCTCAATGCAACAAGTAATCCACCACAATGCTCCAACACTTTCGCAATCTTGTTTGAATGATTTTGAACACCTTCGGCTCACTGCATTTAGGAATCTGTTGCTTTGAAGTTCACACTAGTCTTCTCAAATTTTCCACACCCACATCACTCACATTGATCTTGCATCTATCTTACTTCTCACTTCTTTCATTTTCAACTCACAATAACTCCACTCTTATTTATATAAACCTCAACCTTAAACATCTTCTCCAAGGTCAACATTTTATTTGTTGTAATTACAAATTCAAATTAGGTTGGCACATAAACATTCCCACGGTGGATAGGAATGAAAGGGGACTAAAAAAAAACTTAACCGAGACCCAAAATTAAGTCTCACACACTACGCTACAAATCCATTAATACTTGAACATATACAAATGTAGTGTAGACACCCAGGTCAATCGATACTCATGAAAACACATTTAAACATTAAGTACATGCTTCTGAAACTTTTGATACACCTAACCATGAATCCTCTTGACAAAAACAAGAGAACAACACCATTAGCTCTCCTTCAAAACCACAAGTCCTGAAAAACAACTGTGAAGAAATGTGGAGCAAATACATTTCTCCCTGATACCTCTGAACAACACTAGAAAACCAATTCTCATACTAGTAAACATAATTTCTTCTTACCAATGATCCAGAACCCAAAATTATTAATATAGAAACCTATAACAACCTCAACCAATATACTAAATCCACACAAGAATAACATCAATAAAGAAGAAATGCAGAGCACGATCTGGAGCACATTCTAAACATTTGCACAACACAATTTTCTCTATTTATCTAATTTTCTCAAAAGCACTTGGAAATCAAGTACCAAAGACATCATCTAAGCTCATTACTTCATTCCAACTCATCTCTAGATACTGCAACAAAATATAGCTCCATGTACTCACAACACTTCCTTAATATCTCAACTACACATGCACAACCTGCAACAACTTGTTTTCCCCTTCTCAATTTTCTCAATATCCTCGACATTTTCTTCATGCAACACAGTTAACATCAATGAAAACACTGGTTAATATAAATCCTATTGACATCAATGACAACACCATCATACTTGCAATAATCTCCCCCTTTGTCATTGATGACAACACAAGATGTGAAAATCCACCAAAGAAAACACAACATACTCTCCTTTTTTTTAGATTAGATAGCCTACATAGCATTCTTGAACTCTCTCCCCCTTACAAGAGTCTCTCTCCCTTTGAAAATAAGGATTAAACAACATACACAACTTTATCTACTTTTTCACATGACTCTCTCTCCCCCTTTAACATCAATGACAAAGGATAAAAAATAAATCATTGTTCTCCCCCTTTGAAACAAAACCAAAATACCTACTCTAAATACCCCCCCTTAGTAGTATACCCAATCAAATCAGAAACTTAATGAAAACACATGACACTACCTACTCCCCCTAAGAGGTAGCCACCACCATCCATCCAAACAAAGAATAGATCCATAGATCCACTAGACTGATGCAACTCCATATGCATCTAATTCAACGAAGGATAGGTAATAACCCCCAACCACTCCCAAAGATACTCAAAAGTATCCTTAGGAAGAGCCTTAGTAAATATATCAAAAATATAATCCTTTTTAGGTACATAGTCAAGTTTCACCTCATTCTCCATAACCTTCTCTCTCATAAAGTGATACCTAATAGTATATGCTTTTTCCTTGAATGCATCACTGGATTCTTTGAAATTTTAATTGCACTTGTATTGTCACAAAAGATAGATATAGGATCGGCATATGCAGCTTAGATATCCTTCAATGTCTGTCTCATCCATAACACCTATGTACAACATGATGTTGCAATATACTCATCCTCTTCAATAGAAAAAGAAACTAAATCTTGCTTCTTACTCAACCATGACACCAATCTACATCCAAGAAAGAATGCACAACCACTTGTACTTTTCATGTCATCAACACAACCAACCCAATCAAAAAATCTGTGTAAGCATTTAATGTGAAATCAATATCCTTAGGATACCATAAGCCATAATCTGAAGTGCCTCTTAAATATCTAAATATCCTCTTCACCGCTGCAATATTTGTTTCTCTAGGATCTTCTTGAAATCTAACCACAAGACAAAGCTGCATGCATTATATCTGGTCTAGTAGTAGTTAGATATAGTAGTCCACCAATCATAGATCTGCATTTTCTTTTATTAGACTTAGGTGAATCATCATTTTCTCAATTTACAACCTGTCACCATAGGAGTACATACAAGTTTGGAGTCATCCATTCCAAACTTCTTCAACATCTCTTTGACATACTTAGATTATGAAATGAAAATCCATTTATTTGTTTGATTGATTTGTAGCCCAAGGAAGAAATTCATCTCCCTAAACATTGACATTTCAAAATCTTTTTGTATCTCTTCAACAATTTTCTTACACATAGCTTCATTTCCACCAAAGATAATATCATCCACATATACAACCACTATCAAGATTTTTTCCTCCTCAATTTTGAAATAGAGATTACTATCTGTGGTGCCCTTATTGAATCCTTGTTGTATCAAGTACCTATCCAATATTGCATACCAAGCTCTGGGAGCTTACTTCAATCCATATAGTTCCTTCTTCAATTTACATACCATATCTGATTGATCTAATAACTGAAATCCTTCTAGTTGTTCCATATAAACTTCTTCCAATTCACCATTCAGAAAAGAAGACTTTACATCCATCTAATAAACCTTAAAATATTTATGTGTTGCAAATGCCAAAAACATTCTGATAGCTTCCATTCTAGCCACAAGAGTAAAAGTATCCTCAAAGTCTATACCTTCCACTTGTGAGTAACCCTTACACAAGTCTTTCCTTATTTCTTACCACTTCTCCATTCTCATTCAACTTGTTTATGAAAACCCACTTAGTTCCAATTATATTCTTATTTTCCAGTTTAGAGACCAATTCCCAAGTCTGGTTCTTCTCTATTTGCATAAGTTCTTCCTTCATCGCCTCCATTCAATGTTCATCTTTACACACTTCACTCACTATTTTAGGTTCAATTTTAGAAAGTAAACACAAATTTACCTCAACTTCAACAACTTTGCTTCTTGTCAATACACCTTTCCTTTTATCTCCAATGATTTATTCTTCGGAATGATTCTTTTGCACATACTTAGGGTCTTAGTGTTCTTCTCCTGAGCTTATTCTTCTTCATTTTTCACTTCTTCATCAATCTTTTCTTATTCTATTTCTCTGTAGTCAAGTTCATCTAAAACATATCCATCCACTACAATTGAATTCTACAAGTTTTCATCAACCTTAACATTTGCACTTTCAGCTATCTTTCTTAACCTTTTGTTGTAATATTTGTAAGCTTTGATTTTAGTAGAATATCTTAGGAAGATACCTTTATCAGACCTTGCATTGAACTTTCCTAAGTTTTCTTTTCTTTTGATATAACATTTGTTTCCAAAAACTCTAAAGTACTTCACAGTAGGCGTAATTCCCCGTCATAATAACCTAAGGAATGTTGCAATTGTGTATAAAAGTGTAATAAAAAAAATTTTAAAGTATAATTATTAAGTTAATTAGTTGCATACATTCGTTAAGTTACGCGATGTTACACTACTTTGAGTTTCCATAGACGACTTTAGTATTTCGCATTGCACATATTAATTAACATTAACATAAAAATAAACATTGCATTTCATTTGAAACTCCATTCAAGATAACATATAGCACTAACATGTTTCATACATTGCTTTTGATAAAGTATTACAATGCTCATTCATCTGATGAGATGGATCAAATAATAATTACAATTTACCTTTACAAATATTCACCTCATAAACAATTGAGGGATGATTTCAAATACAAGATTTACAAATTACAATGAAGAAGTACACATAAGTTTCCAAGTACGAGCTCTCCATCCATGAAGCTCTCGATGCCATGATCACAAACTGGGGACCCAACGGAGTAAGGTGCACGTTCCACCCAACCATGTGGTACCCGTAGGTCCACCCCCCGTGCTAGGAGATAGTAATATGGTTACCTAGACATAATCTACTAACCCTAGACACTAGTACATAACTGACTAATGGTTACATTGCTTCCAAATTTTGACAATTGAATGTACTACATACACAAGATTAACTGTTACTTTAGGTGGAGTGTCATCACAATATTGCAAAGGTTACCCTGGTGTTTCTTCCTAGGTTTCGGCCCCCAACCTTGGGTTACCCTGGTAACCTCTTACGAAACCCAGCCCCATTGCAAATCATTGTGGAATCGAATGTCTTTTGAAGAAACAAGACACCGATTTTCCATTCTAGGCCTTCTCATCTTATACTCAAGACTGAAGTAGCTCAAGAGTCATAAGCGAGGCATAAACATCTTGCTAAGGATTTTAAATCTAACTACTGTGTCATTTAGTTATCACTGACTTACTAACTCTTTGCAAGTTACCCTGACACCACCTTGTGTGTCGGCCCTTACAAAAAGCCACTCCCCTAAACATAACAAAGGAATCTATGTTTTCTGACTAAGGTTTACAAGGTGTACATATAACCAATTCAATATAAAAGACCAACCGTGTTATAACGGACATCAAATCATTGTTCATAAAACAGGTGTCAAACCACCATACAAAACCATGTACACATCCTTAGTTAACACAAGAACTCTACTAGAATAATCACATTCCCCACGTTTTCAAATTTAACTAGAAGACTTGTACAGTTAAGACATTCCCAACATACCCAATGAAAAAGCAAATTCTAATTAAGGCATATCGGGAAAAATAAACATCTCCTATTCAGATATATTAAATCCAGTCAAACAATTATTAAAATAAATGTCAAATTAATCTTCAAAGATTTAATCAAGTCTATAACTTATCCAATATCATAATTTAATTCTTATAATGAAATCTAATTTCACTAATTTAAGCATTTCATCATAACAATAACTTACAATAAAAAAAATACATTCTAATCATAGTATTTGATTATTCATTTTAATAACTATATTAACTTATTTAAATAAAGAAACAAATCTTATTTATACTGGTGTATATATATATATATACATATATATATATATATACATATATATATATACATATATATATATCATATATACTATATATATATTAATTATAATATATATAATATATATAACACATATAATATATATTATATATATATGTTTTAACCAAATCGGATTTAAATAAACCATACAAATTTAAATCGCATCATATAAAAATTCCTTTAAATAACATTTAAATGAAATTCGCATTTTAAAAATGCGCATATAACATTCAAATAAAATAAAACTCCAATTTCCATGGGTGCAGCTCGTGACCTCCCTGTGGGAGGAAGCGACCCTTACCAAGGCTACGCCCAGCAGCCATGGTGGCTGTTGTGCATAGCCTTGGTGGCTGCACCACCCATAAGGGGTGAGGGGAGGGTTTCGGCCCTCCCCAAACCTTTTAAAAAATTATTTATTATTATTATTTTTTTAAATGGATTTTAATAAATATCGCCCGTACGGCGATTCATAATATTTATTAAAAAAATAAAAATAAATTCAATCCATCTGTATAAATTTTTTTCTATATTCTTGTACAGATAAAAGGGTTTTCACATTCCAATTTATATATGAAATCAGATATATGATAAATATATATATATATATATATATATATATTTATATATATATATATATTTATATATATATATATATATATATTATATATATATATATATATATATATTTATACAAATTAAACAGGGTTTTTTTTTACACAGATAATTTTTAGACGGGGTTTCAAAAGGGAAATAGGGAAAACTGTAAAAAAAAATTAAAACCAGGGTACGCACAATATTTCCGTTCAAAACCTAATTTCCCCAGAGGTTTAATTTCTCTTTCAACATATATTTCCCTCACAAAATTTTAAATAATTTCTACAGATAATATATTACAGAGGTTTTCTGAACCATGAAATTTTCACAAATCAAGTTACAAAGAAAAATTTCTTTTACAGGAAATACAGGAATTTAAAATTAAACTTGTTTCTTTTCACAAACAATAACTTCCAAAAACTAACAAAATTTATTCACAAAAGAACATAAAACATTCACAAGGAAAGTACCTGCTTTCCCTCGCTTTAGAAAACTGACTGGTGAAGAACTTTGCCTGAAGCTTCCACAGTTCTTTGCCGAGATACAAAACCCAAATAGCAACCAGAATACAAACCAAGAAATCTTCCACAAGTATACAGTATTTCCAAAATAGCACAAAACAGAGAAATTTTGCAAAGCTCAGATATTTTTCCGTGAGGAAATTCAATAACCTCTGTGTTTTTCCCCATATCCAAAATAACCTCCGTAAACAAATTTCCTCAACCATAATCAATAAATGGAACTTGCACACATGTCGAGAAAATGCAAAAATATCTCAACCACTTCTCGGATAACTTTTCTTTTCAAATTGCATGCACATAATTATTTTATTTTAAAATTAACAATTTTAAATGCAAATTTTATTTATTAATTAAAAATGTCATTTCACAAAACATTTAAAATTTTCAAATAAAATCTATTCACATATAAAACAATTTAACAATATTAATTTAATTAATTAATTAATTTAATTAAATAAATTCAACCTTTACGATCAAATTACTTAACTAAACAAACTAATTAATTTATTAAATAACATTTAAAACTAATTTCAACATTTAAAAATTAATTTAAATAATAATAAATTAAAGCACAATAAACTTAACATTAAAATTAACCAAATTTACCTTTCAAACAATTTATCCAAACAGGAAGAGACAAGACAATCTATGACTAAGAACTAAAATTGACAGTGTACAGTGACCGGGTTAAAGACTAGACTAGGATGAACCTAACTACTACCTCCCAATCAACATTTTTGTTGAGTCTTGACACGCTCAGACCTGAGTACCCAAGTGGAGTCGGTGTCATGTACCTGCAATTCCTGCAACCAAGCAATAACATGCATATATATATATAAACCATTGTACAGGCACACCATGCGGAGAAAATCACAGATATCATAGGGCACTTGCAAGTGAGTGATGCGATTTCATTCTCCACACCAATACGCATCACATCAGACTAACGAAATAAATAATTGTTAGTCCATCATAAACATATACATAGCAATAATCATCTGAAAGTAAACATCTATGCTATCTCAAAGCATATCAGAAAACAGTAATCACCATACAATGTATCATCATGTCACAGAATAAATCCACTGTCACTCAAAACCAGTGATCAAAATATCCAAACAAAGTATCATAGTATAAAAGTGTGAAAACATATCAGCAGAAAACATAAGCATAAATGGAGGGGTACTACAGTAGGAATCCTTCCAAACCATAACTCATAGGGAGTATTTGTGTTGTTAGATTTAGCTTAAACTCTGTTAAGTATGTAAACAATAGTATGAATAGATTCTCTCTAGTAGACTTCTAGTATATTTTCCTCTTCCATCATAGTCCTTGCAGCTTCTTGAATAGTTCTAGTTTTTCCTTTCAACAACTCCATTCTGCTGAGGAGTTCTAGGGGAAAACAAATCTCTCTTTATTACATGAACTTCACAAAACATGTTAAACTCATTGGAGGTGAATTCACCACCTCTTTCAAACCTTAGAATTTTATTTTCAAATCCATTTCATTCTCAACCGTAGCTTTATATGCCTTGAATTTATCAAATGCTTCAAATTTTTCTCTAAGAAATGTAACTCATGTCATTCTAGAGTAATCATCAATCAAAAGCATAAAGTACCTATCACATTGTAGACTTCTCACCCTTATAGGACCATAGAGATTTGTATGAACTAACTCTAGTAGTCCAATAGAATATTGTTCCTTTCCTTTGAAATTACTCCCTACTTTCTTTTCAAATTGAAAATATTTCCAAACAACATTGATAGGCTTCGTGATTCTAGGCAAGTCTCTTACTGCATGAACTAAACTAATTCTCACCAAATTTTCAAAATTCATATGACACATCCTTCGATTCCATAGCCAACTGCCACTAATTTGTGACATAAACCAATGTTCATCAACACCCTCAAGCTGATTAATTTATTTCCATATGTTCTCTTACCAGCAGCAATCATAGTTCTAAACCCTTTTTTGATCTCACATGTTTCATCCATTAACAAAATATTATATCCCTTGCTACACATTTTTCCAACACTCAAGAGGTTATGCCTTAAACCCTTAACATAGTAAACATTATCATTTTTATGATTTTCATCAAAACTGATTGAACCTATTCCACAAATCTTAGCTCTTGAATCATCTCCAAATTTAACTAGTCCTTCATCATAATTCTCAAGCTTAACAAACTTATTCTTGTCTCTTTTCATGTGATTAGAGCAGCCACTGTCAACAACCCAGTAATTCTTATCCTCTTTAACATGGAAATTAGATACCAAAGTACCTTCAACCTTATCCTTCTTCTCAGGAATACATTCCTTCACACAACTTTCAAAGTTAGTAGAACTAAATACTTCTTTAATAGCCAAGAACAAGAATTCATTGTCATCAAAGTCTCCATAATTAGATTCATCATCAGAAATACCAGCATCTTCTCTAAAATAATAAGCTTTCTTAACCATTTTTATTTTATTCTCCTTGCTCTTATTGCTTGCAGCTCTCCTTAGACATCTAGAAGCATAATGACCTATACCACCACAACTAAAAAATTTGAAAGGTAGTTTACCTTGGTACTTACCGGTGCCCTTATTCATCCTTCTTACAAAGTTAGCTTCCACATCATTGAGATCTTCCTTATCCAAATATTCAACCTTTTCTAATACTCCAACTTTGAAAGTAGTCTCTATAGCTATACCATTTTTCAAACCCTTTTTTCTCATTTCAAAAGAAGTTAGTGTACCAATCATTTGATCTCTAGAGTAAGTATCAAGATTTGCAATTTCCTCAATAGCAGACACCTTTTCACTATAAGAACCAGGAAGAGATTTGAGAACTTTCTTTACCACTTGTGCACCCAAACCTCTCATTGCACTCACTAGCTCATAAATTCTCTACATGTAGATTTTAATTGTTTCATTTTTAGACATATGCAGGGTATCAAATTGTGCCTTCAAATTCTGCAACTTCACTTGTTTTACTTTCTCATCTCCCACATAAATTTTTTCTAGCTTATCCCAAACTTCTTTAGTAGTCATCAAACTCATAACTTTTACCAATTTAGTATTTAAAAGATTATTCATAATAATAAATCTTTCCTTAGAATTGATCTCATGTGCCTTAATCTCTGCACTTATACTTGGACCATTCAAAGGTGGAGTATATGTAGTTCGATAAGCCTTTTCAACCTCAAATCCCTGAGCTAATAGATATCCTTCCATCTTTGTCTTCCAAAATACATAATCAGTTCCATCAAATCTAGGGCATTCCAAAGTAACCTTGTTCACCATCCCAGATCTACCTCAAGCGGTTAAGCTCTTCTCCAAGGAACCTTGCTTTGATACCAATTTTTTAATGAACAAGATAATTGAGAGGGCGGTGAATCAGTTGTATCTAATGAAAACATCAAACTCTTAGCAATAATTAGATCCACATGCATTTATTAAACCCTTATTCTATTATAATGATAATCATGAAATGCAGGTAATAGAAATTGAAATAACAACACCATACATAAGAGAACACTAGATTTACATGGAAAACCCAATGAGGGAAAAACCACGATGAGGATAATCTCACAATATAAGTAATTAAAAAATTAGTACAAAAGGGATCACTGCCAGAATAGGACACACTATCCAAAAGGCTCACACTCAGGGATCACTGCCATAGAAAGAAATACAAGAAGATAGAAGAGAAATGTTACAAAAAGAACACTTTCTCAACACAACAAGGAATCAATTACAATGCTCCAACACTTTCGCAGTCCTGTTTGAATGATTTCAGACACCTTCGACTAACTGCATGTAGGAATCTACTGCTTTGAAGTTCACACTATACTCAAATTCGCTACACCCACATCACTTGCATTGATCTCACATCTATCTTACTTCTCACTTATTTCATGCTCAACTCACAACAACTTCAGTCTTATTTATATTAACCTCAACCTTAAACATCTTCTCCAAGGTCAACATTCTATCCATTGTAATCATAAATTCAAATTAGGTCAGCACCTAAAAATTCCCGTGGTGGATAGGAATGAAAGGGGACCAAAAAAACACTTAACCAAGACCAAAAATTAAGTCTCAGATGCCATGCTATGCATCCATTAATACTTGAACATATCCAAATGTAGTGTAGACACTAGGTCAACTGATAAACGTGGAAACACATTTAAACATTAAGTACATGCTTCTGAAACTTTTGATACACCTAACCATGAATCCTCTTGAAAAAAACAAGAAAACAACACCATTCACTCTCCTTCAAAACCACAAGTCCTGAAAAGAAACTATAGAGAAATGTGGAGCAAATACATTTCTTCCTGACACCTCTAAACAACACCAAAAACCAATTCTCATACTAGTAAACACAATTTCTTCTTACCAACAATCCAAAACCCAAAATTTTGAATATGTAAACCTTTGACAACCTCAACCAACATAATAAATCTTCACATGAATAGCATCAATACAGAAGAAACACATAGCATGATCTAGAGCACATTCTAAAAATTTGCACAACACAATTTTCTTTGTTTATCAAATTTTCTCAAAAGCACTTGGAAATCAAGTACCAAAGACATCATCTTAGCTCATTACTTCATTCCAACTCATCTCCAGATACTGCAATAAAACATATCTCCATGTACTCACAAGACTTCCTCAATATCTCAACTACACATGCACAACTTGTAACAACCTATTTTTCTCTTCTCAAATTTCTCTTGATATCCTTGACATTTTCTTCATGCAACAACATAGTTAACATCAATGAAAACACTAGTCAGTAGACATCCTATTGAAATCAATGAAAATACCATCATACTTGCAACAGTCCTTTCTCAACAATAGCAATCAGATTTAGGTTGATAGTGACGAAACAATAGTGACAACCGCATTTAGATTTTAAGATGAAAACATTCCAGCCAGCAAAAGTGATTCCTACAAAAGATATACACAATTGAGAACTTGCAACTGCTCACCAAAATTAATGAAAACATTAGAGTTAAGGACCTAGGTCCCACTAAGCATGCCAAAATGTGTAAGGGGAAATTGATCAATGGAATACAACAATGAAATCAAATGAATTGAAATCAAAACAAGATAAATCCCAACCTACTCATGAAATTTGATCATAAAGCAATGAATTCAACAAGCAATGTTAGCATAAATGAGAACATAAGCGAATTCAAAGACTACAATTTTACCATCCCATGTCGAAGTGTATTCATAGTGATAACAAATGTTGGATTTCTTGATCAATACAAAGCCTCCATGTTGCAAAAGCTTCAAAAGTAGTAGTAATGGTGATCTAAAATTCAAGTATTTTGCTCACTGTGCTTCAATAGCCAATTTGACATGATATCTCCACAAATTATCTAGATTATTCGATCATTTTTTAGAAGGAAGAAGGTTGTTTTATATATTTTCAAGTTTTAGATGAACAATCGAGATGCAACAATGAGAGATCATGATCAACGATTGAGAACTGTTGAGAGGAAATAGATTGATCAGTTAACTCCTCATATTGATCTCATTAGGTATTTTAATTGAATAGTCAATGGGATTAGATTGAATGACTCGTAGAATTGAATAAATTAGGTTGAGTGTTTAGTGGGATTAGCATAATTGGCAAGATTGGGAAATATATTGAGAAATCAGTGGTCATGATTTATTCAATCAAGATATGTAAGGATGTATTAATTAATGTTTGATAGGAATAAGCAAGTTGTATTTGACTTTAATAAATAAAGGTATATTTATTTATTTTGACCATGTTGAGTGATTTTGGAGAAATTGAATAATTGATTTAATTATTTAAATTTGGAGAAGAGAAAGTAGCTTAATTAAATAATTAATGATAGATATTTAATTGATTTAGAAGAATAAGTAATGTTAGTGACATAATTAAACAATTTTAATTTATTTAATTAATCAAGAAGAATAAGGTTAAATTAGGTGATGACATGGTGAATTAATTAAACAATTCAAGATTATTTAATTAATAGAGGAAAATATAGTTAATGATGCAAATGATGTTAAAAAGGGGATTAATGATGTTAATGAAGTGATATGCAATATTGATAATGAAAGTGATGTCGATAAAGGATAAATTCCATTCAGGATGTGTGATATGCATTAAGCCATTTTTACATGTCTACACCCTTAATTTAGGGCTCATTGGGTGCAATCACTAAATTGAGGAAGAAGGATGACTTGTTTTGTTCATTTTTTGAATACTAGATGGTAAACATTGTGTGCATTGATGAAATAAAGGGATTTATTTCTTCTTTTTTTCTTGATATTATTGATTTTAACAATGTTTCTAATTCAATTAAAATTTATATTAATGCAACTTTATTTTTGTATTTTTGTGATTTTAGATGTGATATAATTATCTACTATACTCAAAATGAAATTATTTTGAGTGCAAAACTAGTATAGTTGTTCCCTTATGTAGTTTTCTATGTTTTGGGTATTTTTGAGCTTTAGTTTTGAATTTCAATTGATCTAATAGAATAAAAATGCATCTAATTTAAAATAATTGGAAAGAAAATCTAGATCTAGTAAAATAATACAATTGTGATCTAACCAAGAGAAAATAATAAGTTATACATTCCCAAGGTTGAGAGTGTTTGATCAAGATAGGGTAATAGGCAAGTACAAACTCCTATGGAGATGACTAAAGGCCTTCAAAACAATGAAAAATCCCCTCTTATACTAACTCTTAAAGGTGTAACCAATAAAAGTGTGAATTTTGGAATGATTAACCCTCTTGCTAAAATGTGAACAATGAAATAATTAACCTTGTACTAGCTCAAATCAAGATGCAATTCTTAATTTAACATCAAATTTGAAGATTCATGAGAATCCTCTTTTCTCCCCCAATGCTGAGGATCCTACTAACCAATTTTCAACCCCCAATGATGATTCCCCAAGTAAGAAACCTAAGGAAAAAATATCCCATGATCCTACAGGAAATCCTTGTCTGGAATTTCCCCCATCCAAAGATAAGAAGAATCCTCTCCCTGGCAATGCTACCCAGATTTTCATTGCCAGATCAAATAGGGGTGGGAACATCCCATAAGAAAATGGCCCCAGAATGGCTCATGCAATAAAAGAAAGAAAAGGACAAAATAATCTCCTTACCCTTTTGTAAAGAGGTTGGATAATGAAAGTAGTATTCCTAAGTGCTATGATAGCTCTAGGAAACCAATGGATACGACCAAATGCTCAATTTTCATGGATTTAAATTGTATTTCTTGGAATGTAAAGGGACTTGATTCCCCAAATAGGAAATATATAGTAAAGAAGTTCCTAAATCTTAATAGGGATAAGAAGGTGGTCCTCCTACAAGAAGTTAAAGCCACTGAATTCACTCTTGAAAATAACTTAAAATTCATATGGAAATAATCACTACTCTTTGAAATGATCATGAAAATGGGAAAGGGGGAGAAATAATCTTGTTAACCAATACTTGGAGTAAATTTTTGGTGGATAGTGACTCCTCACATTGTCAAAGAGCCATATGGATAATACTAGATAAAGTTGGTACCAAATTTGGCATATGCTTAGTATATGCCCCCAATGACTATAGGGATAGAGATAATCTTTGGAAATGGATCTTTGAGCATCCCAATATCCCTTGGGTGTTTGGGGGGACTTCAATATGATTGAGCATCATTAATATAAAAATGGTGGTAACAAGATGGACTAGAAAGGCAATGATTTTTATTTTTGGGCACAAATGAAGTCTAAACACCAACTTTTGAACCCCCTACTTGACAATAAAAAGGATAACAAAGGAATTTGGTACACTTGGTGTAACTCATAGAAAGGAAACTCCATAATTTATTGTAGGTTGGATAGATTTTATAATAATAAGAACTTTAATTTTGAAAAATATGAAGAGGGTCAAATTGTGAAAGTGTACCCATACACTTTATCGGATCATCATAGCATCCTAATAAAAATTAGATGGAATCATAATGAGCAAAACAACACTCATAAAGACAACTTGTTCAAACTAAATGTTAGTCTTCTAATGGATCAAGACTGCAATAATGCAGTGTTTACTCTCAGGGATATTAACCAATGGATGATGAAGGATGTATCTTTGAGAGAGAGATGGGAAAAAAATGTAAAGAGTTGGAAAGTAATCTATCAGATTGTTGGAAAAAAGAATGCCATGGACCTTAGACATGAGGAGCTAAAACTGAATCAAAAAATGCTTAAAGAAGAGGGTAAATGTCAAAATGACCCATCTAGCATTGCACTCTCTAAAGAACTATCCCTTGTTAGGTATTCCTTAAGGAAAATCCAAACCAAAAGGCCCAAGGTCTGAGAGTCAAATCCAAGAGAAACTAGCTTAAAAATGGAGATAAAGCAACAAAATTCTTCTTTAAAATGCTCAAAAGTAAAGAAGAAAAGGAAAATATTGAAAAAGATTTGGATTGAGGATGCTACCACTCTTGATCAAGAAAAAATCAAAGAGGCCTTTTTCAACTTTTACAAGAATTTATTCTCTTCAGAAGGAAATAATAGGGAAATTTCTAATACAAGGGAACTATGTAAGAAAATAACTCCCAAGAAGCTTTATGAAAAACATGTCTACATTCTTGAAAAAGAAATTATAAAAGATGAAATAGTGAGAGCTATCCAAGCTTTAAATAATGATAAATCCCTTGGGGTTGATGGCCTTCTAGTGGAATTCTATAAGAAAAGTATTGAGTGGATAAGTGAAGATCTCCTCTAAATGTATAGAGAAGCTAGCCTTGAGGGATCCTTAGGAAGATAAATTCACAAAGAACTAATTAGCTACTACCTAAGGATTGTGATAAAACTCTTCTTAAAAACTGGAGACCTATTACAATTTTGAATGTGTCATATAAAATCTTGGCTAAAACCTTAGCCAACAAGTTGGTGAATATTCTTATAGAATTCATAAGTATTACATAGACTAGATTTATAGAGGGTAGATATATCCTAGAAAATATAATTACCAGTTGGGAGGCTATGAATTGGGCTAATATGTCTAACCAAAAGGTAGCTATGCTTCTGTTGGACTTTGAAAAGGTGTATGATAGATTTTAGTGAGACTTTCTACTCTTAGCCTTGGAAGCCTTGGGCTTCCCAAACAATTTTTGCAAGTGAGTTAGAGTTCTCATGAATGATGTTAGTGCTCAAATTGAAATCAATGGATCCCTAAACAAAATTTCAATTGTAAATATCAATCAGGCAGGGTTTTCATCTTGTCCCAACCATTTTTGTTATTGGTGGTGATGCAATATTCTATCTTCTATGAGAGTGCTCTAATTCCCCCAGAGTCAGAGGCATCTCCTTACCAAACAATGAGGAACTCCTAAACCTGAAATTCATAGATGAAACTACCATCTTTATGATATTGGATGAGGAAAATATGGAATCCTTATTAAAAAAGATAAATATGTATTGTTAGTCTTCAGGAGCTAAGATCTCTAGCTCCAAGGCTATCATGTTAGGATGGCAAGAATCTCCTCCAAATTGGATGGAAAATTTTTGGTTTCAATGGGGTGGTCCTTCTATGCAGGTGAGATACCTGGGTATCCCATTTGCAGTAAGCCCGTGTCTAAAGTACATGTGGTAGTGGATAAAAGACAAGATTGAAAACAAGATAAACAAATGGGAGAAGCAATACCTCTCACTAGTTGGGAGGATGTAGGTTTGTCAAAAATGTATCTCCTCATACAGTCTCTACTACTCCTCAGTATGGCTCTTCAATAGTTATCAAGTAAATGAGATCCAAAAAAGAATTAAGAAATTCCTCTGGTTGGAAGGAAAAGGAAAAAAAAAACATAATTTAGTGAATTGGGGGTGGTGTTGAGTGGTCAAATCCAAAGGTGGATTAGGATTGAAGGATTTAAAAGTGCATGTAATTTCTTTGGCTACTAAGTGGATTCTTAACTTTCTACAAGGAAATGAACCTTGGAAGGTTCTAATAAGAAACAATATACAAATTACAATACCCAAACAAGCCAAATCATGGAAAGCTCTTCCCTTTTGTGACCTTGTGGCTGGTAATTTCCTAGTAGCTCATGCAAGATCAATGGTGTTCGAAAGCTTGTGGAAGGCTTGGGAATTTGTTAACTGTAAAATTTTTAATAAAGGAATAATTGATAACAATAATTGTATTCTGGAAGAGAGATCCACATGGTGGAACCTCATGCACAAAGTAACACAAAAATTGTTTATAATTCCCCAACTAATTCTAACTATTGGTTTGATTCTATGAATTGTGCTTGGAATATATCTATGTCTTATAAGAATTGGAAAAGTGTTTTTATTAATAATTGGTCTAGCTATGTAGAACCAAAAAAAACCTACTTTAAATGGTCATTAATTTTGCAAAGATTTCCCTACAAATACAACAATATTGATTTTGATTTGTGTAGCTTTTGCAAAAATCTGGAAACAATTAAACATATTTTCTTTGAATTCTTGAAGTCAATATTAAATGGATTGAAGTCTTTCTTGGTATAGTAGATGGATTGAATAATGAATGCAATTTATTTTGGTTGATTCCCACTAATGAAATCTTATGGAAAATATAGATTAAAAGGAATTTGGAAAAAATACAAGGGGTTAAAAGAATGCTTAATGAGTTTTACAAAAAACTCATTTTTCACAAAATTGTTGTGTAGGTAACCATAACAATGGAGATCTCAGGGAAAAAGTTTCTATTTTTTTTAAATATGGTGTAGTCTTAATGAGTATAGGGGAGATCAAGTATGGTCATACATGGGATTTTTACAAAGACACTAGCATCCTAATGATGAATGGGATGGTAGAGCTCCTAAAATCCTATAACTAAGAGATGGAAGAAAAATCTAGAAAGAGAAATATCAGAAAAGATTCCATGTCAACAACTCTCCAGACTTGGGCATTGAAGTAGTATGATCAAATGAGGATATTTCAATCAACTACCCTCCTCTTGGTAGGCCAGAATGGGAAGAATTTGAAGAAAGCAAAGCAAAATGATGGTGTAATCATGGATCCTTTTTGGTTTAGTTTGTATTTTGGATATAAAAACGTAGTTGTCCTTACTATAGCAGTGAACTATAGATGTCATAAGACTATTTTAAGGCATAATATGTAATATACAATAGATATCACAAAATAATTGATAATGCATAATGCACTAATATTGACGAGGGTGTAACCCGAGACACAAAAAATAACTCACAAAACAAGAGAATAATTTTATTATTCAGAAAATGGAACTTCTTACATGCAGAGGATCTCAAATCCTCAAGTTCTACAACATATGCAAGTTACAGAAAAATTACAGAATAACCCCTTTTCGTAGTGTGTGAATTTGTCCCCAAAAAAGCTACACAAAAATCAGAAACTCGCCCATAAATAGATCTCCTTTTGAGTTTGGAGCCAAACAACATTCAAATTTGAGTTTTGGCGGTTTGGCACCGAAAATTACAACTTGAAATTCAAATTTCAAAAGAACATTCAAAAATTACTATCCTCTAGAAAGTGTGCCAACTTCCAGGAGCCATAACTTTTGATCCAGGACTCCGTTTTTCGAACCGTTTGAACCGTTGGAAAGGTCTCGGAGTCAAGAACATGCTTGAAATCAGCTATGTTAATTTCAACAAGTTTCAGGGCTGTTTCGGGACCGTTTAGTGCCTCAAATCTGACCTGGAAGGTTTTCAAGTGTAATTTTGGGAGACTAAAACTGCAATATCTTCCAACTCGAGAATAGAAAAACAAAACTGTAAGTTGGGAATTACATTATGACAAAAAGGGTATCCATAAATGCAAAGACATCTAAGAAATTACCAACATGAAATGAAACTCTTTTTTTGGGTGATGCAGGATTGCCCTGACACCACTGGATGCTCCTGTATCAACTATAAAAAAATTTCTATGATCTTTAATACAAAAGAAAAGGGTGAGAGTGTTTGAAAATTAGTAATCTGACTACATTTCCAAAACAAATAAAGAACATTTAAAACAATGATTGACACTAGTACCTATCTTATGTTCTTAGATATCCAACATAGGATGCGTCCCCCTCTACAATAGTTGGATCATCCACTTGAAGATAGGAAAGAAGATATGAATACTAAGGGGATACTAGTGAAAAAATTATTGAACCTTAGAAGATTGGAAAACAAAAGGAAAAGGCTCAAAGGTCATACATAAGCATAAAAATACTAATCTGCAATATAATAACTTGATATTATAAAGGTAATTCATTGGGAAATGAGAGCTCCAAGAAAGGATGAAAAGAATGTAAATACAACAATTAAACTGCTAGATTAAATGTGAGAATCTTGGGGGAAAAGAAAGCAAAAGTCTCTCGAATTCCTATATGTGGGCATGAAAATTTTGTTGAGAAAAAATTAAAAAATAAAAGGCACTCAAAGTCTTGTATGAGAATGCAAATTTGACAGAGGAAACAATTTAAATAAGATATTTAGCCTTCCCTAAAACAAGATAGGAGGGGGGTATTTATATCTTAAAGATCAACACCATAGGGAGGTTTATTGGGAGAGAACTATATAGTTGGTTGGAAGATCACATAAGTTTGATGGGGAAAGAACAAGAGAATGATTCAGAGGTCATTAAGGAATGATTGTGAGTGAACCATGGACTAATTAGGAGAAGAAAAATATTTAGGAGTGGTGGTTTAGTCAAAACAAGAGAGATCTCTCAATCATAAGAAACAATAAAGGTTAACTAGCCAAAAGTAAAATAAATCACATGTTCCAAAAGATGAAAAGATCTCCCATTTTTTTAGGGATAGTTTCTCTAGCAACCCTAATACTTAAGAACAAGTCACTTGGGAAAATCTAAGGTCTCTTAGGCATACCTCTTGATGAGAATCTGAAAAATATTTTTGAACATATACAAAGGATTGGAATTATTTTAGAGTTGGACATGATGGTTAGGGGATAAAATGGTTGAAGGATGTGTGATGCAGTGTGAAAATATTGAGAGAAGTTTAATTCATGCATTCAAGAGTCATGAGTTGGTATTTCCAAATCATCATTGGTCTACCATGTCAACATGTGCTTGACTTTGAGCAGTTATAAATCTATAAACATAAAGGAAAACATCAATAATCAATAATAAACATGGTGTTGAGCTAGATAACATAATTAAATTTTATATATCAAATATATTCATAGTCACAACATATGCATCCCACAATTTACAAAACCAAACACCAAATGCAATACAAAACATCATTGATAAAGTACATTGATGGAAACACAAAACATCATCGATAAGTACAATATCAAAATAAATTATACACAAGTAGTTGTATGAGGCACATGTGCTTGCATTACATAATTGTTAATCAAATCGAATCATATCTGATTTTTCTTTGAGAAATATTAACATTATATATGATTACACATTTAGTCATGCCCTTATCTAGTGGAGTGAGCCTCAAGGTTCCACATGTGATCAAGTGGTAGGTCAATCACTATTGGTGGCTAGTTGGATCCATGGTGGCATAAATTTGGAGAACATGTAAAGTTTATCATCATTTTATGTTTGGTTGTAGCTTTCATTACTTAAAAATTCATATATTTGAGAATAATTATAAATTATGATTCAAGTTGTAATGGTACTTATGGATTATCCTTGTAATTGTTTACAATTCATAGATATTTGGAATACAAAAATAACATTGTAATTATAGATATGTATGCTATTTTATTGAAAATTGATCATTTTGTGTAGAGAAATTATCTTAAAATGTGTAAGTGCTTATGTATGCTAATTATACATGATTATGTATAAAAATAAAAAGTGATATTTTGAACATTTTATTCTTTTGATATGATGCTATGGTTGGTCTTATTGAATGCATAATATAATATTATAGATAAGAAACTATGTCCATGTTATTGGGTAGTTAATTTACTCCTAATTTGAAATAATGAATTTAGATGATTTCAATCATTGGTTGTGATGTCATAATTCAATGGTAAGAGTCATTTCTACACAACAATTTGGGTGTGCAAGTTGCATGTTATTTTGTAGTTCAACTTGTTGGCTTGTATTGCGTGGAAATGAATTAGTAGTTTTCCTTTTTATCTTGGTAGATTTAAAATTCTAGTCCTAGGGGTTGGATATGGTGTATGACCTACAAGAGAAGCTACTTTTCTGTATGGGATTGAATTTAGAACTAAGAAAAGCATAGATTCTCTTGTTTTGCATGTGTTAAATTGCTCAAATTTACCAAATTTTATATAGGTGACAAAGTTATCCAAAAGGGATAAACTTAGATTTGCTACCTGGTGGATTCTAAATTGTTAGAAAGGGAAAATTTATCCAAAGTGGGTGAATTTGTGATAGTGAATAGTAAAAAACATTTAAAAAATAGTTTTATAAACCAAATTTATTCTTAGGGGTCTACACTTTCTTTCATCATCTTGAATTGGTGAAGTTTTGTGTTCTTTCTTGTTTTTTTCTTCTCAATATTGTTATTATGCCTTTGAATGAACATGATTAGTCTCATACAAGACTAAGGTCATATATTGGATCTCCCTATCATTTTATCACTAAGGCATTTGTTCTTAAGGTTTGTTTGTAATCTCTCTATCATTTTTTATGTGTGAACATGTGTCACTTTTGAATCATGGGTTGAAACAATGCTTAGGGTTTCCCTTGATTAGGATAGGTCTTTTTTCCTTCCATTCTTGCATGTATCTGTGAGAGATGGTGTTAGCAATTAAAAAGCCTACCATCATGTTAGAGGAGGCTCTACCTTCTTATTTTTTTATCATAATGATTTTGTTTCATGATTGTGTAAATAATTCTACTTGTGTTGCCATGCTTTGTGTATTGATGTTGTGTATTTCAATTATCATTGTCTTGTGTCACAACATATATAGTGTATGAGTGTGTATGTAGCATATATGTATTGTAATTGTGACATGAAAAAATTGTTAGCTCGTGTTTTCTTCCACTAATATACTAGGTGTATTCTTGGTGCATTACAACTAGTACATTTTTTACTTGTGGAATGAATAATGTTCTAGTTTAGTTCAAAATGAAATAAAAATTGTCCTTGCAATCAAAAATCCCTCATAGCTAATTCCACCAAAGAATCGGTGCAATAGACTCTCCCTCTATCCATGAAGGAATATCTTGATGTAGGGGCATTCAAAAGTCCTCAAAAAATTGAGGTAGTTGACAGTGAAGTGGTAGGTTTATTAGTGATGCAATGGAGTTCCATAGGTTGGCTAGATCTGTACATTGATGAATAGAGGCTGTGGATTAAAGGGTTTGTTGTCACGTACATCTAGTGTTTCCATGTTAAGTTTCAAGGATCCACATGAAGGATCAATCAAATTGTGAAGATCTGTGTGCTGACAGTTGTTCAGTTGTTCTAGTTGGTGTTCTTGAGGGAAGATGATGTGATTCTAGTACATTGAGTTGTTGTAGATGTTTCTATGGTGATTTGTGTGGCTCGTGGATGTTTCTAGATCGTGTGTTGTTGGTCCACATTGATTTGTGTGCCCGCAATTGGTGAATTTTTTAAGATTTCATGTTTTCCATGTTCTTGGCCGGGAGGACATTGTGGCATGTTGTGGATCTTCAAGGAATAATTTAGAAGGTGTTTTCATGATCGAGGATGTTGTTTTGGGTCCTGGATTTGTTGTGGCCGACCTTGGTTGATTTGCGTTGTAAGTTGTTGTTTGGGGCCAACCTATTTGAGTTGGTACATTATTTTACTAACTGTTGTAATTGGGCTGGCATGATAAAGATTGAATGATGCACAGATGATATAAATAAAAGATAGAGGATTTGATATGAGAAAAAAGGAGGTAGATTGACAAGGTGCTCAATTGTGTGAAGTATGAAGCATGGTGATGAAGTACTTTGATCTGGAAGAATCTCAGAGCAGAGAGAGTGTGGAGTAGGAAAATAAGTCGATGGAAAATTGTTGTATGAATTATTTATAATCCCTAGGCTACGGCCTAGAATCTGTAAGCCCAAGAGGCATTGGTAATGTGTTTTGAGTTTATAATATAATGTGGATGAGCTTTGAAGGTTGAGTTTTTCCCTGTTAGGGTTTTCCCAGGATATATCTTGTGTATAGTGTTCATGAATGTCTTTTATCTTTTTGTGGATCAGCTATTAATTTCCATTGCATGTCTATTCAGATCATCGAATTAATAATTTAGGCTGCAAGGCCAGATAGTCCTTAATTGGAGTCTCCTACCTTGACTACATCAAATGGTATCAGAGTTTTTTGCTAGTTTGTTAGTTGATTGTGAATTTGTTGGGAAGGAAGACAATGTTGAAAGAAGTGTGAAACGCTAGAAGTAATAAGTGTCATCATAGAATAAAGATCGAGGCACGAAAGATTTAGGTGAACATTCAAATTTTGTTGTTTATCTGATTTGTTTCAATGGGGAAGAGTGGGAAGAGGATGAAGAAGGAAAATGAAACCCTAATCTATGAAAGGGATACTTTGGAGGAAGAATTGTGCGAAATCAAGAAGTGTAATATAGAATTGAGGGAGAGAAATGAAGAACTAGAAGCAGAATTGGATATGTTTGAAGACCTTAAAAAGAAATTTGCAGAAGAATTCAAGATTGTTCTGGAGGAAAGTTTGAAGGAGCTAAACAAGGAGAACAGTTTGCAGAAGGATGAGATATTTGGTTTGAAGAAACATGTTGATCAGTTGGAGCAGTCACTTACAACATGCCAGAAGGAAAATGAGAATTTGAGATCTAAGCCTGAACTTTGTGATGTTTCTTGTGATACTAATGATTTGTGTGATGTTGTAGAAGTTTCTTTAGAAGGTGAAGTTGAAGATAACAATGTAATGAAGTCTATAATTGTTGGTGATGGTATTGGTTTCAAAATCATGTAGAGAATGGGATATGAAGGAAAAGGATTGGGAAAGCAGCAACAAGGAATTATAAAACCTATTGAACCAGTAATGAGATCGAGAAGTGAAGGCCTTGGATATGACAGAGGTAAGAATGTTATTGCAAGTTTGAATTAGGGAAGAAAAAGTATGTATTGTTCACATTGTAATAGGCATGGACATGAAAAGGGATTGTGTTGGGATCTATATCCTTGTAAGTTATGTGGATTGGGGAATAATTCAGAAAAGATGTGTTGGAATAAGATGAGAAGGAGAAAGCCTATGATAGGGTATGAGCAGATGGATTATGGGTAGATTGATGGAGCAAAGTGGAAACATGTTACTTGTGTCCTTAGAAGATTGTATAGATGGAAGAACTCATATGTTGGAGGAAAAGAGGGATCAAGATGCAGAGAAAGAAAACCTTATGCAAAGCAAAGAGGAGTTTGGAGGAAGAAAGAATCAAGTGTTGAGTGTCATCAAGAACCTAATGAAAGAGAAGCAATAAAAGATGTAGAGATAGTTTGTGCAAGTGAAGAAGAGCCTAAATTAATTTATGTGGAAGGGAAACCTTTGGAGGAATCAGATTTCCTTGTGGAACCGGAAGAAGGTGAAGCATTGGTTTTAAGGAGAAAGTTTAGCAAAGTAAATGTGAATGATCTTGAGGCAACTTGCGGAGAAGGCTTGCTCAAACCACCGACCAGTGAGGTAGTGCAAGGCTTGCAAGTAGATCACTGAACCTTGACCATGGAAAGATGAAGAACCAGAGGCAACTTGTAGGGTGGGATTGCTCAGATTGCTGACCATTGAGGCAGTGTAAGGCCTACAAGTAGAATTCCAAAACTTGGAGAGCTTGAGGCAGTTTGCAGGGTGGACTTGAACAAAACGTCGACCTTGAGGTAGTTTCAAGTACCTGTGGACAGATCGCCAAACCCATTTAAGGAGACAATATTGGACTTGATATAGTATAGAACAAAGTGAAGAGTATCCCTTTTCAAATAACCCCGAGAGTTTGATGCAGGGGCATCCAAAAGCCCTTAGAAAATTGAGGCAGTTGACAGTGAAGTGGCAAGGTTGTTAGTGATGCAATGAAGTTCCATAGGTTGGCTAGATCTATACGTTGATGAATAGAGGTTGTGGATTAAAGCATTTGTTGTCACTTACATCTAGTGTTTTCATGTTAAGTTTCTAGGATCTGCATGAAGGATCGATCAACTTGTGAAGATCTATGTGCTGACAGTTGTTCAGTTATTCTAGTTGGTGTTCCTGAGGGAAGATGATGTGATTCCAGTACATGGAGTTGTTGCGGATGTTTCTATGGTCATTCATGTGGCTCGTGGATGTTTCTAGATCATGTGTTGTTGGTGAACATTGATCTGTGTGCCCGCGATTGGTGATTTTTTTAAGAGTTCATGTTTTCCATGTTCTTGGCCTACAGGGCATTGTGGTGTGTTGTGGATCTTTGAGGAATAATTTAGAAGGTGTTTTCATGATCAAGGATGTTGTTTTTGGTCCTAGCTTTGTTGTGGTCGACCTTGGTTGATTCACATTGTAAGTTGTTATTGTTTGGGGCCGACCTATTTGAGTTGGTACGTTATTTTACTAACCGTTGTAATTGGGCCGACATGATAAAGATTAAATGATGCGTGGATGATATAAATAGAAGAGAGAGGATTTGATATGAGGAAAAAGGAGGTAGATCGACAAGGTGATCGATTGTGTGAAGTATGAAGCATGGTGATGAAGTACTTTGATCCAAAAGAATCTCATAGTAGGGAGAGTGTGGAGCAAGAAAAGAAGTCGATGGAAAATTTTTGTATGAATTATTTGTAATCCTTGGGTTGCGGCCTAGAATCTGTAAGCCCGAGAGGCATTTGTAATGTATTTTGAGTTTATAATATAATGTGGATGGGCTTTCAAGGTTGGGTTTTTCCCTCTTAGGGTTTTCCAAGGATATATCTTGTGTACGGTGCTCATGAATGTCTTTCATCTTTATGTGGATTAGCTGTTAATTTTCATTGCATGTCTATTGAGATCATGGAGCTAGTAATTTAGGCTGCAAGGTTGGACAATACTTAATTGGATTTTCCTACCTTGACTGCATCAAATGATATCAGAGTTGGTTGTGAGTCTATTAGCTAATTATGAATTTGTTGGGAAGGAAGACAGTGTTGAAAGATGTGTGAAACCCTAGAAGTAATAAGTGTCATCATAGAAGAAAGATCGAGGCAAGAAAGATTCGGGTGAGCATTCAAATTTTGTTGTTTATCTGATTTGTTTCAATGGGAAGAGTAGGAAGAGGATGAAGAAGGAAAATGAAACCCTAATCAATGAAAGGGATACTTTGGAGGAAGAATTGTGTGAAATCAAGAAGTGTAATGCAAAATTGAGGGAGAGAAATGAAGAACTAGAAGCTGAATTGGATATGTTTGAAGACCTTAAAAAGAAATTTGTAGAAGAATTCAAGATTGTTTTGGAGGAAAGTTTGAAGGAGATGAACAAGGAGAATAGTTTGCAAAAGAATGAGATATTTGGTTTGAAGAAACATGTTGATCAGTTGGAACAGTCACATATAGCATGCTGGAAGGAAAATGAGAATCTGAGATCTAAGCTTGAACTTTGTGATGTTTCTTGTGATACTAATGATTTGTGTGATGTTGCAGAATATTCTTTAGAAGGTGAAATTGAAGATAACAATGTAATGAATCTTATAATTGTTGGTGATGGTATTGGTTTCAAAATCATGCAGAGAATGGGATATGAAGGAAAAATATTTGGAAAGCAGAGGAAGGGATTACATAACCTATTGAACCAATAATTAGATCGAGAAGTGAAGGCCTTGGATATGATAGAGGTAAGAATGTTATTGCAAGTTTGAATCAGGGAAGAAAAAGTATGTATTGTTCGCATTATAATAGGCATGGACATGAAAAGGGATTGTGTTGGGATTTATATCCTTGTAAGTTATGTAGATTGAGGAATCATTCAGAAAAGATGTGTTGGAATAAGATGAGAAGGAGAAAGCCTATGACAGGTTATGAGTAGATGGATTATGGGTGGATTGATGGAGCAAAGTGGAAACATGTTACTTTTGTGCTTAGAAGATCGTATAGATGGAAGAACTCATATGTTGGAGGAAAAGAGGGATCAAGATGCAGAGAAAGAAGACCTTATGCAGAGCATAGAGGAGTTTGGAGGAAGAAAGAATCAAGTGTTGAGTGTCATCAAGAACCCAATGAAAGAGAAGCACTAAAATATGCAGAGATAGTTTGTGTAGGTGAAGAAGAGCCTGAATTAATTTATGCAAAATAA
>VDFB02000002.1:187633017-187677229 GCA_007258455.2 Sequoia sempervirens
CTTCATTACTTCTTGTATCAAACTTTCCTAATGTTTCCTCATCTCTTCTGATATAGCATTTTCTTCTGAATACCTTGAAATATTTAACTGTAGGAATTCTTTTGTGCCATAGCTCATAGGGAGTCTTTGTATTTTTTTCTCTTGTCTGAACTCGATTGAATACATATACAACAGTGTGAATAGCTTCTTTCCAGTAAACTTCCAATAATCTAGCTTCAGTGATAATTGACCTAGCAGCTTGTTGAACTGTCATGTTTTTCCTTTCAAAAACTCCAATTTGTTGAGGGGTTCTCAGAGTAGATAAATGTCTCTTTATTCCATTCACTTCACAAAACATACTGAACTCATGGGAGTTAAATTCCCAAAGCAATTTATCTTATCTTCAAATTCACTTCAATTTTCAACCATAGTCTTAAATGCATTGAATCTATCTAATGCTTCTAATTTTTCTCTTAAAAATATAACCCATGTATATCTAGAATAATCATCAATTAAAAGCATAAAGTACCTTTCACCAAGTAGACTTTGCACTCTAATGGGACCACAAAGATCTGTATGAACCAAATCCAGTAATCCAGTAGTAGATTGTTCTCTTGATTTGTAATGCTTTCTTGTCTGCTTCTCGAACTGGTAATTCCTACTGATAGCATTTACAAGCTTAGTAATTCTCAATAGATCTCTCATGACTTGAACAATACTAATCCTTGCCAAGTTATCAAAATTCATGTGACACATTCTCCTATGCCATAACTAGCTATCATTTATTTGAGTCATAAAACATCATCCATCAACACCTTTAAGCTGATAAATATTCCCTTCAGATTTATTTCCTGTAGCAATCAATGTTTCAGATCCTTTTCGGAGCTCACACTTCTCATCCTTAAACACAAGATCATATCCCTTTCTGCACATTTGACCAATGCTCAATAGATTATGCCTTAAACCCTTAACATAGTAGACATCATCAATATGAAGCTTGCCATCAAAACTTATTGAACCTATCCCATAGATTTTAGCACTAGTATCATCTCCAAACATAACCAAACCTCCATCATATTTTTCAAGTTTCACAAACTTACTCTTGTCACTAGTCATGTGATATGAACAACCACTATCAACTACCCAAAAATTATTTTCCTATTTAGCATGTAGGGCAGAGATAATTGTACCTTCATTTTTCTCCTCCTTCTCCTTCTCCTTCTCCAGAGGACTTTCCTTTGACTATTTTTCTGAATTAGTAGAAGTAGGTTCATCTTTAATCACCAAGAAAAAGCATTCATTTTCATCTAGATCTTCATATTTTGAATCTTCATCTGAAATAATAGCATTTTCATTAACATAGTGAGCTCTGTTAATCCTCTTTCCTTTCTTTTCTTTCTCATATCTTTGTTTATTCTTTTTAGCTCTTCTCGGACACTTTGCAACATAGTAACCAATTTCTCCACAACTAAAACACTTAAAGGGAAATTTACCTTCATACTTACCAGAGCCTTTTCTCATTCTTCTTACAAATTTAGCCTTGATTTCATCAAAGTTCTCTTCATCCGTATCTTCAATTTTTGTAGCTTTAAAAGCAGTCTCTATTTTTCCTCCACTTCTTAGATTTGGCTTCCTCATCTCATAAAATGTCAAAAATACTAGCAAAAAATCCTTAGTACAAGTCTTATAATCTATAGTCTGCTCAATAGCACTCACCTTTCCACTATAAGCATCAAGAAGAGTTCCAAGAATCTTCTTTATAATTTTCGTTTCATCTATAGTAGCGCCAAGAGATCACATTCCAGCCACTACCTCATCCAATCTCTATACATAGGCTTTAACATTCTCATCTTTGAACATATGTATAAGATCAAATTGTGTTTCCAAATTCTTTATTTTTTCTTATTTTACCCTTTCATCACCATCATGTTCTCTTTCTAAAGTATCCCAGACTTCCTTAGCTGTCTTCAAATTTTGAACCTTAATCAACTCATAATGTACCAAACTATTCTTCAAGATGAATTTTTCCTTTTTATTCACTTCATGTGCTTTAATTTGTTCAGGTGTACTTAGACCATTTGCAAGAGGAGTGTACAGATTCTTATAAGCTTTCTCTACATCATATCCGCAATAATCCAGATATTCTTCCATCACCACTTTCCAAATACCATAATTAGTTCCATCAAACCTCGGATAATTAAAGATCATTTTTCTAGTCATCCTGGACCTTCCTCAAGCAGTTAAGCTCTTCACCAAGGAACCAAGCTCTCATACCAATTGTTGGATAGAACAACTGAGAGGGGGGGTGAATCAGTTGTCATGGATTATAACCTTAAATTCAATTACTGAAACTAACACATAAACTATTAAAGTGATTAACCATCAAATGAAAATGCACAAAAACAATAACACCAGATTTACGTGGAAAACCCAATGAGGAAAAAACCATAATGAAGATTAACTCACACTATAAAGAATATCAAAACTGATTACAAAAAGGCTCACTGCCTGAGATAAGGAACAACTGTCTGGACTCACTGTCCATAGAGCTACAACATGGAGAGATCACTGCCACAGAGATATAAAGAAAATAAAGAAGACTTGTTACAAAGAGACAATAATCCCAATGCAACAAAGATTCCACCCCAATCACTGATCAACTTGCATGAATGATAGAGTTTTCCTTCTACTCACTGCATCCATAAACTCAGTGTTAATCTTTTCACTGAACAACCGCACACCTAACTCATACACTTTAATAATAGTATCAAAGTTGCATCTACTCTTTCACTTATCTTCCTTCTTTTCTTATGTACAATTTTCATCACTAGCACATTTTGTATTTATACTATCTCCAACCTTGAAAAGATAAAGTCAATCATCCACCTTCAAATTCAAATTAGGTCAGTGCCAAACATCCTAGGGTGGAATTAGAATGAGGGTTTCCCAAACACATGCTTCGCTGAGACCCATAATAGATCTAACATGCTTCATCAACTTCAAAAATAGTGCTTCACACACAGTTGACCAAACCAATGTAAAACACATAGATCAATTTTAAGCTCAATGCTTCCAAATGCTAAAACCATCTTCAATAGAATCAGGGAAACACAATTCTATAAGCACAAGCTATAAGACTTCAACAAAGAGAAATTCAG
Source organism: Sequoia sempervirens (assembly GCA_007258455.2). NCBI lineage: Eukaryota > Viridiplantae > Streptophyta > Pinopsida > Cupressales > Cupressaceae > Sequoia > Sequoia sempervirens. The sequence continues at coordinate 187,636,155 of VDFB02000002.1, forward strand.
ACCAGCAACAATTATACTGGACCTCAATCAGAACACAAAGAAACATAGTTCACAAGCACCAAAACAACATCCTCAATATTTGAATACTTACAACCTTCTTGTAATACAATTTTCTCAATATCCTCAACATATACAATCAACAACAACTCGTAGATAACCAACTGATTAGTTGACATCAATGACAACACTTCATTCCTCTTTCCATTCTTGCAACAAGATTTTGACTAATAGGTCCAATAATGTTCTCTAATAACTAAATAAGGATTTTAGGCCAATGTTTGAAAATTAATTGTTTTGACAAATTTTAGGCAAGCCTGCAAGTAGGATGATAGCATCTTCTGTTTAAAGCAATAGCAGTAATATTTTAGGTCAATAGTGGTTTTGTTTTAAGACAATTGTGGCCATTTTTTTCAAAATCAATTTGACAATGATTTTCATGAACCAATGATAGCAATAGTGGTTGAATTAGAAATAGTGAGTAGAATTTATATTGACTACAGTAATATTTTGAGACAGTAGCAGCCAAACTTGACAGTAGTGACTCTATTTTAGTAGTTTCCAATTTTGTGATGGTATTTTATTTTGAGAAGTTTGTAATTTTTTGACATTCATATGATTTGATGTTTGAGACAATGTATTTGTGATACAACAAGTGATAAAACATAGAAAAAAAAGTGTACGAGTTGATCATAATGTTTTGATGACAATAGGTCAAAATCAACCCAATTTACATTGGTAATAACACATCAAAAAAATTTCAAGTAGTTTTATCCCTAAGGTCAAAGCCAGTGGTAACACTTTTAGGCCCACAACTTGGAAGCTCCTTCAACTCAAGGGTAGGGACACCCAAAGGGATGTATACAGTTAATTCTTTGTGAGAATGGATAGATAGGGGCCTCCTTGCATGGAAGGATAACCCAAATCACCCTTTCCCCAAAAAGATACAAGTAGCTTATGCTAAGCCAAGGATTTTTGTCTCAGATCAAGGGAGTTCATATGGTGAGTAAAACACTTCAGGTACCTATGGTACGCATCCCTTGTACTGAAAATATTGCCAATACACAATCAATCCATTAGGTGGCCAACTACTATAATATTTTTAGTCGTTCCTTGAGGATTTGACGCCTTGCGAGCATCCAACAAGCCACTTAAGAATTTAACCAATCCTACTAGGGGCTCTATATACCACTTGGGTACCTACCCTTTCTGAATGGCACTGTCAGAAAGGTACTCATTAGTTAAATCTTGCTTTCACCTTAACTTATTAATATAGCAGTTTGAGGGAAAACTCACTATGGGTTGCCTTTGAATTCTCATTTTGGGATGTGTCTCATAGGTAAGCCCGATCTAAAGGTAATGATGTAAAAAAAATGCAAAGAGCCCAAAGTGTTTATTGTCACCTAGGATCATCAAAAGATGTAGGGGGAGAGGATACACACTTCGCTTGCCAATCATGGTGAGCACAGTAGATAATTTATTATAATTTTATTTTAAAGCCTAAAATCAAGTGTTAAAAGATAACAATTTATGTTTTAAATGCACCAATTTCAAATATTTGAGACTTCAAGAAAAACATTCCATAAATCAATTGGTTGTCATGGCAATCAAAAAAGATGAAATGTTCAATTTTATGTACCAAAATGAAACATGAAGATTGTAACCACATTTTAATGCACCAAATATAAATGTTCAAGTTGTCTTGTTAAATTTTATTGCACCAATAGAAAGTGAATTCATTTTAAGAGCACCAAATGTAAATGTTCAAGTTGACTTGTTTAGTTTTAGTGTACCAAAAGAAACTGAATTCATTTTAAGGCACCAAATGTAAATGTTTAAGCTGTCTTATTCAATTTATTGCACCAAAGGAAAGTGAATTCGTTTTAAAGCACCAAATGTAAATGATTTAAAAATTGTAAAAAACATTCATAAAAAAATGCTTCGAAAGATTTAAAAGCCTTAGACCATTCGTCAACCCTAAAAGGAAACAATTAGTTGTTCCAACAAAAATATGTCATGACCCTACAAGATTTGCACCAATAATGTTAAACAATCTCACAAAATATAGCAAACAACTAGTAGTTAGGGTTAGATACTCTACGAATTCAAAAAAGTTTTCAAAATTGACAAAAAATTAGAAAACAAAGCAATAGGAGACCTATTACCTATAATACCAACCCTATATTTAGTGCGTCTGTAGATTTTCTAGATGATAGCAATAGGATTTAGGTTGATAGTGGTTCTTTTCAGGATGAAAGAAACTTTGTAATATTAGTTCTAATACCCATACTTAGAAATTTGCAACATAGAAAAGATAATAGCAACCTTGTTGAATGAACAAGACAACTAAGAGGGGACGCGAATTAGTTGTATCTAATCAAAACATCAAAACTCTCAGCATTAATCAATTCCACATGCATTCATTAAACTATTATTTTTTTATAATGATTAATCATGAAATGCAGGTAGCAAAAACTGAAATAACAATACCATACACAAGAGAACTCCATATTTATGTGGAAAACCCAATGAGGGAAAACCACGGTGAGGATTATCTCACAATATAAGTAATTGCAAAACTAGTACAAAAGGGCTCACTACCAGAATAGGACACATTGTCCAAAAGGTTCATATCCAGGGCTCACTACTACAAAAATAAATACAAGAAGATAGAAGAGAAATGTTACACAGAGTACACTTTCTCAATGCAACAAGTAATCCACCACAATGCTCCAACACTTTCGCAATCTTGTTTGAATGATTTTGAACACCTTCGGCTCACTGCATTTAGGAATCTGTTGCTTTGAAGTTCACACTAGTCTTCTCAAATTTTCCACACCCACATCACTCACATTGATCTTGCATCTATCTTACTTCTCACTTCTTTCATTTTCAACTCACAATAACTCCACTCTTATTTATATAAACCTCAACCTTAAACATCTTCTCCAAGGTCAACATTTTATTTGTTGTAATTACAAATTCAAATTAGGTTGGCACATAAACATTCCCACGGTGGATAGGAATGAAAGGGGACTAAAAAAAAACTTAACCGAGACCCAAAATTAAGTCTCGCACACCACGCTACAAATCTATTAATACTTGAACATATACAAATGTAGTGTAGACACCCAGGTCAATCGATACTCATGAAAACACATTTAAACATTAAGTACATGCTTCTGAAACTTCTGATACACCTAACCATGAATCCTCTTGAAAAAAACAAGAGAACAACACCATTAGCTCTCCTTCAAAACCACAAGTCCTGAAAAAAAACTGTGAAGAAATGTGGAGCAAATACATTTCTCCCTGATACCTCTGAACAACACTAGAAAACCAGTTCTCATACTAGTAAACATAATTTCTTCTTACCAATGATCCAGAACCCAAAATTATTAATATAGAAACCTATAACAACCTCAACCAATATACTAAATCCACACAAGAATAACATAAATAAAGAAGAAATGCAGAGCATGATCTGGAGCACATTCTAAACATTTGCACAACACAATTTTCTCTATTTATCTAATTTTCTCAAAAGCACTTGGAAATCAAGTACCAAAGACATCATCTAGGCTCATTACTTCATTCCAACTCATCTCTAGATACTGCAACAAAATATAGCTCCATGTACTCACAACACTTCCTTAATATCTCAACTACACATGCACAACTTACAACAACTTGTTTTCCCCTTCTCAATTTTCTCAATATCCTCGACATTTTCTTCATGCAACACAGTTAACATCAATGAAAACACTGGTTAATATAAATCCTATTGACATCAATGACAACACCATCATACTTGCAATAATCTCCCCCTTTGTCATTGATGACAACACAAGATGTGAAAATCCACCAAAGAAAACACAACATACTCTCCTTTTTTTCAGTTTAGATAGCCTACATAGCATTCCTGAACTCTCTCCCCCTTACAAGAGTCTCTCTCCCTTTGAAAATAAGGATTAAACAACATACACAACTTTATCTACTTTTTCACATGATTCTCTCTCCCCCTTTAACATCAATGACAAAGGATAAAAAAAAAATCATTGTTCTCCCCCTTTGAAACAAAACCAAAATACCTGCTCTAAATACTCCCCCTTAGTAGTATACCCAATCAAATCAGCAACTTAATGAAAACACATGACACTACCTACTCCCCCTAAGAGGTAGCCACCACCATCCGTCCAAACAAAGAATAGATCCATAGATCCACTAGACTGATGCATCTCCATATGCATCTAATTCAATGAAGGATAGGTAATAACCGCCAACCTCTCCCAAAGATACTCAAAAGTATCCTTAGGAAGAGCCTTAGTAAATATATCAGAAATATAATCCTTTGTAGGTACATAGTCAAGTTTCACCTCATTCTCCTCCATAACCTTCTCTCTCATAAAGTGATACCTAATAGTATATGCTTTTTCCTTGAATGCATCACTGGGTTCTTTGAAATTTTAATTGCACTTGTATTGTCACAAAAGATAGATATAGGATCGGCATATGCAGCTTAGATATCCTTCAATGTCTGTCTCATCCATAACACCTATGTACAACATGATGTTGCAATATACTCATCCTCTTCAATAGAAAAAGAAACTAAATCTTGCTTCTTACTCAACCATGACACCAATCTACATCCAAGAAAGAATGCACAACCACTTGTACTTTTCATGTCATCAACACAACCAACCCAATCAAAAAATTTGTGTAAGCATTTAATGTGAAATCAATATCCTTAGGATACCATAAGCCATAATCTGAAGTGCCTCTTAAATATCTAAATATCCTCTTCACCGCTGCAATATTTGTTTCTCTAGGATCTTCTTGAAATCTAACCACAAGACAAAGCTGCATGCATTATATCTGGTCTAGTAGTAGTTAGATATAGTAGTCCACCAATCATAGATCTGCATTTTCTTTTATTAGACTTAGGTGAATCATCATTTTCTCAATTTACAACCTGTCACCATAGGAGTACATACAAGTTTGGAGTCATCCATTCCAAACTTCTTCAACATCTCTTTGACATACTTAGATTATGAAATGAAAATCCATTTATTTGTTTGATTGATTTGTAGCCCAAGGAAGAAATTCATCTCCCTAAACATTGACATTTCAAAATCTTTTTGTATCTCTTCAACAATTTTCTTACACATAGCTTCATTTCCACCAAAGATAATATCATCCACATATACAACCACTATCAAGATTTTTTCCTCCTCAATTTTGAAATAGAGATTACTATCTGTGGTGCCCTTATTGAATCCTTGTTGTATCAAGTACCTATCCAATATTGCATACCAAGCTTTAGGAGCTTACTTCAATCCATATAGTTCCTTCTTCAATTTACATACCATATCTGATTGATCTAATAACTGAAATCCTTCTAGTTGTTCCATATAAACTTCTTCCAATTCACCATTCAGAAAAGAAGACTTTACATCCATCTAATAAACCTTAAAATATTTATGTGTTGCAAATGCCAAAAACATTCTGATAGCTTCCATTCTAGCCACAAGAGTAAAAGTATCCTCAAAGTCTATACCTTCCACTTGTGAGTAACCCTTACACAAGTCTTTCCTTATTTCTTACCACTTCTCCATTCTCATTCAACTTGTTTATGAAAACCCACTTAGTTCCAATTATATTCTTATTTTCCAGTTTAGAGACCAATTCCCAAGTCTGGTTCTTCTCTATTTGCATAAGTTCTTCCTTCATCGCCTCCATTCAATGTTCATCTTTACACACTTCACTCACTATTTTAGGTTCAATTTTAGAAAGTAAACACAAATTTACCTCAACTTCAACAACTTTGCTTCTTGTCAATACACCTTTCCTTTTATCTCCAATGATTTATTCTTCGGAATGATTCTTTTGCACATACTTAGGGTCTTAGTGTTCTTCTCCTGAGCTTATTCTTCTTCATTTTTCACTTCTTCATCAATCTTTTCTTATTCTATTTCTCTGTAGTCAAGTTCATCTAAAACATATCCATCCACTACAATTGAATTCTACAAGTTTTCATCAACCTTAACATTTGCACTTTCAGCTATCTTTCTTAACCTTTTGTTGTAATATTTGTAAGCTTTGATTTTAGTAGAATATCTTAGGAAGATACCTTTATCAGACCTTGCATTGAACTTTCCTAAGTTTTCTTTTCTTTTGATATAACATTTGTTTCCAAAAACTCTAAAGTACTTCACAGTAGGCGTAATTCCCCGTCATAATAACCTAAGGAATGTTGCAATTGTGTATAAAAGTGTAATAAAAAAAATTTTAAAGTATAATTATTAAGTTAATTAGTTGCATACATTCGTTAAGTTACACGATGTTACACTACTTTGAGTTTCCATAGACGACTTTAGTATTTCGCATTGCACATATTAATTAACATTAACATAAAAATAAACATTGCATTTCATTTGAAACTCCATTCAAGATAACATATAGCACTAACATGTTTCATACATTGCTTTTGATAAAGTATTACAATGCTCATTCATCTGATGAGATGGATCAAATAATAATTACAATTTACCTTTACAAATATTCACCTCATAAACAATTGAGGGATGATTTCAAATACAAGATTTACAAATTACAATGAAGAAGTACACATAAGTTTCCAAGTACGAGCTCTCCATCCATGAAGCTCTCGATGCCATGATCACAAACTGGGGACCCAACGGAGTAAGGTGCACGTTCCACCCAACCATGTGGTACCCGTAGGTCCACCCCCCGTGCTAGGAGATAGTAATATGGTTACCTAGACATAATCTACTAACCCTAGACACTAGTACATAACTGACTAATGGTTACATTGCTTCCAAATTTTGACAATTGAATGTACTACATACACAAGATTAACTATTACTTTAGGTGGAGTGTCATCACAATATTGCAAAGGTTACCTTGGTGTTTCTTCCTAGGTTTTGGCCCCCAACCTTGGGTTACAATGGTAACCTCTTACGAAACCCAGCCCCATTGCAAATCATTATGGAATCGAATGTCTTTTGAAGAAACAAGACACTGATTTTCCATTCTAGGCCTTCTCATCTTATACTCAAGACTGAAGTAGCTCAAGAGTCATAAGCGAGGCATAAACATCTTGCTAAGGATTTTAAATCTAACTACTGTGTCATTTAGTTATCACTGACTTACTAACTCTTTGCAAGTTACCCTGACACCACCTTGTGTGTCGGCCCTTACAAAAATCCACTCCCCTAAACATAACAAAGGAATCTATGTTTTCTAACTAAGGTTTACAAGGTGTACATATAACCAATTCAATATAAAAGACCAACTGTGTTATAACGGACATCAAATCATTGTTCATAAAACAGGTGTCAAACCACCATACAAAACCATGTACACATCCTTAGTTAACACAAGAACTCTACTAGAATAATCACATTCCCCACGTTTTCAAATTTAACTAGAAGACTTGTACAGTTAAGACATTCCCAACATACCCAATGAAAAAGCAAATTCTAATTAAGGCATATCGGGAAAAATAAACATCTCCTATTCGGATATATTAAATCCAGTCAAACAATTATTAAAATAAATGTCAAATTAATCTTCAAAGATTTAATCAAGTCTATAACTTATCTAATATCATAATTTAATTCTTATAATGAAATATAATTTCACTAATTTAAGCATTTCATCATAACAATAACTTACAATAAAAAAAATACATTCTAATCATAGTATTTGATTATTCATTTTAATAACTATATTAACTTATTTAAATAAAGAAACAAATCTTATTTATACTGGTGTATATATATATATATACATATATATATATATATACATATATATATATACATATATATATATCATATATACTATATATATATTAATTATAATATATATAATATATATAACACATATAATATATATTATATATATATGTTTTAACCAAATCGGATTTAAATAAACCATACAAATTTAAATCGCATCATATAAAAATTCCTTTAAATAACATTTAAATGAAATTCGCATTTTAAAAATGCGCATATAACATTCAAATAAAATAAAACTCCAATTTCCATGGGTGCAGCTCGTGACCTCCCTGTGGGAGGAAGCGACCCTTACCAAGGCTGCCCGGTAGCCATGGTTAGCTGTTGTGCATAGTGGAGTTTTATTTTTATTAATGTTATTTCATTTTCATTAAATATTTAAAAATTTTTATATGATGCGATTTAAATTCGTATGGTTTATTTAAATCCGATTTGGTTAAAACATATATATATATATAATATATTATATGTGTTATATATATAATATGGACCATTTCATTGTTTATAAATTTGTTCTTGTTTATATGTGTTTATCATATATATAATTTCAATATATATAAGGGTACAAATCTGTCATTTGGATCAGCTTACCATCCTCAGACCGATGGTCAAACAGAGGTAGTTAACAGAGTGTTGGGTAATCTTTTAAGGTGCTTAACTAAAGAATATGGACAGACATGGGATATGGTGATTTCTCAAGCTGAGTATGCTTATAATGACAGTGTCAACCGAACTACAGGAAAAAGTCCTTTTGAGGTTGTGTATGGGATGCACCCAAGAGGTATTTGTGAACTCAGAGACCTTGGATCAATGGAGAACAGGAGTGGACATGCAGAGGACTTCACTCAGACCATGAAAGAGATACATGAGCAGGTCAAGAAAATAGTTACAACAGCAACCCAAAAGTTGAAGGAGAAAGCTGATCTGTCAAAGAAAGATGTGCAGATTCAAGTAGGGGACTATGTTATGGTCCACCTTAACAAGTCAAGGTTGCAGAAGGGAATGTCAACCAAGTTGCAGATGAAGAGAGTGGGTCCCTGCAAGATATTAGCCAAGTATGGACAGAATGCTTACAAGGAGGAATTACTAGCAGACCTAGGCATATCCCCAATGTTTAATGTGGCTGATTTGATCAAGTATAAAGGGACAGTCAAGGATTTGGATCAAGACAGTAAGGAGGTCTTCAAGGACATCATCAACATGTCCATACCAACTCTAGACAAGCTACAAGAAGAGAAGATCTTGATTTTCCATATAACATCCTCCTTGGTTTCCCAAGAATCCATGTCATGCGAGCAATCCCTTCCACTTACCACTAGTGTATCAATTTTGTTTACAATGATGAAGAAGTCACAACCCCAAAAGATTATAATCCCTTCTAATATTGTAGATTATTGGAAGCTTCCTATAATAAATCACACCATTGTCCTAGTGCATATATTTCCATACCTCCACCATCATTTCCATCTTCATTATATGTTGATTATGATACTTTAGCATCAATATCATCCGAAAACTATATTCCCCAATGAAGGTTAAGATCATAGATAAAGGTTGTGGGGAGTATGAAATACAAAATTCCTTCCATGTTGGTTAGCTACCTTTATCTCTGGGCTAATGAAAAACCACAAAAAAATAAACAAAAAACAATTAATCATCAATCAAGTCTACTATTATGCTACTAAGATTTAGCATCTAAATCCAAACAAAACGAAACCAACATCATACTTTCAAATTTGCAGCAATCTATTGGTAAAATATAATTTAGATATAATTTATTTTTTTAATGTTTTTTAGTCTTTTATTTTCTTATTTTTCCAATTTATTCATACATATACTTACAATATTTTTTATTGAGAGTTTCTTAGGTAAATTCTATGTTACTATAGTTTGTTGATTTTATTTGTTATTTATTAATTTATAGATATATAATATTTATGATAATCTTGTAAAAAAAAAAATTTAACTTGTATATTCAATATCTAAATTGAATGATTATTAAAACATTATTTATTTCTATATTATATTTTCTAAATCTACTACATATATATATATATCATATATATATATATATATATATATATCATATATATATATATCATATATACTATATATATATTAATTATAATATATATATAATATATATAACACATATAATATATATTATATATATGTTTTAACCAAATCAGATTTAAATAAACCATACGAATTTAAATCGCATCATATAAAAATTCCTTTAAATAACATTTAAATGAAATTCGCATTTTAAAAACGCGCATATAACATTCGAATAAAATAAAACTCCAATTTTTGTGGGCGCAGCTCGCGATCTCCCTGTGGGAGGCCGCAACCCTTACCAGGGCTGCGCCAGCATGGTGGTTTGTGCAACCTTGGTGGCTGCGCCACCCATAAGGGGTGAGGGGAGGGTTTCGGCCCTCCCCAAACCTTTTAAAAAAATATTTATTATTTTTTTTTAAAACGGATTTTAATAAATATCGCCCATACGGTGATTCATAATATTTATTAAAAAAAATAAAAAATTCAATCCGTATGTATAAAAAAATATCTATATTCTTGTACAGATAAAAGGGTTTTCACATTCCAATTTATATATGAAATCAGATATATGTATAAATATATATATATATATATATATTTATATATATATATATATATATATTTATATATATATATATATTTTATATATATATATATTTATACAAATTAAACAGGGTTTTTTTTTACACAGATAATTTTTAGACGGGGTTTCAAAAGGGAAATAGGGAAAACTGTAAAAAAAATTTAAAACCAGGGTACGCACAATATTTCCGTTCAAAACCTAATTTCCCCAGAGGTTTAATTTCTCTTTCAACATATATTTCCCTCACAAAATTTTAAATAATTTCTACAGATAATATATTACAGAGGTTTTCTGAACCATGAAATTTTCACAAATCAAGTTACAAAGAAAAATTTCTTTTACAGGAAATACAGGAATTTAAAATTAAACTTGTTTCTTTTCACAAACAATAACTTCCAAAAACTAACAAAATTTATTCACAAAAGAACATAAAACATTCACAAGGAAAGTACCTGCTTTCCCTCGCTTTAGAAAACTGACTGGTGAAGAACTTTGCCTGAAGCTTCCACAGTTCTTTGCCGAGATACAAAACCCAAATAGCAACCAGAATACAAACCAAGAAATCTTCCACAAGTATACAGTATTTCCAAAATAGCACAAAACAGAGAAATTTTGCAAAGCTCAGATATTTTTCCGTGAGGAAATTCAATAACCTCTGTGTTTTTCCCCATATCCAAAATAACCTCCGTAAACAAATTTCCTCAACCATAATCAATAAATGGAACTTGCACACATGTCGAGAAAATGCAAAAATATCTCAACCACTTCTCGGATAACTTTTCTTTTCAAATTGCATGCACATAATTATTTTATTTTAAAATTAACAATTTTAAATGCAAATTTTATTTATTAATTAAAAATGTCATTTCACAAAACATTTAAAATTTTCAAATAAAATCTATTCACATATAAAACAATTTAACAATATTAATTTAATTAATTAATTTATTTAATTAAATAAATTCAACCTTTACGATCAAATTACTTAACTAAACAAACTAATTAATTTATTAAATAACATTTAAAACTAATTTCAACATTTAAAAATTAATTTAAATAATAATAAATTAAAGCACAATAAACTTAACATTAAAATTAACCAAATTTACCTTTCAAACAATTTATCCAAACAGGAAGAGACAAGACAATCTATGACTAAGAACTAAAACTGACAGTGTACAGTGACTGGGTTAAAGACTAGACTAGGATGAACCTAACTACTACCTCCCAATCAACATTTTTGTTGAGTCTTGACACACTCAGACCTGAGTACCTAGGTGGAGTCGGTGTCATGTACCTGCAATTCCTGCAACCAAGCAATAACATGCATATATATATATAAACCATTGTACAGGCACACCATGCAGAGAAAATCACAGATATCATAGGGCACTCGCAAGCGAGTGATGCGATTTCGTTCTCCACACCAATACGCGTCACATCAGATTAACGAAATAAATAATTGTTAGTCCATCATAAACATATACATAGCAATAATCATCTGAAAGTAAACATCTATGCTATCTCAAAGCATATCAGAAAACAGTAATCACCATACAATGTATCATCATGTCACAGAATAAATCCACTATCACTCAAAACCAGCGATCAAAATATCCAAACAAAGTATCATAGTCTAAAAGTGTGAAAACATATCAACAGAAAACATAAGCATAAATGGAGGGGTACTATAGTAGGAATCCTTCCAAACCATAACTCATAGGGAGTATTTGTGTTGTTAGATTTAGCTTAAACTCTGTTAAGTATGTAAACAATAGTGTGAATAGATTCTCTCTAGTAGACTTCTAGTATATTTTCCTCTTCCATCATAGTCCTTGCAGCTTCTTGAATAGTTCTAGTTTTTCCTTTCAACAACTCCATTCTGCTGAGGAGTTCTAGGGGAAAACAAATCTCTCTTTATTACATGAACTTCACAAAACATGTTAAACTCATTGGAGGTGAATTCACCACCTCTTTCAAACCTTAGAATTTTATTTTCAAATCTATTTCATTCTCAACCGTAGCTTTATATGCCTTGAATTTATCTAATGCTTCAAATTTTTCTCTAAGAAATGTAACCCATGTCATTCTAGAGTAATCATCAATCAAAAGCATAAAGTACCTATCACATTGTAGACTTCTCACCCTTATAGGACCATAGAGATTTGTATGAACTAACTCTAGTAGTCCAATAGAATATTGTTCCTTTCCTTTGAAATTACTCCCTACTTTCTTTTCAAACTGAAAATATTTCCAAACAACATTGATAGGCTTCGTGATTCTAGGCAAGTCTCTTACTGCATGAACTAAACTAATTCTCACCAAATTTTCAAAATTCATATGACACATCCTTCGATTCCATAGCCAACTGCCACTAATTTGTGACATAAACCAATGTCCATCAACACCCTTAAGCTGATTAATTTATTTCCATATGTTCTCTTACCAGCAGCAATCATAGTTCTAAACCCTTTTTTGATCTCACATGTTTCATCCATGAACAAAATATTATATCCCTTGCTACACATTTTTCCAACACTCAAGAGGTTATGCCTTAAACCCTTAACATAGTAAACATTATCATTTTTATGATTTTCATCAAAACTGATTGAACCTATTCCACAAATCTTAGCTCTTGAATCATCTCCAAATTTAACTAGTCCTTCATCATAATTCTCAAGCTTAACAAACTTATTCTTGTCTCTTTTCATGTGATTAGAGCAGCCACTGTCAACAACCCAGTAATTCTTATCCTCTTTAACATGGAAATTAGATACCAAAGTACCTTCAACCTTATCCTTCTTCTCAGGAATACATTCCTTCACACAACTTTCAAAGTTAGTAGAACTAAATACTTCTTTAATAGCCAAGAACAAGAATTCATTGTCATCAAAGTCTCCATAATTAGATTCATCATCAGAAATACCAACATCTTCTCTAAAATAATAAGCTTTCTTAACCATTTTTATTTTATTCTCCTTGCTCTTATTGCTTGCAGCTCTCCTTAGACATCTAGAAGCATAATGACCTATACCACCACAACTAAAAAATTTGAAAGGTAGTTTACCTTGGTACTTACCGGTGCCCTTATTCATCCTTCTTACAAAGTTAGCTTCCACATCATTGAGATCTTCCTTATCCAAATATTCAACCTTTTCTGATACTCCAACTTTGAAACTAGTCTCTATAGCTATACCATTTTTCAAACCATTTTTTCTCATTTCAAAAGAAGTTAGTGTACCAATCATTTGATCTCTAGAGTAAGTATCAAGATTTGCAATTTCCTCAATAGCAGACACCTTTTCACTATAAGAACCAGGAAGAGATTTGAGAACTTTCTTTACCACTTGTGCACCCAAACCTCTCATTGCACTCACTAGCTCATAAATTCTCTACATGTAGATTTTAATTGTTTCATTTTTAGACATATGCAGGGTATCAAATTGTGCCTTCAAATTCTGCAACTTCACTTGTTTTACTTTCTCATCTCCCACATAAATTTTTTCTAGCTTATCCCAAACTTCTTTAGTAGTCATCAAACTCATAACTTTTACCAATTTAGTATTTAAAAGATTATTCATAATAATAAATCTTTCCTTAGAATTGATCTCATGTGCCTTAATCTTTGCACTTATACTTGGACCATTCAAAGGTGGAGTATATGTAGTTCGATAAGCCTTTTCAACCTCAAATCCCTGAGCTAATAGATATCCTTCCATCTTTGTCTTCCAAAATACATAGTCAGTTCTATCAAATCTAGGGCATTCCAAAGTAACCTTGTTCACCATCCCAGATCTACCTTAAGCGGTTAAGCTCTTCTCCAAGGAACCTTGCTTTGATACCAATTTTTTAATGAACAAGATAATTGAGAGGGGGGTGAATCAGTTGTATCTAATGAAAACATCAAACTCTTAGCAATAATTAGATCCACATGCATTTATTAAACCCTTATTCTATTATAATGATAATCATGAAATGCAGGTAATAGAAATTGAAATAACAACACCATACATAAGAGAACACTAGATTTACATGGAAAACCCAATGAGGGAAAAACCATGATGAGGATAATCTCACAATATAAGTAATTGCAAAATTAGTACAAAAGGGATCATTGCCAAAATAGGACACACTATCCAAAAGGCTCACACCCAGGGATCACTGCCATAGAAAGAAATACAAGAAGATAGAAGAGAAATGTTACAAAAAGAACACTTTCTCAACACAACAAGGAATCAACTACAATGCTCCAACACTTTTGCAGTCCTGTTTGAATGATTTCAGACACCTTCGACTAACTGCATGTAGGAATCTACTGCTTTGAAGTTCACACTATACTCAAATTCGCTACACCCACATCACTTGCATTGATCTCACATCTATCTTACTTCTCACTTATTTCATGCTCAACTCACAACAACTTCAGTCTTATTTATATTAACCTCAACCTTAAACATCTTCTCCAAGGTCAGCATTCTATCCATTGTAATCATAAATTCAAATTAGGTCAGCACCTAAAAATTCCCGTGGTGGATAGGAATGAAAGGGGACCAAAAAAACACTTAACCAAGACCAAAAATTAAGTCTCAGATGCCATGCTATGCATCCATTAATACTTGAACATATCCAAATGTAGTGTAGACACTAGGTCAACTGATAAACGTGGAAACACATTTAAACATTAAGTACATGCTTCTGAAACTTTTGATACACCTAACCATGAATCCTCTTGAAAAAAACAAGAAAACAACACCATTCACTCTCCTTCAAAACCACAAGTCCTGAAAAGAAACTATAGAGAAATGTGGAGCAAATACATTTCTTCCTGACACCTCTAAACAACACCGGAAAACCAATTCTCATACTAGTAAACACAATTTCTTCTTACCAACAATCCAAAACCCAAAATTTTGAATATGTAAACCTTTGACAACCTCAACCAACATAATAAATCTTCACATGAATAGCATCAATACAGAAGAAACACATAGCATGATCTAGAGCACATTCTAAAAATTTGCACAACACAATTTTCTTTGTTTATCAAATTTTCTCAAAAGCACTTGGAAATCAAGTACCAAAGACATCATCTTAGCTCATTACTTCATTCCAACTCATCTCCAGATACTGCAATAAAACATATCTCCATGTACTCACAAGACTTCCTCAATATCTCAACTACACATGCACAACTTGTAACAACCTATTTTTATCTTCTCAAATTTCTCTTGATATCCTTGACATTTTCTTCATGCAACAACATAGTTAACATCAATGAAAACACTAGTCAGTAGACATCTTGTTGAAATCAATGAAAATACCATCATACTTGCAACAGTCCTTTCTCAACAATAGCAATCAGATTTAGGTTGATAGTGACGAAACAATAGTGACAACCGCATTTAGATTTTAAGATGAAAACATTCCAGCCAGCAAAAGTGATTCCTACAAAAGATATACACAATTGAGAACTTGCAACTGCTCACCAAAATTAATGAAAACATTAGAGTTAAGGACCTAGGTCCCACTAAGCATGCCAAAATGTGTAAGGGGAAATTGATCAATGGAATACAACAATGAAATCAAATGAATTGAAATCAAAACAAGATAAATCCCAACCTACTCATGAAATTTGATCATAAAGCAATGAATTCAACAAGCAATGTTAGCATAAATGAGAACATAAGCGAATTCAAAGACTACAATTTTACCATCCCATGTCGAAGTGTATTCATAGTGATAACAAATGTTGGATTTCTTGATCAATACAAAGCCTCCATGTTGCAAAAGCTTCAAAAGTAGTAGTAATGGTGATCTAAAATTCAAGTATTTTGCTCACTGTGCTCCAATAGCCAATTTGACATGATATCTCCACAAATTATCTAGATTATTCGATCATTTTTTAGAAGGAAGAAGGTTGTTTTATATATTTTCAAGTTTTAGATGAACAATCGAGATGCAACAATGAGAGATCATGATCAACGATTGAGAACTGTTGAGAGGAAATAGATTGATCAGTTAACTCCTCAGATTGATCTCATTAGGTATTTTAATTGAATAATCAATGGGATTAGATTGAATGATTCGTAGAATTGAATAAATTAGGTTGAGTGTTTAGTGGGATTAGCATAATTGGCAAGATTGGGAAATATATTGAGAAATCAGTGGTCATGATTTATTCAATCAAGATATGTAAGGATGTATTAATTAATGTTTGATAGGAATAAGCAAGTTGTATTTGACTTTAATAAATAAAGGTATATTTATTTATTTTGACCATGTTGAGTGATTTTGGAGAAATTGAATAATTGATTTAATTATTTAAATTTGGAGAAGAGAAAGTAGCTTAATTAAATAATTAATGATACCTATTTAATTGATTTAGAAGAATAAGTAATGTTAGTGACATAATTAAATAATTTTAATTTATTTAATTAATCAAGAAGAATAAGGTTAAATTAGGTGATGACATGGTGAATTAATTAAACAATTCAAGATTATTTAATTAATAGAGGAAAATATGGTTAATGATGCAAATGATGTTAAAAAGGGGATTAATGATGTTAATGAAGTGATATGCAATATTGATAATGAAAGTGATGTCGATAAAGGATAAATTCCATTCAGGATGTGTGATATGCATTAAGCCATTTTTACATGTCTACACCCTTAATTTAGGGCTCATTGGGTGCAATCACTAAATTGAGGAAGAAGGATAACTTGTTTTGTTCATTTTTTGAATACTAGATGGTAAACATTGTGTGCATTGATGAAATAAAGGGATTTATTTCTTCTTCTTTTCTTGATATTATTGATTTTAACAGTGTTTCTAATTCAATTAAAGTTTATATTAATGCAACTTTATTTTTGTATTTTTGTGATTTTAGATGTGATATAATTATCTACTATACTCAAAATGAAATTATTTTGAGTGCAAAACTAGTATAGTTGTTCACTTATGTAGTTTTCTATGTTTTGGGTATTTTTGAGCTTTAGTTTTGAATTTCAATTGATCTAATAGAATAAAAATGCATCTAATTTAAAATAATTGGAAAGAAAATCTAGATCTAGTAAAATAATACAATTGTGATCTAACCAAGAGAAAATAATAAGTTATACATTCCCAAGGTTGAGAGTGTTTGATCAAGATAGGGTAATAGGCAAGTACAAACTCCTATGGAGATGACTAAAGGCCTTCAAAACAATGAAAAGTCCCTCTTATACTAACTCTTAAAGGTGTAACCAATAAAAGTGTGAATTTTGGATTGATTAACCCTCTTGCTAAAATGTGAACAATGAAATAATTAACCTTGTACTAGCTCAAATCAAGATGCAATTCTTAATTTAACATCAAATTTGAAGATTCATGAGAATCCTCTTTTCTCCCCCAATGCTGAGGATCCTACTAACCAATTTTCAACCCCCAATGATGATTCCCCAAGTAAGAAACCTAAGGAAAAAATATCCCATGATCCTACAGGAAATCCTTGTCTGGAATTTCCCCCATCCAAAGATAAGAAGAATCCTCTCCCTGGAAATGCTACCCAGATTTTCATTGCCAGATCAAATAGGGGTGGGAACATCCCATAAGAAAATGGCCCCAGAATGGCTCATGCAATAAAAGAAAGAAAAGGACAAAATAATCTCCTTACCCTTTTGTAAAGAGGTTGGATAATGAAAGTATTATTCCTAAGTGCTATGATAGCTTTAGGAAACCAATGGATACGACCAAATGCTCAATT
Organism: Sequoia sempervirens; assembly: GCA_007258455.2. Lineage (NCBI taxonomy): Eukaryota > Viridiplantae > Streptophyta > Pinopsida > Cupressales > Cupressaceae > Sequoia > Sequoia sempervirens. Next base: position 187,654,355 of record VDFB02000002.1, read on the forward strand.
TTCATGGATTTAAATTGTATTTCTTGGAATGTAAAGGGACTTGATTCCCCAAATAGGAAATATATAGTAAAGAAGTTCCTAAATCTTAATAGGGATAAGAAGGTGGTCCTCCTACAAGAAGTTAAAGCCACTCAATTCACTCTTGAAAATAACTTAAAATTCATATGGAAATAATCACTACTCTTTGAAATGATCATGAAAATGGGAAAGGGGGAGAAATAATCTTGTTAACCAATACTTGGAGTAAATTTTTGGTGGATAGTGACTCCTCACATTGTCAAAGAGCCATATGGATAATACTAGATAAAGTTGGTACCAAGTTTGGCATATGCTTAGTATATGCCCCCAATGACTATAGGGATAGAGATAATCTTTGGAAATGGATCTTTGAGCATCCCAATATCCCTTGGGTGTTTGGGGGGACTTCAATATGATTGAGCATCATTAATATAAAAATGGTGGTAACAAGATGGACTAGAAAGGCAATGATTTTTATTTTTGGGCACAAATGAAGTCTAAACACCAACTTTTGAACCCCCTACTTGACAATAAAAAGGATAACAAAGGAATTTGGTACACTTGGTGTAACTCATAGAAAGGAAACTCCATAATTTATTGTAGGTTGGATAGATTTTATAATAATAAGAACTTTAATTTTGAAAAATATGAAGAGGGTCAAATTGTGAAAGTGTACCCATACACTTTATCGGATCATCATAGCATCCTAATAAAAATTAGATGGAATCATAATGAGCAAAACAACACTCATAAAGACAACTTGTTCAAACTAAATGTTAGTCTTCTAATGGATCAAGACTGCAATAATGCAGTGTTTACTCTCAGGGATATTAACCAATGGATGATGAAGGATGTATCTTTGAGAGAGAGATGGGAAAAAAATGTAAAGAGTTGGAAAGTAATCTATCAGATTGTTGGAAAAAAGAATGCCATGGACCTTAGACATGAGGAGCTAAAACTGAATCAAAAAATGCTTAAAGAAGAGGGTAAATGTCAAAATGACCCATCTAGCATTGCACTCTCTAAAGAACTATCCCTTGTTAGGTATTCCTTAAGGAAAATCCAAACCAAAAGGCCCAAGGTCTGAGAGTCAAATCCAAGAGAAACTAGATTAAAAATGGAGATAAAGCAACAAAATTCTTCTTTAAAATGCTCAAAAGTAAAGAAGAAAAGGAAAATATTGAAAAAGATTTGGATTGAGGATGCTACCACTCTTGATCAAGAAAAAATCAAAGAGGCCTTTTTCAACTTTTACAAGAATTTATTCTCTTTAGAAGGAAATAATAGGGAAATTTCTAATACAAGGGAACTATGTAAGAAAATAACTCCCAAGAAGCTTTATGAAAAACATGTCTACATTCTTGAAAAAGAAATTATAAAAGATGAAATAGTGAGAGCTATCCAAGCTTTAAATAATGATAAATCCCTTGGGGTTGATGGCCTTCTAGTGGAATTCTATAAGAAAAGTATTGAGTGGATAAGTGAAGATCTCCTCTAAATGTATAGAGAAGCTAGCCTTGAGGGATCCTTAGGAAGATAAATTCACAAAGAACTAATTAAGCTACTACCTAAGGATTGTGATAAAACTCTTCTTAAAAACTGGAGACCTATTACAATTTTGAATGTGTCATATAAAATCTTGGCTAAAACCTTAGCCAACAAGTTGGTGAATATTCTTATAGAATTCATAAGTATTACATAGACTGGATTTATAGAGGGTAGATATATCCTAGAAATTATAATTACCAGTTGGGAGGCTATGAATTGGGCTAATATGTCTAACCAAAAGGTAGCTATGCTTCTGTTGGACTTTGAAAAGGTGTATGATAGATTTTAGTGAGACTTTCTACTCTTAGCCTTGGAAGCCTTGGGCTTCCCAAACAATTTTTGCAAGTGAGTTAGAGTTCTCATGAATGATGTTAGTGCTCAAATTGAAATCAATGGATCCCTAAACAAAATTTCAATTGTAAATATCAATCAGGCAGGGTTTTCATCTTGTCCCAACCATTTTTGTTATTGGTGGTGATGCAATATTCTATCTTCTATGAGAGTGCTCTAATTCCCCCAGAGTCAGAGGCATCTCCTTACCAAACAATGAGGAACTCCTAAACCTGAAATTGATAGATGAAACTACCATCTTTATGATATTGGATGAGGAAAATATGGAATCCTTATTAAAAAAGATAAATATGTATTGTTAGTCTTCAGGAGCTAAGATCTCTAGCTCCAAGGCTATCATGTTAGGATGGCAAGAATCTCCTCCAAATTGGATGGAAAATTTTTGGTTTCAATGGGGTGGTCCTTCTATGCAGGTGAGATACCTGGGTATCCCATTTGCAGTAAGCCCATGTCTAAAGTACATGTGGTAGTGGCTAAAAGACAAGATTGAAAACAAGATAAACAAATGGGAGAAGCAATACCTCTCACTAGTTGGGAGGATGTAGGTTTTTCAAAAATTTCTCTCCTCATACAGTCTCTACTACTCCTCAGTATGGCTCTTCAATAGTTATCAAGTAAATGAGATCCAAAAAAGAATCAAGAAATTCCTCTGGTCGGAAGGAAAAGGAAAAAAAAAACATAATTTAGTGAATTGGGGGTGGTGTTGAGTGGTCAAATCCAAAGGTGGATTAGGATTGAAGGATTTAAAAGTGCATGGAATTTCTTTGGCTACTAAGTGGATTCTTAACTTTCTACAAGGAAATGAACCTTGGAAGGTTCTAATAAGAAACAATATACAAATTACAATACCCAAACAAGCCAAATCATGGAAAGCTCTTCCCTTTAGTGACCTTGTGGCTGGTAATTTCCTAGTAGCTCATGCAAGATCAATGGTGTTCGAAAGCTTGTGGAAGGCTTGGGAATTTGTTAACTGTAAAATTTTTAATAAAGGAATAATTGATAACAATAATTGTATTTTGGAAGAGAGATCCACATGGTGGAACCTCATGCACAAAGTAACACAAAAATTGTTTATAATTCCCCAACTAATTCTAACTATGTGTTTGATTCTATGAATTGTGCTTGGAATATATCTATGTCTTATAAGAATTGGAAAAGTGTTTTTATTAATAATTGGTCTAGCTATGTAGTACCAAAAAAAACCTACTTTAAATGGTCATTAATTTTGCAAAGATTTCCCTACAAATACAACAATATTGATTTTGATTTGTGTAGCTTTTGCAAAAATCTGGAAACAATTAAACATATTTTCTTTGAATTCTTGAAGTCAATATTAAATGGATTGAAGTCTTTCTTGGTATAGTAGATGGATTGAATAATGAATGCAATTTATTTTGGTTGATTCCCACTAATGAAATCTTATGGAAAATATAGATTAAAAGGAATTTGGAAAAAATACGAGGGGTTAAAAGAATGCTTAATGAGTTTTACAAAAAACTCATTTTTCACAAAATCGTTGTGTAGGTAACCATAACAATGGAGATCTCAGGGAAAAAGTTTCTATTTTTTTTAAATATGGTGTAGTCTTAATGAGTATAGGGGAGATCAAGTATGGTCATACATGGGATTTTGACAAAGACACTAGCATCCTAATGATGAATGGGATGGTAGAGCTCCTAAAATCCTATAACTAAGAGATGGAGGAAAAATATAGAAAGAGAAATATCGGAAAAGATTCCATGTCAACAACTCTCCAGACTTGGGCATTGAAGTAGTATGATCAAATGAGGATATTTCAATCAACTACCCTCCTCTTGGTAGGCCAGAATGGGAAGAATTTGAAGAAAGCAAAGCAAAATGATGGTGTAATCATGGATCCTTTTTAGTTTAGTTTGTATTTTGGATATAAAAACGTAGTTGTCCTTACTATAGCAATGAACTATAGATGTCATAAGACTATTTTAAGGCATAATATGTAATATACAATAGATATCACAAAATAATTGATAATGCATAATGCACTAATATTGACGAGGGTGCAACCCGAGACAAAAAAAATAACTCACAAAACAAGAGAATAATTTTATTATTCAGAAAATGGAACTTCTTACATGCAAAGGATCTCAAATCCTCAAGTTCTACAACATATGCAAGTTACAGAAAAATTACAGAATAACCCCTTTTCGTAGTGTGTGAATTTGTCCCCAAAAAAGCTACACAAAAATCAGAAACTCGCCCATAAATAGATCTCCTTTTGAGTTTGGAGCCAAACAACATTCAAATTTGAGTTTTGGCGGTTTGGCACCGAAAATTACAACTTGAAATTCAAATTTCAAAAGAATATTCAAAAATTACTATCCTCTAGAAAGTGTGCCAACTTCCAGGAGCCATAACTTTTGATCCAGGACTCTGTTTTTTGAACTGTTTGAACCGTTGGAAAGGTCTCGGAGTCAAGAACATGCTTGAAATTAGCTATGTTAATTTCAGCAAGTTTCAAGGCCATTTCGGAACCGTTTAGTGCCTCAAATCTGACCTGGAAGGTTTTCAAGTGTAATTTTGGGAGACTAAAACTACAATATCTTCCAACTCGAGAATAGAAAAACAAAACTGTAAGTTGGGAATTACATTATGACAAAAAGGGTATCCATAAATGCAAAGACATCTAAGAAACTACCAACATGAAATGAAACTCTTTTTTTGGGTGATGCAGGATTGCCCTGACACCACTGGATGCTCCTGTATCAACTATAAAAGTTTTTCTATGATCTTTAATACAAAAGAAAAGGGTGAGAGTGTTTGAAAATTAGTAATCTGACTACATTTCCAAAACAAATAAAGAACATTTAAAACAATGATTGACGCTAGTACCTATCTTATGTTCTTAGATATCCAACATAGGATGCGTCCCCCTCTACAATAGTTGGATCATCCACTTGAAGATAGGAAAGAAGATAGGAATACTAAGGGGATACTAGTGAAAAAATGATTGAACCTTAGAAGATTGGAAAACAAAAGAAAAAGGCTCAAAGGTCATACATAAGCATAAAAATACTAATCTGCAATATAATAACTTGATATTATAAAGGTAATTCATTGGGAAATGAGAGCTCCAAGAAAGGATGAAAAGAATGTAAATTCAACAATTAAACTGCTAGATTAAATGTGAGAATCTTGGGGGAAAAGAAAGCAAAAGTCTCTTGAATTCCTATATGTGGGCATGAAAATTTTGTTGAGAAAAAATTAAAAAATAAAAGGCACTCAAAGTCTTGTATGAGAATGCAAATGTTGACAGAGGAAACAATTTAAATAAGATATTTAGCCTTCCCTAAAATAAGATAGGAGGGGGGTATTTATATCTTAAAGATCAACACCATAGGGAGGTTTATTGGGAGAGAACTATATAGTTGGTTGGAAGATCACATAAGTTTGATGGGGAAAGAACAAGAGAATGATTCAGAGGTCATTAAGGAATGATTGTGAGTGAACCATGGACTAATTAGGAGAAGAAAAATATTTAGGAGTGGTGGTTTAGTCAAAACAAGAGAGATCTCTCAATCATAAGAAACAATAAAGGTTAACTAGCCAAAAGTAAAATAAATCACATGTTCCAAAAGATGAAAAGATCTCCCATTTTTTTAGGGATAGTTTCTCTAGCAACCCTAATACTTAAGAACAAGTCACTTGGGAAAATCTAAGGTCTCTTAGGCATACCTCTTGATGAGAATCTGAAAAATATTTTTGAACATATACAAAGGATTGGAATTATTTTAGAGTTGGACATGATGGTTAGGGGATAAAATGGTTGAAGGATGTGTGATGCAGTGTGAAAATATTGAGAGAAGTTTAATTCATGCATTCAAGAGTCATGAGTTGGTATTTCCAAATCATCATTGGTCTACCATGTCAACATGTGCTTGACTTTGAGCAGTTATAAATCTATAAACATAAAGGAAAACATCAATAATCAATAATAAACATGGTGTTGACCTAGATAACATAATTAAATTTCATTTATCAAATATATTCATAGTCACAACATATGCATCCCACAATTTACAAAACCAAACACCAAATGCAATACAAAACATCATTGATAGAGTACATTGATGGAAACACAAAACATCATCGATAAGTACAATATCAAAATAAATTATACACAAGTAGTTGTATGAGGCACATGTTCTTGCATTACATAATTGTTAATCAAATCGAATCATATCTGATTTTTCTTTGAGAAATATTAACATTATATATGATTACACATTTAGTCATGCCCTTATCTAGTGGAGTGAGCCTCAAGGTTCCACATGTGATCAAGTGGTAGGTCAATCACTATTGGTGGCTAGTTGGATCCATGGTGGCATGAATTTGGAGAACATGTAAAGTTTATCATCATTTTATGTTTGGTTGTAGCTTTCATTACTTAAAAATTCATATATTTGAGAATAATTATAAATTATGATTCAAGTTGTAATGGTACTTATGGATTATCCTTGTAATTGTTTACAATTCATAGATATTTGGAATACAAAAATAACATTGTAATTATAGATATGTATGTTATTTTATTGAAAATTGATCATTTTGTGTAGAGAAATTATCTTAAAATGTGTAAGTGCTTATGTATGCTAATTATACATGATTATGTATAAAAATAAAAAGTGATATTTTGAACATTTTATTCTTTTGATATGATGCTATGGTTGTTCTTATTGAATGCATAATATAATATTATAGATAAGAATCTATGTCCATGTTATTGGGTAGTTAATTTACTCCTAAGTTGAAATAATGAATTTAGATGATTTCAATCATTGGTTGTGATGTCATAATTCAATGGTAAGAGTCATTTCTACACAACAATTTGGGTGTGCAAGTTGCATGTTATTTTGTAGTTCAACTTGTTGGCTTGTATTGCTTGGAAATGAATGAGTAGTTTTCCTTTTTATCTTGGTAGATTTAAAATTCTAGTCCTAGGGGTTGGATATGGTGTATGACCTACAAGAGAAGCTACTTTTCTGTATGGGATTGAATTTAGAACTAAGAAAAGCACAGATTCTCTTTTTTTGCATGTGTTAAATTGCTCAAATTTACCAAATTTTATATAGGTGACAAAGTTATCCAAAAGGGATAAACTTAGATTTGCTACCTGGTGGATTCTAAATTGTTAGAAAGGGAAAATTTATCCAAAGTGGGTGAATTTGTGATAGTGAATAGTAAAAAACATTTAAAAAATAGTTTTATAAACCAAATTTATTCTTAGGGGTCTACACTTTCTTTCATCATCTTGAATTGGTGAAGTTTTGTGTTCTTTCTTGTTTTTTTCTTCTCAATATTGTTATTATGCCTTTGAATGAACATGATTAGTCTCATACAAGACTAAGGTCATATATTGGATCTCCCTATCATTTTATCACTAAGGCATTTGTTCTTAAGGTTTGTTTGTAATCTCTCTATCATTTTTTATGTGTGAACATGTGTCACTTTTGAATCATGGGTTGAAACAATGCTTAGGGTTTCCCTTGATTAGGATAGGTCTTTTTTCCTTCCATTCTTGCATGTATCTGTGAGAGATGGTGTTAGCAATTAAAAAGCCTACCATCATGTTAGAGGAGGCTCTACCTTCTTATTTTTTTATCATAATGATTTTGTTTCATGATTGTGTAAATAATTCTACTTGTGTTGCCATGCTTTGTGTATTGATGTTGTGTATTTCAATTATCATTGTCTTGTGTCACAACATATATAGTGTATGAGTGTGTATGTAGCATATATGTATTGTAATTGTGACATGAAAAAATTGTTAGCTCGTGTTTTCTTCCACTAATATACTAGGTGTATTCTTGGTGCATTACAACTAGTACATTTTTTACTTGTGAAATGAATAATGTTCTAGTTTAGTTCAAAATGAAATAAAAATTGTCCTTGCAATCAAAAATACCTCATAGCTAATTCCACCAAAGAATCGGTGCAATAGACTCTCCCTCTATCCATGAAGGAATATATTGATGCAGGGGCATTCAAAAGTCCTCAAAAAATTGAGGTAGTTGACAGTGAAGTGGCAGGTTTATTAGTGATGCAATGGAGTTCCATAGGTTGGCTAGATCTGTACATTGATGAATAGAGGCTGTGGATTAAAGGGTTTGTTGTCACGTACATCTAGTGTTTCCATGTTAAGTTTCAAGGATCCACATGAAGGATCAATCAAGTTGTGAAGATCTGTGTGCTGACAGTTGTTCAGTTGTTCTAGTTGGTGTTCTTGAGGGAAGATGATGTGATTCTAGTACATTGAGTTGTTGTAGATGTTTCTATGGTGATTTGTGTGGCTCGTGGATGTTTCTAGATCGTGTGTTGTTGGTCCACATTGATTTGTGTGCCCGCAATTGGTGAATTTTTTAAGATTTCATGTTTTCCATGTTCTTGGCCGGGAGGACATTGTGGCATGTTGTGGATCTTCAAGGAATAATTTAGAAGGTGTTTTCATGATCGAGGATGTTGTTTTGGGTCCTGGATTTGTTGTGGCCGACCTTGGTTGATTTGCGTTGTAAGTTGTTGTTTGGGGCCAACCTATTTGAGTTGGTACATTATTTTACTAACTGTTGTAATTGGGCTGGCATGATAAAGATTGAATGATGCACAGATGATATAAATAAAAGATAGAGGATTTGATATGAGAAAAAAGGAGGTAGATTGACAAGGTGCTCAATTGTGTGAAGTATGAAGCATGGTGATGAAGTACTTTGATCTGGAAGAATCTCAGAGCAGAGAGAGTGTGGAGTAGGAAAATAAGTCGATGGAAAATTGTTGTATGAATTATTTATAATCCCTAGGCTACGGCCTAGAATCTGTAAGCCCAAGAGGCATTGGTAATGTGTTTTGAGTTTATAATATAATGTGGATGAGCTTTGAAGGTTGGGTTTTTCCCTGTTAGGGTTTTCCCAGGATATATCTTGTGTATAGTGTTCATGAATGTCTTTTATCTTTTTGTGGATCAGCTATTAATTTCCATTGCATGTCTATTTAGATCATCGAATTAATAATTTAGGTTGCAAGGCCAGATAGTCCTTAATTGGAGTCTCCTACCTTGACTGCATCAAATGGTATCAGAGTTTTTTGCTAGTTTGTTAGTTGATTGTGAATTTGTTGGGAAGGAAGACAATGTTGAAAGAAGTGTGAAATGCTAGAAGTAATAAGTGTCATCATAGAATAAAGATCGAGGCAAGAAAGATTTAGGTGAACATTCAAATTTTGTTGTTTATCTGATTTGTTTCAATGGGGAAGAGTGGGAAGAGGATGAAGAAGGAAAATGAAACCCTAATCTATGAAAGGGATACTTTGGAGGAAGAATTGTGGGAAATCAAGAAGTGTAATATAGAATTGAGGGAGAGAAATGAAGAACTAGAAGCAGAATTGGATATGTTTGAAGACCTTAAAAAGAAATTTGCAGAAGAATTCAAGATTGTTCTGGAGGAAAGTTTGAAGGAGCTAAACAAGGAGAACAGTTTGCAGAAGGATGAGATATTTGGTTTGAAGAAACATGTTGATCAGTTGGAGCAGTCACTTACAACATGCCAGAAGGAAAATGAGAATTTGAGATCTAAGCCTGAACTTTGTGATGTTTCTTGTGATACTAATGATTTGTGTGATGTTGTAGAAGTTTCTTTAGAAGGTGAAGTTGAAGATAACAATGTAATGAAGCCTATAATTGTTGGTGATGGTATTGGTTTCAAAATCATGTAGAGAATGGGATATGAAGGAAAAGGATTGGGAAAGCAGCAACAAGGAATTATAGAACCTATTGAACCAGTAATGAGATCGAGAAGTGAAGGCCTTGGATATGACAGAGGTAAGAATGTTATTGCAAGTTTGAATCAGTGAAGAAAAAGTATGTATTGTTCACATTGTAATAGGCATGGACATGAAAAGGGATTGTGTTGGGATCTATATCCTTGTAAGTTATGTGGATTGGGGAATAATTCAGAAAAGATGTGTTGGAATAAGATGAGAAGGAGAAAGCCTATGATAGGGTATGAGCAGATGGATTATGGGTAGATTGATGGAGCAAAGTGGAAACATGTTACTTGTGTCCTTAGAAGATTGTATAGATGGAAGAACTCATATGTTGGAGGAAAAGAGGGATCGAGATGCATAGAAAGAAAACCTTATGCAAAGCAAAGAGGAGTTTGGAGGAAGAAAGAATCAAGTGTTGAGTGTTATCAAGAACCTAATGAAAGAGAAGCAATAAAAGATGTAGAGATAGTTTGTGCAAGTGAAGAAGAGCCTAAATTAATTTATGCAGAAGGGAAACCTTTGGAGGAATCAGATTTCCTTGTGGAACCGGAAGAAGGTGACGCATTGGTTTTAAGGAGAAAGTTTAGCAAAGTAAATGTGAATGATCTTGAGGCAACTTGCGGAGAAGGCTTGCTCAAACCACCGACCAGTGAGGTAGTGCAAGGCTTGCAAGTAGATCACTGAACCTTGACCATGGAAAGATGAAGAACTAGAGGCAACTTGTAGGGTGGGATTGCTCAGATTGCTGACCATTGAGGCAGTGTAAGGCCTGCAAGTAGAATTCCAAAACTTGGAGAGCTTGAGGCAGTTTGCAGGGTGGACTTGAACAAAACGTCGACCTTGAGGTAGTTTCAAGTACCTGTGGACAGATCGTCGAACCCATTTAAGGAGACAATATTGGACTTGATACAGTATAGACCAAAGGGAAGAGGCTCACTTTTCAAATAACCCTGAGAGTCTAATGCAGGGGCATCCAGAAGTCCTTAGAAAATTGAGGCAGTCGACAATGAAGTGGCAGGGTTGTCAATGATGCAATAGAGTTCTATAGGTTGGCTAGATCCGTATGTTGATGAACAAAGGTTGTGGATTAAAGGGTGTGTTGTTACGTACATCTAATGTTTCCATGTTAAGTTTCCAGGATTCACATGAAGGATCGATTGAGTTGTGAAGATCTGTGTGCTGACAGTTGTTCAATTGTTCTCGTTAGTGATCGTGAGGGAAGATGATGTGATTCTCGTATGTGGAGTTGTTGCGCAGATGTTTCTATGGTGATTCGTGTGGCTCGTGGATGTTTCCAAATCATGTGTTGTTGGTCCATATTGATCTGTGTGCCCGTGATTGGTGATTTTATTTGAAGAGTTCATGTTTTCCATGTTCTTGGCCGATAGGGTGTTGTGGCGTGTTGTGGATCTGCAAGGAATAATTTAGAAGGTGTTTTCGTGATGGAGGATGTTGTTTTGGGTCCTAGATTTGTTGTCTGACCTTGGTTGATTCGCATTGTAAGTTGTTATTGTTTAGGGCCGACCTATTTGAGTTGGTACGCTATTTTACTAACCGTTGTAATTGGACCGACATGATAAAGATTAAATGATGCGTGGATGATATAAATAGAAGAGAGAGGATTTGATACATATGAGGAAAAAGGAGGTAGATCGATAAGGTGCTCGATTGTGTTAAGTATGAAGCACAGTGATGAAGTACTCTGATCCGGAAGAATCTCAGAGCAGAGAGAGTGTGGAGCAGGAAAAAAAAGTCGATGGAAAATTGTTGTATGAATTATTTGTAATCCTTGGGCTGCGGCCTAGAATTTGTAAGCCCGGGAGGCATTTGTAATGTGTTTTGAGCTTATAATATAATGTGGATGAGCTTTGAAGGATGAGTTTTTCCCTGTTAGGGTTTTCCCATGATATATCTTGTGTACGGTGTTCATGAATGTCATTTATCTTTCTGTGGATCAGTTGTTAATTTCCGTTGCATGTCTATTGAGATCACGGAGTTAGTAATTTAGGCTGCAAGGCTGGACAGTCCTTAATTGGATTCTCCTACTTTGATTGCATTATATCTCTAATTGCAAGGATAAAAAAGAAGAATTAGGAGAAGGAATCAAATAGAATGAGGAGAAGGAATTAGGAGAAGGAATCAAAATCAAATAAAAAGAAAGCTTGTGAATTTTTCATATAATAATCAATTGTCAATCTGTACAGTACAATTAAACGTCTCCTCAAGATCTGTAAAGAATCGAGAAACTTTTCTAAGTGGGCTCGATTAAATCCATAAAACGATGATAACCTCAAATACGTAGACCACACAATGGCCTGTAACATACCAGAGGAATCAATGGGCCGGTGAGAGCGTTGTTTGATGTGAAAGTTTGTCGAGAATGGCAGGTAGGGAAGTACGCAGGGACAAGAAAAGAAAACGGGTCCCCCACCTTATCCTATTATATAAAGCACCTCTGCTTTTTCACTTGTTTGTTTTGAAGGAAAAAAGAATGGCCGCTACGCCAGGTACTACTACCCGTAGGCATCCACTGCCCACCGACATACGTCCATCATAATATACACATGCCTGGATCGATTTGAATCGGTTCCTTGTGACATATTCAATGAATATATACCATCAAACAACGGATATACTCACTTAACTACTCCTTTCCAAGATTCGATTCGCATGCAATGATAATTCTATAGCTTTTCAAGTGGCAGAGGTACTAGTGGACAATACCCAGTTGTCAGAATCTCTTCACCGTGAAAAAGTTGAGCTTATCACGTGATCAAACAGACAGAATCCGTGATACCATGATTTGACATGACACAGTGGTGTATATACACAGTTTTATATGAGCTCTGTCTTGCTCACAGTGCTGTATATATACAGTTTATATTTACAGTGTTATGAACCTTCAGATAGATTCCTTGGGCATTTCTATCATCAAATACGTTTCCTAGTCATTGCTAGATCTTCTAATAATTGTTTCTTTTTCAAATGGATTGATTGTTTATGAATTGTCAACTAACAAACTGTGGCCGATGTCTGGTTCAGTGCATCATTGAACAAATGAATCATTACTTTGTGAATTTATGGTATGCTGACCCATATCAAAGCATTATTTGACTATCATCCACCCAATTTGATTTTATCTTTTCCTAGTATCAATCATCTCAAGATCCATTCATTATTAGAAAATTCTCACCACCCACTTATTCAAAAGCCTTGTGGTATTAGAATATGTGTTCGCTTCCTATGTGGATGCCAAGAAGTAGGATGGTGAAAATAAGTTCAAACTGTCAATGATTAGAAGAAAGAATAAGGATATCAATTAGTTAAGTAGATTATTGTAAAGGTGAAAATAGTATACTTAGGTCTTTTTTTTTATGTTTTGGGCCCAACATGGTTAAAGTGTTCTTTTTTATATAATATATATTGACTAGTGTGTATGATGGTATACTTTATATGAAAGTTGGCAGATAAGTTTATCTTGATGTGTCTACATCATTACTTATTATTAGGATTGGAATTTGATCTACACATCAAGTCATTCACCACCTTAGTTCAAATCTATAAGTGCAAGGTTGATCTCTATTAGTTCTAAATTTTTAAATTTTAAATTTTAAAGTGGGCCCATGTTTCCCTCCATTGCTAACCATTATGAGTTGACTGAAGCTCAACTTATTTCAAATTACATGTTAGGGTAGTGTATTTAAAGACTAACATTAATTTAAAATGAATTGTCTATTAATATAATATTTTGCTTCACCTAGTCAAAGGAGTTGCGGTGAAGTGGTAGGACCACTTGGTTCTAATGTTGGAGACCAAGGTTCAAATATCATCAAATGTTATCTTAGTGTTGTAGGCATGTTAGAAAGTAGTAGTCACACTTCAATTAATTGATAGAGTGGTAGTCTTGCATGTGACATTGATGGAGTACACTAGAGAAATGTAAGAGGTAGTAAGGAGTAATTGCATATTGGAGGAGAAGCATTTAAGCTAGAGGAGTGTGCGAGAAAGGGGGATAATATAGATGAGAAAATCAAGCATTCAAGTCGAAGGAGCACACTAGAGGATTATCACTCAAGTTAGAGTATGCTTGTGTAATCTATTGAAAATTTCACTCTTTGCAAGTCTATTTCTCATGTTTTACACTCATTTTAGCTTATGTGTTGTTTTGGGCTTTTCCCCCTGTTTTGATCTTTGTTGTCTTTGTATGCTAGTGGTGATTCTACTTTATCATTCTAACCCCTTTCCTATATGTTTTCTTTTAATTTATTGTTTCCACCTTCATTTTCCTTCTCTTGAGTGTTTTTCCTTCTTTTTCATACCCCCTTCTTTCCTTATAATGATCTTTTGACCTTTTTCTTAATCAATTAACTAGGTCATATCTTCTAGGTCTAGTTCAAAAATCACTTTCTTTCTTCTTTCAAATTTATGTATTCCAATCAAGCTATGACCACCACCTTTAGATGGTCCCCCTTTCCCTTGATTTCTCATTGAAAATCGATCCTCCTTAGTGGTAGATGATTGATAGTTTGCCTAGTATTTATTTGTAATCAAGCTCAATTTCGATAGGGTGTGCATTTAATAGTGAATCTCAAAGTGAGCTATTTTTCCAATATTTTGATAAAATAGGCTCCATTTCCCTAGTTTTTACATCTAGTAGATACTAAGTTTTCACTTGAGAGCATTGGTCGAGCAAGAGTTTTTCAAAGAGTGGTCCTATTTTAGCATTTACTATATTTTTATAATGAGCTAGCCTTTGCACGAAGGTGTGCAATAGTTTTTTGGAGCTTCATATAAAATTCTATGAGATATCGCTTTATTTTGGTATTAATTTTTAATCATTTTCACACAAAGTCTTGTAGTAGTTTTACTAAAAAAATTGCCTCTATCTACTCTGTAATATATCTACAACCTTCCTAATACATCTCCTTATCAATCCCCATCCATTTCCCATCATTTATATTTATATTTTATTGTATTTTCATTCCCCGTCCCCTCTTTGTCTCCCTTTGAGCCATAAGTTGTCTCCCCTTGGTCCATATATTGTCTCACCTTTGGCTTTGTTATCATTTTCCCTTTATATTTTACTACCCATTTCTCAAAACTATAGAATTCCCTTGTCACATCAATCCCATTTATTTGTATTTTAGATTTGTCGCCTTTTGGTGTCATTTATTTTACCTTTTCATCTACTATCTCTTCTTATTCTCTTTTGAGTTATAGAGAGTCTCACCTTAGGTTTTGTCTCCATTTTTATAATTTCTAATCCATTGGTTGAATCCATATCATACCATTGGTACATCGATCATATCCACCTATACCTCAAGTTTGTTTCCTTTTTTTCCCTCCCTTAACCATCTTCCTCCTTTAGAAACTTAAAAACACCTAGCTTTAGTTTTATCTCCCAATTTCCTTTCAATCCTGCACTATTTTCCCCTAAACTTATGCTTATTATCCTTGACTTAACCTTCTTCAAAGTTCCTTTATCCCTCTTTCTCCCATATTTCTATTTTGACCTCCCAATTTTTCTCCTAGCATTGTCTTTAATGTTCCTTTTTCATTGTTGTCATTTACTTTATGCCACAAAATCATGTGTTTATACTTAGAATTAGTGTGATTTATTTAAGTGTAAGATTTATATTGTTATTTTTATTAGTATTCTTGAATTCCTACAAAAGAGCTATCTGCCATTTTATTTTGTATGATATCTTTCATATATTTTTAACTTGCAAGTGAAATAGAAGAAGATTTGTGTAGAATCTTAAAGAGTGTTAAAAGGGAAAACCATAAAAAATAATGAATACAGTTTAATAAAGACCAAATCATATGGTTGGCTATCTATGAAGGCTAAGACAACCCACTAGGCTATTATAATTCTCAATGGCCTTGTCATGGGCTCATTTTTTGGTAAATTTTGGTTTGCAAGTTCTTAACAATTTTTAATTGTAATTTCCAATGTGCATTTCTCTCTTTATTAGGTATATATTTATATATGGATACTTTTATCTAATTTATAATGTAGTTTAACCTATCAAAAACCTAATTGGCTATTTTACTCCACTTTCTAGTATTCTCCCTAATAGGTTTCTATACAAGCATTTTCTTAAGAGGTTGTTTCTAAGCATCCCTTTAAAATTACAAAGTTTCTAAGTTATAAATACAAGCTATTAATAAAGACAAGAATGATAACTCAATTACAATCTCAAACATAAACATCCTAAATTTATAATTCAACAACATTTAGTTTTCTAGCTCCATGATAGGTCATAATTGTATATCTAATGATTATATTAAGCTATAATTGCATATGTTCTAACTTGTTTTCTTCCATTTTTCCTAGTCTAATTTGTGAGATTGTGTTATCATTTTTTCACATGTTTCCATTTAGTTTATTGTTCTATAATTAGTCCTGGCTCTAATTATTGTCAGTTAATGTTAAGCTAGTTGGAACTCTTGTATAATATTAATATTCATTAGTTTCAAACACAATCATACATGTTGGATCTATATTTTATTAAGGTTTATGGTTAGGCTCTTTCATTTGGTGAACCTATTTTTTGTGCATTTCTACTTTTTAGTTTTTGTATTTCTATTTATTAGGCATAACTTTCTATATGTATGTTTTTATTTAATTTAAAATGTATTTTGAATTTTCATCCACTTATTTTTCTATTTTACTTTACTTTCTAGTATTCTCCCTAATACGTTTCCATATAGACATTTTCTCAAGAGGTTGTTCTTAAGTATGCCTACTTTTTTTGAATTTAAGGTATAGAGTTAGGTTTTTACCCAAGACTTGATTTTCAACTCAATTTCTACCTCTTACACAAACTTCTTGAACTTATAACTCAACAAGATTTAGTTTTCTACCTCTTTCATAGGTCACAATTTCTTGAATAATGATAATATTAAGCTACAAATGCATATGATTTGTTGAATGCACAAGACAACTGAGAGGAGGCAGGGTGAATTAGTTGTACATTAAAACATTAAAACCCTCTTTAACAACCACTTAAACCCTTATCATGCATTAGCATAATGTAAAAATGAGACACAACAATCTAAACACATGAGAACACCAAATTTATGTGGAAAACAAAAGAAGGGAAAAACCACAATAAGGATTAGCTCACAATATAAAGTAATTGGAACACCAAATACAATAGGCTCACTATCGGAGGACTCACTTCCCAAAAGAAAAAGAAGGGCTCACTGCTAGATTACAAAAAAGAGGAAAGAAGAATGTTACAATGAGAAATCCATCTCAAAGCCATAGAAAGATCCACCATAGCATCACTAGTACATTTGTATCCTCTCTTAAGAATGTAGACACATTTTTCTTATTGCTTCCAATAGTCTAACACATTAAAGCTCACATTGCATTTCACAATTTTTCACTTCACAACTTTTCACTTTGCATCACACACACCATACATCATTCTCCATCAACTCAACACTTATTTATACCATCCTCAACCTTGAAAACAATCTCCAACATTGGCTATGCACCTCAACCGTACAAATTCAAGTTAGGTTGACACTAAGCATTCCCACGGTGGAAAGGAATGCAATTTGACCACACCACACCTTATCTTGGACCTAAAATCATGTACATGTACATAACTCCATTCTTCCACAGATAGTGAAGCATTTCCATAATTAGTGTAAACACCCAAGGTCGATTGAACCTGTGTAAACACTATTGAACATTCAAGTACACACTCCCTTAGATCCAAAGATGACTCACGAACAACATACATCACTCAAACACAATCTGGAATATTCCATAAACACCCTAAAATCCAACAAATTCCTTCACAACAAATTTCTCCTAAAGAACACATTCATCCTATACACCCAATTAACCTTTCACATACATGAATCCAACCTTGCGGAGCACCAAATTTCAAACAACTCAGACTAAAGATAGATGTGATCAATATATGCACACTTTCAAAACCACAAGACCAAAAACCAAACTGTGAAGAAATGTGGAGCAAAACCATTTCTCCCAGACACCACTATGACACACTGTTCACATACTGGTGAACATAAAATTCTTTGCACAATGATCCAAAACCTAAAATTCTAGATATAACACCTATGAACACCTTTGATCAACATATCTAAATTGCATAAGTAGATCTTTAACATAGAAGAAATGCGGAGCAAAACCATATCACTACTTTGCTATACTGAACACTTCTACAACACATTGTTTCTTCTTTTATTTAAATTTTCTCAAAAGCACTTGGAAACCAAGCACCACAAACACATTCTTATCACCACAAAACCAAACCAACTACAACATAGCAACTCAACCATACACATACTTATCAAAGAAACACTAGAGGTTGACACCAGTGATACTACTAATGACAACATAATGTAGCCAAACAAAGCATTGTTACAAACTTCCAACTATCTCTACATAGACCTGTTGGCATAAATGTAACAACCTAGAACTGTTGACATCAATGACAACACACAAGCTACTCATACTTCAAAAAATCTCCCCCTTTGTCATTGATTCCAACACATAATGTGAAAAAAATCAACAACAAAAATAATAACTCTGATTACTAGAACACATACATCAGTGCATATTGGTCCCTTACACTCTCTCTTTCTCCTCCTTACTACATTTAAGGATTTTCAATTAAATTTCTCCTTAACTCTCTCTCCCCCTTTTAGCTTACTCTCTCCTTTTTCACTTTACTTTAGCTCCCCCTTTGAAATCAACATGGCAAAGGGAAAGACATTTGTATCTTTCCCTTCACACATACTTACTCTTCCTAAAAGGAAATACCTATAAGGGACAACAACTACTCTACAACTACCTTTTCTTTTTACTGCATTATGTTTTATTCACACCTTCTTTGCACACTCCCCCTTAGGAGTACACACCATACTACACCAACCAACAAATATTGCACTTATGCTTTAACATAGATGACAAAGAAAATACACCTATATGACAACACTTACTCCCTCTGACTACAATAGCCAACAATTCTACTACCTACTCTCCCTAATAGGTAGCCACCAACATCAGTCCAAAATAAGGGATGAATCTTGAAATTTACTAGATTGATGTATATCCTTATGCATATGGTTCAAAGGACGGGAAATACCCCCAAAATTCTCCCAGAGATACTCAAAAGTATCCTTAGGAAGAGCCTTAGTGAAGATATTTACAACTTGATCCTTATTAGGAACATACTCCAACTTCACCTCATTCTATGCAACCTTCTCCCTCAAAAAGTGATATTGGATTGAGATATACATTTTATTCTTGAATGCATTACCGAATTCTTTGAAATGTTGATAGTAATTATGTTATCACTAAAGATAGAAATAGGTTCATCATATACCACTCTGATATCCTTCAAGGTTTGCTTCATCCATAAAACCTATATGCAACATGATGCTACACCAATGTATTATGCCTATATAGTAGATGATTACACTGAATCTTGCTTCTTTCTTATCCAAGACACTAACTTGCTTCTAAGAAAGAATGCACCACCACTTGTACCTTTTCTATCATCCACACAACCTACCCAATCTGCATTTGTATTGGCACTCAGAGAGAAATTAGTATCCTTTAGATACCACAAGCCATGTTCTAGAGTGCCTTTTAAGTATTTGAATATTCTCTTTACTACTGCCACATGTGACTCTTTGGGATCTTCTTAAAATCTAGCCACATGACAAACTACATGCATGATATTTGGTCTAGTAGTGCCAGTAAGATATAGCAGTCCTACAATCATTGACCTGTACTTGATCTAATCAACCTTAGTAGATTCATCATTCTTTTTCAACTTGCAACTAGTAACCATAGGGGTACTTACCGGTTTAGAGTCTTTCATTCCAAATTTCTTTAGCATCCCCTTGATATACTTTGATTGTGAAATAAATATACCTTTTTTTGTCTGATTGATTTGTAGTCCAAGGAAAAATTCATCTCCCCAAACATAGATATCTCAAACTCTTTTTGCATCTCTTCTACAAATTTCTTGCACATTGCTTCATTACCTCCAAATATTATTTCATCAACATACACAACTACAATAAAAATTTGATCTTTCTCAACCTTAAAGTAAAAATTACTATCTGTGGTACCTTTATTGAATCCTTGCTACAATAAGTACCTATCCAATCTTTCATACCAAGCTCTAGGAGCTTGCTTGAGTCCATATAATACCTTCTTCAATCTGCATACCCCATTAGGATTATTTGATAACTGAAAGCCTTTTGGTTGTTCAATGTAAACTTCTTCCAATTCACCATTAAAGAATACAAACTTCACATCCATTTGATACACTTTGAAAAATTTGTGTGCTACAAAAGCCAAAAATATCCTAATAGCTTCCATTCTTACCACAAGATAAAAATTCTCCTCAAAATATATTTCTTCCACTTATGAGTAACCTTTGTACACAAACCTTGCCTTACTCCTAACAACTTCTCCATTTTCATTTAGTTTATTCTGGAACACCCACTTAGTTTCAATCACAAATTCTTATTTGTTGGTCTTGGGACAAGTTCCCAAGTCTAATTCTTCTCAATCTGTATGAGTTCTTCTTCTATAGCCTTGATCCAATACTCATCTTTGCATGCCTCAGTCACTAGTTTAGGTTTAAATTTGGAAAGTAAACATAAGTTTACTTGTTCTTTTGTCATAGCAGCCTTTCTTCTTGTCATTACACCTTTTCTTTTGTCACCAATGATCTGATCTTTAGAATGATTCTTCTACACACACTTAGGAGTCTTAGGAATCCTTTCTAGAGCTTCTTCCTCTTCAATCTGTACTTTATTTTCCTTACCTTTATCCTATTATTCTTCTTTGCAAGAAGACTCATATGATTCATATCCATCTATCATCACTAAAATTTTATGTAGATCCTCATCCACTTTGACGCTTGCACTTTCAACAATCCTTAGCCTCTTGTTGTAGCACCGGTAAGCTTTGATTTTTGTAGAATATCTAAGGAAGATTCATTCATCAAATCTACATCAAAATTTCCTAAGCTTTCTTCATCTCTCTTGAAACAACATTTGATTCCAAACACTCTGAAATATTTCATAGTAGGGATTCTTCCATACCACAACTCATAGGGAGTCTTTGTACTATTTGTTTTTTCTTGTACTTTGCTAAGTATGTAGACTACAATATGAATTGCTTCTCTCTAGTAGACTTCCTATGGGTTTGCTTCTTTCATCATAGTTCTTGATGCCTCCTGAATAGTACCATTCTTCCTTTCAACCACTCCATTTTTCTGAGGAGTCCTAGGGGTTGAAAAATGCCTCTTTATTCCTTGAACTTCACAAAAACTATTAAAATCATTGTCCAAGTGAGCTCTCCACCTCTTTCAAATCTCAAACATTTGATCTTCATATCCATTTCATTCTCAACCATAGCTTTGAATGCCTTAAACTTATCTAGAGCTTCTGATTTTTCTTTGAGGAAAGTAACCCAAGTCATTCTAGAATAATCATCAAATAATAGCATGAAATACCTGTCACCTTGAAAACTTCTTATTCTTGTAGGTCCATAAAGATTTGTATGCACCAACTCCAAACGACCAGTAGAATATTATTCTTTGACTTTGAAACTCTTTCTAGCTTGCTTTCCAATATGGCATTCCTTACAAATAACATTGATAGGCATTGTAATCTTTGACAAATCTCTCACATCTTGCATTGAAATTATCCTCACTAGGTGTAACTATGGGAAAAATTTAGGTAAAATAAGATAACCCAAAGCAAGAAATGAAGCACAAAGGAGTAACAACATAAAAAAAAGGAAAGAGTTTACCCAATGTCTTCAACCTCCATGATTGACCTCCATTGCACCTTCTCTATTTGCTACAATATTATCTGTGCCCTCATGTTTGTGATGAGCAACCTATGACTATGCCAATGTCCTAAGCAAATGTTGAAGGATTCTATCAAAAACCTCAAAATGTAACTATGCAACTTGAAGCAAGCCTATGAAATGCCAAAATGTCAAGATTCCTAGAGATGTAGATGTCTAAAGTTTTCCTAAGAAAAGATTGCAAGAGCTAAAGTGTGTCAAATGAGGCCAAAATTGCCATTTTATAAAAAATGCAATTTTGGATGAATGGTCAAGATTGAAGATTGACAAATTCCCTAGAATCAGTGGACAAGATTCAATGTGACAACCTACAATTAGGGTTAGGGAAAAATTAGGGTAAATTTGAAATGAATGGACAAGATTGCATGTGACACGAAGATAAGAATGACATGGAAAAATAAAAAGTTGGAAAATCAAATAATAATAGAAATGATCTGATTTATGAAGGAAAGATGTCATTTTGAATTTAATTCAAAAGTTGGGCCATGTGACAGTAAATAATTAATTTCTAATTATTTACTTGGAGAGAAAATTAGAAAGTGGACAATTTTAAATAAATGTCTTTATTTGAAATTAGAAAAAGCCAATATGTATAATAATTAAACAAGTCAAAGAGATTTATTTAATTATAGAAAGACATAAAATATAAAAAGCTAGAGTGGATAATAATTAAATAAATTATAGAAATTTATTTAATTATAAAAAGACATAAGAAATTAATGATGTAATTAAATAAATAAATAAAGATTATTTATTTAAATAATCAGGAGTAAATGGTGGATAAATAATAATTAAATAAATTATTTAAGAATTTATCTAATTATAGAGGTACATAAGACATTAGCGACGTATTTAAATAAAATAAATATAATTTATTTATTTAAATAGTCAGGAAGAATAAAAGGCGTGAATTAATTAAATAATTGAGAATTATTTAATTAATAGTTGAAATTGGACTATAGGACGAAATATGATAAGACATAGAAAAATGTGGTTTGTGCATCTAGGACATTTTTATGTGTCTACATTTTGCCCCTCTTTGTCATAATGCAGCCTGTCACATTGTGAAAAAGAAAACAAGTCAAAAATATGCCCCAGTGAAAGATAGGATGAGGAAGAATGACGAGGAGGTGGTGGTATGCCCCCTCGAGAGGATAGGTGGGTGCAAGGTCTTGGTATGTGGCGACTGATCATGCTATACTGTATAGCCCATGGTATACTGTACATCCTAGCCCCCTGACCTTGCCGGGGTTCGGAAAGCTTCTATACTGTATAGCCCATGGTAA
>VDFB02000002.1:187681729-187711756 GCA_007258455.2 Sequoia sempervirens
GGAGAAGTTGAGCTCCTCTTCAGCTTCAATTGGCCTTCAAGGTTGAATTCAAATATAACAGAGCAACAAGGTCCAATATGCTTATTTCTAGTGGGAGCTGTAAGTGCAGCGATGTCGTCCAAGATCAGTCTCCAAGTGGGAGATTGTGTTGGTATGGAGCCTGATCAGTCTCCAAGTGGGAGATTGTTGGTATGTGGCGACTGATCATGCTATACTGTATAGCCCATGGTATACTATACATCCCGGCCCCCTGACCTTGCTGGGGTTCAGAAAGCTTCTATACTGTATAGCCCATGGTAATGAAAAAAGAAAAATCCGATTTTGTAGAACCAAAAATCTGGAAGCTTCTAAGCTTGTTAAAAAGGGGTTCAGATGGGTATTACTGTATGATGAAAAACACGATTATTCACAAGATTGTAATAGGTTTTTCACTGGATAATAAAAGTATTGGATGACTGCGGTTTGGTGGATGTAGCCCAGATTGGGTGAACCACGTTAAATTCTGTGTTATGATTTATTTTGTGCATGTTTTAGTTTCTCTGTTTTGTTTATTAAATCTGCATTTAATTGTTAGATCTGCCATCTCTAACCCTAACACAAGGAACACGAGTGTGCTCTCGAAATGGACGAGAAGACTAGAAGATGATGAGACAAAGAAGATAGTATTAAATAGATAAAAACAATGAAGATGGGGACCAAAGGAAACGTTAGAGGGGAAAAGAAGAAGGGTGGGAAGGGAAATAAACCTTCAATATTTGCCAAAGTACTAATAGATGTTGCTCAACTAATCATTGGGTGGTAAAAATGACACAAATGGACAACAAATACCATGGTATGACATAGACCAAGGTGTGCAAGGTCATCCACTTGCAAAACAGATAGTCGTAGACAAGGAATATCCTAACTCATACTAAGGGCCAAGTTGCCCAAGTATTTTTTGTCAAGACAATCCACAAACAACAATCAAAGAAAAACAAAATAGGTCATGAGACGTCATCACACATCTAAATCCTTCATGGGACATCCTTGAGGTAGCTAGTAACATGACCAAAAAACAAGAAGATAATAAGACAAAAATAAAATAGTCAAAAGATAAGACAAAATAGACTAGAAAATTTAATAGCCATTTAATTGTGTTTGCCAATGTTTGTTTGTCAAATGTTAATTGCTTGATAGTTTGATAGCTTGACAATTTTGACGGTTTGACGGTTTAACGATTTGATGGTGCCTATTGTCAGGAAGGACACATCCTGAGAAGGAAAATGATATTTTGATGAGGTCCAAGTCCAAGAAGGACACATCTTGGAGGGGACCAAAGGGTGATGATATTGACATTATTTTGGAAATTTGACTGATGTTGACTGTATGACTGATTAGACTATGTTGTCTTGTTTGTTCGTGATTTAAATGTCGATGTTTCAAATGTTTGTCTTGTGTTTGATTTTAACTATGTCTGACTTATTTGACTGATGTGATGAATACTAAAGGACTAGCCTAAGGAGCCTCAGGGGCGCATTGACAAATGGCCTTGCCTACGTTTAGTCACAAAGGCAATGTAGTTCGACAATGACAAAGACTGACTTGACTGACATGACAAACTTTTACTCTATTTTTGGAGTTTTGAAAGTTATCTGGATGTTTTTGTGTTTTTGACATGTTGTCATGTTTTTTTAAATTTTTGACGAATATTTGATTTTTTTGGATTTTTGGCATTTTACAATTTTTTTTGGATTTTTGACATTTTATGATTTTTTTTTGGATTTTTGACATTTTATGATTTTTTTGGATTTTGCCGATATTTGATGTTTTTTCTTTTTGAAATGTTTTACGAGGATCGTGGAAAATGCATGTGAATGATGCCTACTCACAAGAATCCAAGGACAAACGTGATTTTTCCCCTAGTCAAGCTGAATACCAATTGACAAGTGATGATGATGAAGATGACGTTTGACGTGGTTGGCATGGGAAGATTGTATGGATTAGGCTCATTGCATTTGGAATAACGTCTTTTCGGGACTAAAAGGGATGATGGAGTATCCTTAGACCGTTTGACAAGGGAAATCCAAGACAGGTGATAGACATGAAAGAATGATAGGTGGCCTTAGTAAAAGACAAGAGATATGAGACTAAATGAATTGTCATATAATCTTGAAGGACTATGTTGCATAAGGATAATGAGGTTACAAAAGTAATGACATGAAATTTTGTGAATAGTGTATGACCAGAGGATAGACATGTCAAGAGGTTTCCAAAGCATGATTTATGTGTGCATGTTTTATGTCAAGACCAAGGTAGATGGGAAAAATGGACGAGAATGATATGGATTAAATGGATGGACGTAAATGTCATGAGGAATGCATGGGAAATGAGACAACTTGCCCCCAAGTGTAAAAATACACATAGAAAATTTATTTTACACATGATGCCTATTTTCCAGCTTTTCATTATGGTACTTATCCAAGATGCCTATTTACCAGGTTTTCACCGTTGGACAAAATTTTTCTCTTTATTTATTTATTTATTTTTGGATTTTTCAATTTTTTTGTTATTTTTATATGGACGGGATGTCTTTGATGCCCACTGAGTGTTTTGAAACTATTGACGGTATCAATGTAGAGACTGGTGCCATGATATGCTAATAATGACCTTTCTAAAGTAGTTTCTTTGTTAGGATTATAGCGCTTGCATACAACTGATCAATGTCATTGTGGTCCTTTTTGATACTAGAGTTGGCCTTACCAGAATACATACATTGTGATAGAGTGCCATGAGAGTCCTTATGATAAAGATTTCTTGCCAATATGCGATGGATTTGTGACGTGGGATTTTTGTACTTTAGGCGTGATGTAGGATTATGACTTTTGATGGTAGATGTGGAAGAATTGTTTGGACATTTGGATGAGTCACTTTTTATCTTCCAAACTTGGGATGTTGGATGACGGAATTTGAAAGTTTGATTGGGATGGTGTTTGGAACCAACATTTTTATATGCCTTGCTTGATGACCATTTTGAAGGAGGTGGAAAATTATTATATGTAGGAGTCCTCTTTTCTTATGGCTCCACATTTTTATTGAATTTTGGATTTGACATATTTTCTTTTCTTGATCCAATTTTCTTTGGGATCCATTTTAACTTCATTTGTCCACTTGGATTTTTGTTTGATTCAATGGCCTTTGAAATTTGATTTTGAACTTTTGATTTGTAAGACTTTTGTTTTAATTGGTTTCAAACAAAAGGTTTATTCATGTTGGAATGACTATTTAGGGCGTGGATGGAAGAGATGTTGGAAACAATCTTATGACAAGGATTACCCATGGCCTCTATTTTGACATTGGTATATGATAAAGTTTCCCCCAATATCGAGGAGGTATCACTAACATCGTTTGATTCTCCAACTGAGGAATAGCCAAGACCTTGATGTCTATAATTTTCCTGAAGCTATATTGGTTCTCGAATGCCTTGCTCCTGTATGCCTAGTCCTTTTCCTTGATATTGAATGCTTTGATAGATTATGTGTGCGATGGGGTATTTTTTGTTTTGAAAGCAAGATGTGAACCCATCATTGTGTGTGTGGACACTATTACTTGGAATGTTCTCATCTGTAAGAAAGCCTGCTTTGACAAAGATAGATGATCCTAGCTGATAGGATGTCTTAGCTTCATTGACATGTTGGATACATTTTTTATTAACGTCTTTGGCCTAATTTGGTGACATGTCAGATTCAAATGATTCTATTGGTTCTTCCAAGTCGATGTTGAAATTGTCTTTATGGTCAGTGTCATAGAGTCCAGTGAATTCTGCTATAGCTTGATCATTTGCAAATATGTCTAGAGTAGAAGATTCTTCTTCTAGAGAGAGATCATCTATGTGTCCCATGGAGGCTAGTGTCTCATTTTGGAAAGTGGATGTGTTTGGAGTTTGGATAGATTCATCATCAAGTGTTTGATCATGAATGGCATAAAGGTCAAGGATTGGATTGTTTTGGACTTCTTGATCAATGGTAGTGTCTTGGTCAAAGATAGGATTGTCTTGGACGACATGTTTGGGAATGGAGTCTTTGTCAAGGACTAGTGTATTTTGGATGCCATGATTGTCTTGAAGGACTTCTTGAATGGACTTAAGGATGGGGTCATGGGAGGGACTACCTTGCTCTTGACATGAGGGTGCAGTTGTAATGTCATGCCTTGGGATTTGATCTTGACATATGTCCTCAAGTGTAGGTAATGGGATGTGACTTTGGACAAGGATAGACTTTTGATGACTAAATGGAGTGGGTTGGAATGGATTAGTGGATGAAGGACTAGGATAGGACGTGGAGACTTGAAAGGGATTATTGGATGGAGGACTAGAATAGGACATGGAGACTTGGATTGGGTTAGTAGGTGAAGGAATAGAATATGACATGGAAAGTTGGACTGAATTAATAGGTGAATGACTAGGATATGCAATGGAAAGTTGGACGGGATTAATAGGTGAATGACTAGGATAGGACATGGAAGCTTGAAATGGATTAATGGAAAGTTGGCTTACCTTGTCAAGGTTAGGATAAGGGTGACAAGTAGATTTTTTTTGTGGATTAATGACATGGTTTGTGTTAAATGAATTTTGGTAGTGAGGGTGGATGGATGGAGGATTAGGACTTATGGATTGTTGATAGAAAGGTTATAGGAATTTGGATTGGAGGAATTGTCTTTTGAAGTCTAAGGCTTGTTGGTATTGTCTATTGTGGAGTAACTAGTATTCAAATTGACTAGCAAGAAAATCAAGGTCAATTGCAGACATGGTAGTGAAGTCTAGAGAATGACAATGCAAAGGTATGACTTAAGCCTAAAGCATGCAACCTAAACTATGTTATTTTGTTGTTTTTGGACAGAGACCACCAAGGAAAAATGTTTAAAGACAAATTGAAAGTGCTTGGTTTCAGACTTGGACAGTGACTGTGACTTTTCAAAATGACAGGCATTTGTGTCATTTCAATAATCAATTGCGGTTCAAAATAGAAAATGCATTGTTATGGGTTGCATTTGCGTTGCAAAATGGCATATGTGTCGCAATACAAGAAAGATGTGTATTGATTGTTTGGAATCAGGATTTGGATTGTAATAGTGTTTTTTTTTTTGCTAGGAAATTGTGTCATTTCAGGTCATAGATGCGTTGCAGAATGTCAAATGCATCTCAGGATAAGCAAATGCACCATTTCAGGTTACATATGCAGCACAATAATGCAACCTAAAGAGGCTACGACTGTTGTTGTGCTAGGATAAGGAGGAACTCCAACTTGAAGAGGTTACACTCAACAAGGTTTTGGGGAGTTCACTTGTCTGTGTGACACATCCACACTCGTAATCCTAAGCTTTTCATTAGGGTTCACATTTATATACCGGTCGAGGGTAGCTCGGCCAAAGAGCTTCGTTGCCGGTTTGAGTCGCCTTGGGGTGAGTACTTTTTCCCACCAAGGAAGGCCCAATTCCTAGAGTCAATAATAGTTTCTCTTGCACCCAAGATTGCACAAGTGTGCAAGGGGAGAGAATACTTCTATTATTGAATCAGGGTGACACATAAAATAGATGAGTCTAGTTTTCTGATCACCTAGTTTACACAAGGTGAGAGCATAATCACCTACCACCTTCAAGTGCAATCAAGCAAAGTTATTTAACCTCCTATTTAAATCTGAGACAACCAAATGTTCTTTTTAAAGCACCAATGGAAGTGTTTTCTAATCTAAAACAAACACAAAAGGTTTCAAAATAACATGCTTGGACATTCGAACCTACAAAACCACTTGTTAGTAATCTAAAAAGATGTCTTGGACCCACAAAAATTCAAAGCCACATGCTGCAACAACAGATTAGTAATCAGAAAAACCCCTAAACTACTAACTTGAAATGAGAAATCTAAAAAATTCTAAAAAAAGCCAAAAATAAAAATTTACCATACGAATGCATCACTCTAGAGAGAAAATGCGTTGCAGGGTAGAATCTGGAATCTATTAGGAAAATGTGTCATTCTATGTAACAGATGCATCTTACAGTAGAATTTGGAATTTTTCAGGAAAATGCATTGACTTGCAAAGCAAATGTGTTGTGGTATATCAAATGTGTTTTTCTACAAAGCTTATGCGTCACAACAGAGAAAATGTGTCATTTGGAGAAGCTAATGCGTCCTGATATGTCAAATGTGTCACAAGAAACAACAAATGCATCATGATGTACCTGTACTTGCAAAACACAAAAAAAATCATATAGAAAAAATAAAAATGCTCAATTTTGGCATCGGGTTCACCAATGTAACTATGGGAAAAATTTAGGTTAGCAGATTAGTGCATAATAAACCAAACCCAAAGTAAATAATGAATCACAAAGCAGTAACAACATGAAAACAAGGAAAGAGTTTACCCAATGTCTTCAACCTCCATGATTGACCTCCATTGCACCTTCTCTATTTGCTGCAATATTATGTGTGCCCTCAGATTTGTGATGAGCAACCTATGACTATGCCAATGACCTAAGCAAATGTTGAAGGATTCTATCAAAAACTTTAAAATGCAACTATGCAACTATGAAACAAGCCTATGAAATGCCAAAATGTCAAAATACCTAGAGATGTAGATGTCTGAAGTATGCCTAAGACAAGATTGCAAGAGCTAAGATGTCATGAAATGAAGTGTGTCAAATGAGGCCAAAATTTCCATTTTATAGAAAATGCAATTTTGGATGAATGACCAAGGTTGAAGATTGACAAATTCCCTAGAATCAATAGACAAGATTCAATGTGACAACCCACAATTAGGGTTAAGGAAACATTAGGGTAAATTTGAAATGAATGGACAAGATTTGATTTGAGAAAAATCAAATCAAGGGACAAGATTGCATGTGACAAGGAGATAAGAATGACATAGAAAAAGAAAAAGCTGGAAAATCAAATAATAATAGAAATTATTTGATTTATGGAGGAAAGTTGTCATTTTGAATTTAATTCAAAAGTTGGGCCATGTGACAGTAAATAATTAATTTCTAATTATTTACTTGGAGAGAAAATTAGAAAGTGGACAATTTTAAATAAATGTCTTTATTTGAAATTAGAAAAATCCAATGTGGATAATAATTAAACAAATCAAAGAGATTTATTTAATTATAGAAAGATGAGTATGTGCAGTATCATCATGGAAAAAATAGGCCCTTAAGTGGCAAAAAATTTAGAAAAATCAAAGTTAGGCAACTTGACGTAAAAATTTGAATAAGTTATCTATATTATTTCAAAAATATGTAAGAATAGAATCTGTAGCAAATTGAATGTAGTTTCTAAACTACTAGATTTATTTAAAAAAAAATAATTTATTTGGTGAAAATAAGAAGTAGGTGTCTATTTGACCACCCTAACCACAATAAAATGTCAAGATTTTTTTTATAAGATTTTAGATATAAGTAGAGGACTCATGTCCCGATATGATGCATATTTTTTAAAAATTTTTCCAAGTAAATAATTAATTATGAATTTTTATTACAACTTTTATAAAATATAAAAAAAATCGTATGTCTCGATCACCTTAACTTGGTCAAAACTTCATGAAATTTAATTTTTCTTTTTTAATCCTATAGTATGTGAGGCATAGAATGTGACACATGTTTTGGATTCAAAAAATGTTATACCGTTTGAAAGCTATATATGTTTTTCAATTAGCCTATCAATTAGGACTTTAGTTGTAATTTGAATAGAAAATGAATAATAATTATTTATTAAATTCAAAGTAAAACATAATTTATATTGGTGGAAATTTGAGAATCTCCTTTAAAAACCCTTTTTGTTTCATCAATTTTGGGTAAAAAAAAAGCCGTTAGCCACATACCCATCATATTGCCACTTTTTGGCCCATCATGATCCTGCACATACCTAGACATAAATTAGAAAAAACTAGAGTGGATAATAATTAAATAAATTATAGAAATTTATTTAATTATAAGAGGACATAAGAAATTAATGATATATTTAAATAAATAAATAAAGATTATTTACTTAAATAATTAGGAGGAAATGGTGGACAAATAATAATTAAATAAATTTAAGAATTTATTTAATTATAGAGGGACATAAGACATTAGTGATGTATTTAAATAAAATAAATATAATTTAATTATTTAAATAGTCAAGAAGAATAAAAGACATGAATTAATTAAATAATTGAGAATTATTTAATTAATAGTTGAAATTGGACTATAGGACAAAATATGATAAGACAGAAAAATGTGGTTTGTGGGTATAGGACATTTTTATGTGTCTACACTAGGATATTAAAATTGATGTGACACATTCTTCTATGCCATAGAAAATTTCATTAATATGAGTCATAAAACACATAACATTAGCACCTTTAAGATGATAAACATTTCCATTTGTCCTTCTTCCTGCAACAACCAAAATTCAGAGCCTTTTTTGATCTCACAACCATTATCCTAAAACACAAGATTATATCATTTGCTACACATCTATCCTACACTCAAAAGGTTATTCCATAAACCCTTAACATATAGAACATCATCTATATTGTGCTTTCCATCAAAACTTATTGAACCTTTTCCACATATCTTAGCAGATGTATCATCACCAAACTTAACTAGACCATCTTCAAACTTTTCAAGCTTAACAAACTTACTCTTATCAACTGTCATGTGATTTGAGCATCCACTATCAATGATCTAGTTTTTCTTCTCTTCCCGAATACATGAATAGTAGCCACATTGCTCCCTCAATATTATGACCTATTCCTAGAGTGCTTTCCATCATACATCTCTCAAAGTTAGTAGAATTAGTTCCATCATTTAGAGCCATGAACAAGCATTCATTACCCTCATCATCAGGGTAATCAGATTCATCATCAGATACACTAGAATCTTCTTTAACATAATATCATTTCTTAACTAATTTTACTTTGTCCTCCTTAGGTATATCTCTTGAATATTTTATAGGACATCTTGAAGCATAGTGACAAATCTTTCGATAGTTAAAGCATTTGAAAGATAACTTACCTCTATATTTTCTAGTGCCCCTTTTCAATTTTCTCACAAATTGTTTTTCCAACTCATCAAATTCATCTGGATTAGATTCCTCATTCTTCTCTACTTTTCCAACTTTGAAAGCAGTCTCTTTCTTCCAATCACTTGAACTAAACTCTCTTAATTCAAAAGTAGTTAAAGTACCAAGCAACTGATCTCTAGAATAATTATTTAGATTCTAAAATTATTCAATAGTAGAAACCTATTGACTATAGGATTTAGGCAATGTTCTCAGTACCTTCTTTACCACCTCGTCATTTTCAAGACTTCCACTAAGGCCTTTGATGGAATTGACAACTTCATCCAATTTTTGCATGTAGCTAGTAATATCTTCATCCTTTGACATCTATAGGGTTTCAAACTTGATCTTGAGGTTCTACATCTTAGCTTTCTTTACCTTATCATCTCCTTCATAAATACTTTCCAAATTTTTCTAGATATCATTAGCAACTTTAAGATTCATAACTTTCAAAAAGTTCAGTATTAGAAAGACCACTCAAAAGATCATACCTTTCTTTACCATTTTTATCATAGGCCTTGATCTCATCATCAATACTTGAACCATTTGCAGACATTGTATATCCAATTTCAATAGACTTCCAAACTCCAAACCCTAGAGTGATAAGGAAACCTTCCATTCCAGTCTTCCAAAATGCATAATCAGATCCATCATATAGAGGAGCCTCCTTCTTGTGTGCCATCCTAGATCTACCTCAAGTATTTAAGCTTTCTTCCAAGGAACCTTGCTTTGATACCAATTGTTGAATGTACACGACAATTGAAAGTGGGGAGAGTGAATCAGTTGTACATTAAAACATTAAAAACCTCTTTAACATTTTGATCTGTATTAGTCCTTAAACCCTTAACAACCACTTAAACCCTTATCATGCATTAGTATAATGTAATCATGAGACACGCAATCCAAACACATCCAAACACATGAGAACACTAGATTTATGTGGAAAAACCAAGAAGAGAAAAACCATGGTGAGGATTAGCTTACAATATAAAGTAATTACAACACCAAATACAATAGGCTCACTTCCCAAAAGGAAAGAAGGGCTCACTACCATATTAAAAAATTATAAGAAAGAAGAATGTTACAATGACAAATCCATCTCAAAACAACAAAAATATCCACCACAACATCACTAGTACATTTGTAGCCTCTCTAAATAATGTGGAAACCTTCTACTCACTACTTCCAATAGTCTAACACATTAAATCTCACATTTGCACTTTGAAACTTCATAACTCTGCACTTCACAACTTCACATCAAGGTGCTACCAAAATAATGGGTTTCACTTTTTGGGACATCCTGAAAGTTGCATATTTTTAGAAAATATAATGATTGAAGCCTTGAAAGGTTCTATTAAAAGGATTTTAGTTGAAGAGGGTTTGATCAAACCCCCTTAGATCAAACCCCCTTGGATGGAACCCCGCTAGTTTTAAATCATACCTATAATGGCATCTCCTCTACACCTATCAAAATGTTGATAAAAAACCACTTTTGATTTACCTTTTGGGGAATCAAATGAATTCATTTAAAATTTGTGTTTTGTAAGTATGTAGTCCTTATTATAAGCTTCCCAAAAAGTATAATTTTAAATGTATTTAATTTTATTATTATATTTAATTTTTATTTCTTGTGAATGTAGGTTTTTCATTGAAAATCAAGTTCTTTATTCAACACATGTGGAAAAATAGTAGATTACCAAAAAAAAATTATGAAAAATATCTATGCTTTTAGTATTGATATCCTTGATCCAAAAATAAAATAAAATTGAATTTCAATACATACAAAAAAAGTAATGTGTTATACAATAAACCTATGTCTAAATTGTAATTGGTTTGACTTCAAAACTTAATTAAGAAAAAAATATTCAATAAAACACTATGAAACCAAATGAAGGAGCTAGATATTGTAGTTACAAATCTAAATTAAAAAAAATAGAATTTTATCCTTCATATATTAAAAAAAATTATGTGTTATATTTAAAAATGTTGTTTATTGTTAAAAAAATAGTTATCAAAGGAGATGGAAAAAGAAACACAATTTGATTACAAAAGTTTTAAAAATTATATATTTAGAATCTATAGACAAAATTTCACAAATCACTAGTTTGCATCATCTTCAAATTCCTCATGGTTTAGTAGCTATATGTGTCTGAAAGTGAAGATTTAGTTAAAAAAGTTTAGTTCAATGTCAAGTTTGGCCAAAAAGTGTAACCCACTATTGTGGGATCACCCATGATCACACACACCATACATCATTTTCCATCAAATCAACACTTATTTATACCATCCTCAACCTCAAAAATAATCTCCAAGGTCGGCTATGCACCTCAACCATGCAAATTCAAGTTAGGTAAACACTAAGCATTCCCACAGTGGAAAGGAATGAAAGAAGACCACACCACATCTTAACTTGGACCTAAAATCATACATATACATAACGCCACACTTCCAAAGACACTAAATCATTTCTACAATTAGTTTAAACACCCAAGGCCTCCTGAACCTATGTAAACACTATTAAACATTCAAGTATATGCTTCCTTAGATCCAAAGATGACTCACAGAAAATATACATCACTTGAACAGAATCTGTAATATTCCATAAACACCTTGAAATCCAACAAATTCCTTCACAACAAATTTCTCTTGAAGAATGCATTCATCCTGTACACCCAATTAATCTTTCACATACATGAATCTTGATATGACTCTTGAAAGTTTTTGTGGTTCCTTGGTGTGTATTTCAAAAATTTTGAGTTTCATTGGTTATTTGAAAGCTAGGGTTTCTTATTTCATGTGTTAGGGTTCACCCAAGGGCTAAAACCCTCTTTAAACCCTAACAATATAAAATCCTTAGTCATTTCTTATGTTTGATCATTGACTAGCTATTTCCCATTCCCAGTTCCTTGAGTTACAAATTTAGCCATTAAAGTCGTGTAGTTACCGTCCCCAATGTTCTAGTCTTTCAAGTAACCACCCTTTTTAAAATATTTGATAATGTCTAATGTTCTATGTCCTAGGTGTGAAATGAATCTAAGCCTTAATTCTTATGTCGACCTAGTAAATGGCCTCGACCCAAGTTATAACTTAGAGCACTTGCATAAAAAGACTTTAAGTGAAGCACGACTTGGCCCCACTTGATAGATGTCTATTATTCATTGGTTCCCACTACCCCATAGTGAATAAAATATTCACAAGAATTGAGTGTGGGGAAGCAGGAAGGAACCATGAGTCCAACTTATATAGTTGGCCCTATAGGATTTCTAATAATGTTGGTAGTGGGCCTATGATCTGAAGGTTCTTATGATGCCATGTGGCATCATCTTGACCATTCCTCTCCATTCCACAAGGGACCATATTTGAAGACCTTAGTTGATCGTAGGGTGGGATATGATGCTAAGTGGCAAGATCTCAACCATTATATGGAAAATTAAATCAAATCAAGATTTTGGATAAGTATGGGGGAGACATATGAAGGATAAAGAGTTTGTATTTGAATACATGTGGCAGTTTTCTAGCATGATAGAATAAAGATATTTTAATCATATTCATCTAAATTATAGAAGAATAAACATGTGATAAAATTCACCTAAGTGTGAGTGAATACATGGGAGGTTAAACAATGCATAGGTAGGGAACATGGTAACATTTGGTGGATCTCCCTGCTATTCCACAGTCTTTGATCTGCTTCTTAGTGTATGGGTGTAGGGATGCAGGAATAGCCACACCAACTCTTTTGGCTTCCCCAAGAGCAGTGGGACCCAGGACGACATAGGATAGGATTTTCCATGTGGCGAAATCTTATTGGTTCAATGTGGAGGTAAATGATGGTTGTTGTTGAAACTTGGTTGAATCGATCTGAACCATCCAAAGGTCTAGATCATCTCAAGATCAATGGCTCAAATTCAAAATTGAAGAAATGGGTAGATAGAGTTTTTTTCATTCACACGAGTGAGAAATAATGGTGGACAAGATGCCATAAGGCTTGAATTTAATGCAATTATTCATGAAAGCATAACCCAAAGAAAATTTCTAATTCACCTAACCATTTTGAAATGATTGGAGATCAATTCCTGTGAGGAATGATCTTTTTGCAACAAAATTTAGGGTTTGCATTATCTAAACACCTGTAAGTTGACATTCATCTCTACTCTGCTCAATTACATGCAAAATCTTGTGCTTTTGCTAGCTATAGTGCTGAATTGGTATTCTAGGGCTGTTGTATGTTTTAAATTGCTTGGTTTGTATTGCTTGCATTCAGTTTATTCACAAATTTTCCTAGCTTCATCTACAGTTGAATTAAAACCCTAGCTACACTGTAGAAAACCCTAATTTTCACAATTACCATCAAAATGTTGCCCCCAAAGCTCAAGCCTCTGATTCCACCTCAGATAAAAAGAGAGTCCTTCATGAAGAACTTGTTAACAAGTGAAGGACAATTAAGAGGGGGAGTGAATCAGTTGTCACCAAATTTAAACTCAAAACTTCAAACACTTATCAATTTCACAACTACACTGTTCTGTTATTAAGCATGAGCATGAAATGCAGAAAACATAAATTAAAATCAACACACTAAATACCAAATTTTACGTGGAAAACCTAATAAGGGAAAAACCACATGAGGATTAACTCACAATATAAAGTAGTTCCAAAACTGAATGTATAAGGCTCACTACCCTAAAAGGACTCACTTTTTGAATACAAAACCTCACTACTTACAAGGAGGCTCACTGCCTACAAAAAGATTTACAAAAAAAAATTGGGCTTCACAACCAAACTAAACTAAAAAGAGTGCACCTAACACATGTTGATGCAGTTCTGGTGATGCTCAATAGACTGAATTAACACACTTCATCATTTTTTCTCTTCTTCACTTTTATATTCACTACTACTTCATCGATTACTCTCCATCTTCAAAAACTATTCAACATATATATACTCGATCTATTTGCAAGCATCAATTAGGTTAGCCTAATTGGATGCAATTCAAAAAGATAACTATCGAATTCATACAAAGCTTCTCTGAATGCAATCCAAGTGTATAATGCGCTACAATATATTGGCATGGACCAAAGATAGGTCACACATATATCTGCATTACACGTTAAACTATTAATTGATTATTAGGTCGACCATGATTAACCTAATAACAAAATGCAATTGCCAAAGTTGAGGCCAATACAACAACCAATCATATGATCATACGAAAAAATACATACATATGCGCTTCAAGTGATCATAAGCCACTTTTCAAAATCTTAAACACCAATGATTACTAGAGGGAATATGTGGACCAAAATACTAGATCTACCACCGGAGGAAGTAAACCTGCTTTGCACACTGGTTCAGGGTACTGAACCAATCTAATGCCATAAACAACATGGTGATGTATCAATGACAACATACAAATTGATCTTCTCCATTCTTCCAACAATCTCCCCCTTTGTCATTGATGGCAACATGTGCAAAAAAAAAAATCAAAAACTCTCCTCCAATCTCTCCAACTTTCCAAATCTCCCCTCATTTGACATCAATGGAAAAGGGAAACCAAAAAGATGTAAACATGGTGACATTAAAAATTGCAAAAGGATTCCAACTCTTCCAAAAACTTCCAGCCATCCAAAAACTTTCAAACATTCAACAATTCAATTTTTCTTCATCTTGTTAAGTTTCCCTTTTCTTTTCTTTTGGCCAAAACAAACAAAACAAAATAAATTGAACATTCAAAATTCAAGTAAAAATGACATTCTTCACCTAAAACACCTTGTATCTTTCTTTGATAACTAGATATAACTTCTTCTAGTTAAATATAGCTGAATCCATTCTTGTGCACATGATTTCTAATAGGGCCAACGGTGTAAAAGAAGATGACCAATCTGTAGATGAGCACTATCTTTCACAATCTTTTGCATCAGTAAGTATTCCAGAAAGATGGTCTAACCGGACCTTAGCAATCTCCTTAAGGAGCCAAAATAATTTCACCACATCATCTCTTTGTCTCTATACAATAATCAACTCAACTTGCAATTCACCAACTCTCAACCTTTGTTTCCCTTCTTTTTCTTCAAATATATCAAAGTTATTTATGATGTTGTTTACCTCAGATTCAATTGCTTCAATCCTACTTTTGAAATTTTCTTCCGCAGTAGGCCACCAAAGATAGTATTTGTAGATATTTGATATTTATTTGATGCATTTCTTCGTTTCCATTATAAGTTCAGATAATCTCTGCTTAGCTTTAGTACATCTCTTTTTAACCAAGGCTTCCAACTTGCGTCCTTCCAAACCTTCAAGTAATATTCTTTCTTCAACAACCTCAACTAAATTTTCCTTTGCAAACTGAATAATAATTCTTGAATATCCATAACAATTTCTTCAACTTATTTCATAAATGCTTTAGATTGCTTCGAGATTTCTCCAAGACGCCTTTTCAAACTCTTCAAATCCTCAACTAATCAAAGAGGCTTACAAATTTTACCTTATACACCATTGATTTTCCCAATTCATATTAAATGCAGAAAACATCAAAAAGATGCTAAAAACATTCTTCTCGACACATAAAACCCTAATTCAATTTGTAAATCAATATGTAAACATGTTTTCTTCTAGTTCCTTTTCCAAAACCTCTAATTATTCATTCTTTACATTCCATCCTTGTGTCAGCCTCTAACACGCCATTCATCTAGGGGGTTTTTACAACTTTATGATAATTCTCCCCCTAAGACCATACTAGGTCTAATTCCTTAAGGAATTGTCCCTTATCGGATGAGGGTACAGACACATCAACTATTTTAGGTTCTTCTTCTTCTTTCCTCTTCCATATCTCATTCATCTCTTCTTTGTCGATCTTCTTTACTAGTTCATTTTTCTCTATTGGATCAGACTGCCTTCCCTTCTTACTTTTGCAAACCTTTGAGATATGTCCATGTTTATTATAATTATAGCAAACAACACTTTTTGATTAGTCTGACCTCCATTACTTCTCGATCTAAATTGATTTGCTTTGTGTCCAATTTTTTACAGGTATAGCAATAGCCATTTAATAATTGATTCATTCTACCTCCATTAAACCTGTTCATCATCACCTGGCTAATCATTCTCACCTGAGATCCGCATTTAGTAGCTTTATGTCCAAATTTATTACATCCAAAACATTGTCTGGTGAAGGGACTAGAAAATTGATTCATCCTATTCCTACATTTTGTTGCCTTGTGACCATATTTATTACAGGAAAAAAAAATACCATTGAAAGAGGGATACCTTTGTGCATTAGGCTATCTCATAGGAAGTCTCCTTGCAAACTTTCTTTTTTACTTCCCTTTTTCCTGATTCATTTGATTGTCCTTAGAACTTTCACCTGCATCATTTCCCAAGCCACCTTTGTCTTTACTTGGTTTCTTTCCTGTAAGTAGTTCTCCAAGCTTATTAGAACTAGATCTAAAATTATTCTCACAAATTTTTTCCTTCTCCAATTCTACTCTCAAGTTTACTACCTCTTGTTCAAGTTTAGAGCATTCATCAGAATTATTCTATACCATTGTATTCAAACATTCTTCAATTCTCTTCTTTTCTTCTACAAGCACTTTTAGTCCAATTATCTCTTGTTTCAGCTGCTCACTCACCTCTTTGTGTCTTTCCTTGAATTTCTTTAATTGTTCTTTCAACTTCTGGACACATTCATTTGCATCATCAAGATTTTCTTTCAAATCTCTATTTCATTTTCAAAATTTTCAAGTTCCTCAAGTGTAGTTCAAAGTTCTTCTTTATCATCCATTTGATCAACCTTTAGGATCTACCTTAAGCGGTTAAGCTCTAAACCAAGGAACCAAAGCTCTAATACCAATTTTTAATAGGTGCAGGACAATTGAGAGGGGGGGTGAATCAGTTGTCACCAAATTTAAACTCAAAACTTTAACACTTATCAATTTCACAACTACACTGTTCTATTATTAAGCATGAGCATGAAATGCAAAAAATAGAAAGTAAAATCAACACACTGAACACCATATTTTACATGGAAAACCCAAAAAGGGAAAAACCATGGTTAGGATTAACACACAATATCAAGTACTTCCAAAACCAAATAAGGGAAAAACACACAATATCAAGTAGTTCCAAAACCCAATAAGGGAAAAACCACAGTTAGGATTAACACACAATATCAAGTAGTTCCAAAACTGAATGTATAAGGCTCACTACCAAGGGCTTACTACACTAAAAGGACTCACTATCTAGATATAAAATATCACTGCTTACAAGGAGGCTCACTGCCTACAAAAAGATTTACAAAACAAAATTGGGCTTCACAACCAAACTAAATTAAAAAGAGTGCACCTAACACATGTTGATGCAGTTCTGGTGATGCTCAATAGACCGACTTAACACACTTCATCATTTTTTCTCTTCACTTTTGCATTCAATATTGCTTCATTGATTACTCTCCATCTTCAAAAATTGTTCAACATATATATATACTCGATCTATTTGCAAGCATCAATTAGGTCGGCCTAATTGGATGCATTCGAAAAGATAATTGTTGGTTTCATACAAAGCTTCTCTGAATGTAATCCAAGTGTATAATACAATACAATATGTCGGCATGGACCAAAGATAGGTCACACATATATCTACAGTACATGTTAAACTATTAACTGATTATTAGGTTGACCATGATTAACCTAATAATGAAATGAAATTTCCAAAGCCAAAGCCAATACACCAACCAATCATATGATCATAAGAAAAATACATACATACGCACTTCAAGTGATCATAAGCCACTTCTCAAAATATTTAACACCAATGATTACTAGAGGGAATATGTGGACCAAAATACCAAATCTACCACTGAAGGAAGTAAACCTATTTTTCACACCGATTCAGGGTACTGGACCAATCTGATGCCATAAACAACATGGTGACATCAATGACAACATATAGACTGATCTTCTGCATTCTTCCAACAAACCTATTAGCCCAATTGCCTAGTTTGAAAAATGACAAGAACATAGGAAAATTGAAAATGCAAGCCCTAGTAGAAGAAAACAGAATAATAGACAAACATTTTGCTATCAAGGATGCTAAAATGAAGACTTTTGGGTGGGAATTGTTTAAGTATTGGTATGGAAAAGGGAATTTTGTAGTTTCAAGCTACAATTGCTAGAACTTAGACCTAGAAAAATTAGCAATTCCCAATGTGTATTTGGATGTGGATGTGGTTAAGGCTATTCCATCAAATTATGATCCAAAAATCAAGGTTGTAAGGACATATACTAGGTTTGAAATGGTAAAATTGACCAGAGAATAAATTATTGGGGTTTTCAAATTTAACCCTAATGCAAACAATAGATCAACCTTGAAGCATTAAGAAAGGAATATGAATAGAAAAAAAGCACCTATAGAGTGACAATATTGCCAAGGTTTTGGGTAAAAGGAAAGGGTAGAAGTACAATTAGGCTCACACCTGTAGATTAGGAGCCCATCAAAATTGACTATTTTGAGTTTTACTTTGTTAGAACTTACCTCACTTTGTTTCAGGTCCTAGGACTAAACCATCCACAAAGGTTACTTGTAGCCCTCATGTTCATGGAAAAAATATACATAACATGTTAGTGAATGTGGAATATGAATTTTCCACCTACTTATCAGATTTTATTCACAAGAATTGGTGGCCATCAAGGTTGGAGAGGGTGGTGTGTGGTTTTGGTGGTATTCTTTGTTGTGTCACATCTTCTTGGCATATGGATCTGAAGAGTTGGGCCCAAGGCTTCAAATTACAATGAGAGATGAAAGTGAAGAACATCTCCTTGTCCAAATGTGGACCCATCTATTGGACAAGCATTGCACAACATCAAGTTTTTTGACATTCACAAAATTTTTCTCTGCCAAATTGAAAGGCTATTTGAGAGGGGATGAACCAAGAATCCCTAAGGAATTACATGATTTGGGCATTGATTTGGCAAGGAAGAGAAGGCCTGATTTGGGCATTGATCACAATTGGGGAGATGTGATTATGCATGCTAATTACACAATTTTGAGTCTATGGAACCAATGTGGCCCCACATGTTTTTCCACGGTTCATACCATTCAAAATTAGGTTCCTTGAGGTAATGTGGTAGTTAGGAGCAGTTGAAGATCTTAACTTGGAAAATCAGAAGAAGGGATCCCTCTTCCCCCAATATACAATATTTTCTGACTTTGTCATGGCCAAGGAAGGATGGAAAATCATTCTTGAAATTATTACCCCCTAAAGATGAAGAATTGCAGAGCCAAGACCCATGACCCTAGGGGTTTTATTGCTACTTTAAGATTGGGAATGAATAGATCAATATTTTGGAATGGGATGGACTATACAGAGGAAATCAATAGAAATGAATTTGATTTGAATAAAATTTAGGATAGAAAAATAAATTGGATTTCCTTTGAGAAGTTGGAAAAGGAAAAGAAGTAGAAAGACCCCACTTTCGAAGGAAACTGTGCAGATATTGATGACCAAATTCTCAAAATTGAGGAAATTTTACAAAACTTTGATAGGGTTTTTGGGCACCTCAAGGAGCAGGGACAAGAGTTGGATATGAGGATTATTGCCTGAACTACAAAAATTTAGGCCATTTACTAGATTCCTATAATAAGAAGATCATGTATTCTAATAGGGAGTAGTTGGGAGAGATGTCTAAACCCTCTTCTAGATCTATGGATTTGGTTGTGTTTGTGGCTACTCCTACAAACCTCTCAAAAACTACTCCTCTCAAGGTTCAACATTTTTTTGAGAAAGTTCCATCTTCTAAGGCTACTCTCAAGGAGAATCACATGGTATCCCATGAAGTTGTTCTATCTACCCCCTTTAAGGATTTGACTAAAGTATTCACAAAGGAAAATTTGGAAGAGCCTATTGAGACTCCAAAAGAGAAAGGAATGAATGTTAGCTTGCCTAATAATAAAAAATTATGAAAAAACAGTTTAAATAGAAAATCAAGATTAAAAAAAGGAAAAGTTCCTAGAGTCAAAGCTAATGTGGGACAATAAGATAGAAAATTCTTTTGAAGCATAGGAAAAAAAGTACAAAGAGTTAGAAGAAAAATTTGAAGACCTTGAGGAAGGGGAATTGGATTATCATAATGGAAAAGAGAATACCCCTCCTATATCTTCTCCTAGGAAACAACAAAAAAAGAAAAATTCCAAAAATACTTAACACAAAAGGAAGGAAA
Source organism: Sequoia sempervirens (assembly GCA_007258455.2). Classification (NCBI taxonomy): domain Eukaryota; kingdom Viridiplantae; phylum Streptophyta; class Pinopsida; order Cupressales; family Cupressaceae; genus Sequoia; species Sequoia sempervirens. The sequence goes on from VDFB02000002.1 coordinate 187,702,007, forward strand.
AAACTTTAAGGCCATTATGACTAAGCTAAGATTTCCTCCCTCACCTAGTGATAGTGCAGTTGAGGAATATTAGACTCAAATTAATATAAAATGTAGAAAGGAAAAAAACCTAATTATGTCAGTGGTGGGAATAAGGTTGGTAGACTACTCAGATGGACTCGAGGAACAAAGAAACTATTCATGAGGTGGCCTCTAGTAGACAAAAAACCCTTGAATCACTCTCACAAAAAAAGCCAAAAAAGAAGGGGGAAGTTCTCTCCCTCTCACAACATCAAGGTGGTGTTGGGATTTTTTGTTCTTGCCAATGAAGTTAATTTCTTGGAATATAAGGGGCTTAAATAGTCCCTTTAAAGAACATTTTATTAAGATGGGTATTATAGAGCATAAGCTTGACATCTTTTTGATTCAACAAAACAAAATTTAAAAGGAAAACTTTGATAGAATTGTCAAAAAAATTTGGCCAAGTGTTGAATATGTTGGTAGTGATGTTGAAGGAGCTTTTGGGGGTATTGCTACTTGCTAGAATCCTACAAGACTAAAAGGAATCATTGGTTTTTTTGGTAAAAACTGCTTGATGGTCTCCTTTGAAGACATTATTTCCTTTGAGAAATGGAACCCAATAAACATCTATGGCCCCAACTCCCATCTTGAAAGACTAGACCTTTGGGACTTCTTAGAAATTCAGATGAACAACAAAGAAGAGCTTTGGATGCTTAGAGGAGACTTCAACTTGCCACTATTTCCTTTAGAAAAGTTGGGTGGCTTGGATGATTTTTTAGATATTATGATGGATCTTGTAGGGTTCTTTAACTCAATGGGTCTTATAGATATTCCCCTGGTTGGAACTCAGTTTACTTGGTCTAATCATCATCAGGGGGGATCACCTAATCCAGGTTAAATTTAAAGATCGATTCCTTATTTCTTCTAATTGGAACATATTTAATTCTCTCACCTTATCTGCTATTCCAAGAATAGGATAAGACCATAATGAGCTCCTAAATTGGGAGAATAATGTTGTCAAAGGACCTTTCCCTTTCAAATTTGAAATCATGTGGATGCACTACCCTGATTTTAAAGATCTTGTGGAAATATGGTGGAGTGAACCTTGTATGGGGTCTGATGTTCTATTTGACCACTAAACTTAAAAAGTCAAGGAAAGGGTTAAAGGTTGGAATAAGTACTCTTTTGGGAACATTTTTCATACAAAGAAAACTGTTGGAGGAAACATCAAAGAAGTGCATGATCTGATAGTGTGTTGTAGAAAAAAGGACCTTTTGCTTGACATGGGATTAATTCATTATAAAATGGACTTAATGAGGTCTTAATCTAGTGTTGTGAGGCATTTTATGCATCCACACTAGGTCTTGGATCCTTGCAAATTGAATAACATTCTTTTAACGATGTCTTGTAAAGGTGTTATAAAGTGTTGTAAGATTCTTTCACGCTTTTCTAGACCTAATGAATCTATTTCTCCCTAATTCAACATTATAAAATGTGTTTAATAACATTATCACATCAATCTAGAAGGTTTCTGAAATAAACTTAATGTTAAACTAGTTTTGTAATGTGTCTTGCACATTCAAATTGGTTCTTGTGCCTTCCTAGGCTAAGTGGACCTCATTTTAGTGTTGTAAAGTGTATTTGATTACACTTTCACATTGAATTTTTTCCCAAGCCCTATTTGATATTTATATCGTCACTAATAGGCCCCTATTAACCCATATTGTGCATCCCAAGGCATAATTTGATCAAATAACCGACATAATCATCATATAAGCCTAATTTTCTCACTTCTTGGCATTCCAGCTAGAAAAAATGGCCCTTGTGGGACCCATTCACCATTAGTGGCGAATGAGTCCCATTTGATCCATTTTCAAGGTTTTGAGTGGGAAAAATTAGGTTTTAAGTTTAATTTTTCTCCATGTTGGCCTTAGGGATCCAATTAACGGGAAAATATGGTGAATTTCCTATAAAAGCACCTCTCTTAACTCATTTTTACATCCATTAACTTAATTCACATATTCATCGACCAATCTTCCATCTCAAATCAAGCAACTTAGGGTTTTGTCATTGCAAGTCATTAAGAAAGCTTCTAAGGACATTTAAGGTTTGAATTTTCCTCCATTGTTGCACAAATTCAAGATCAACATCATGGAAAGGTAATCAACTCCATTATTGCATGTTTCATTCTATTATTTTATCATTTTGGTTTAATTACCTAAAAGGGGTTTGACCAAGGCAAACCCCCATGCCCTAACATTCACCATTTCTTCTTCTCTTCTTGTGTGTTTGCAGATTTAGGTCCCTTGGAAGCTTGGAAATCATTGAAGATCAAGTTGCAAGGTTGATAAAGTCCTCTTCTCATTCAACAAGTCAAAGTATCAACAAAATCTCATTTTCAGACCCGTAAATCAGAGTTTTAGAAACATACACCTGTAGGGCATCAAAGTGCATATCAGAAGCTTTGGAATCTACCTTTGAAAATTAAGAAATTCAAAAGTGGACTCATTCACCATGGGTGGTGAATGATTCCCACCCCAAGGTCAATTTTTGGATTTTTACATTTTTAGATACCCTTTTGTCAGAAACAGGTTCCGATATAGTTTGACATAACTAGGACTGATTCACCTAGAATGGTGAATGAGTCCCACCAGGCCTAAAAAATAGCATCAATAGTGTTTCAAAAGAAATATCTAGTCTCCTTCAAGGAACCAGGTGCACACTTCAAGTTTCATTCATTTCTGTTTAGCTTTGCATTCATTTCTAGTTCATTGTTGCATTACATAATGTGTTTTCCAACATAGCATAATTCTTAGATTTTGCATTCATAATCCATCAATTAGTTCATATAACTACATTTAGATAATCTCATTTAGCTTCTATAACTTCATACACATGATCCTAATTTGAATGAACTCTTAGCATTTTTGGTCCTATCTCTCTCCTTTTAGGTGAAAAACCCTAGAAGAGCTAAAGAAGTACATAGGAACCCAAAAATCTATGGTTGAGATAGAAAGGGTCCTTTTTGATGAGGCCATCTACAATAAGGAATAGGAACTGAGAGCTTAATGGTATAAAATTAACAAAATGGAAGAGATTTATTGGAAACAGAAATATAGGATCCAATGGCTTTCAGAAGGAGACAAAAATACTTATTTTTTTCACCAATCAACTTTGAAGAAAAGAAGTAGAAACATGATAAGATATATAAAAAATGGAGGATGGTTCATTCCTATATACTCAGATGAGGAAATTTGAAAAGAAATTTTTATTCTTCTCTAATTTTAGGAGGACCCTACTACTCACCCTGCTGAGGTTGATAATCTTCTACAAGTAATTCCCCAAGTTATCTTGAATTTTTCTAATTTTTTCTCCATTCAGGAAGTCAAGGCCATTGTTTTCTCCTTTGGAGCCTACAAATGCCTAGGACTAGATGGGTTCCCCCTTCTTTTTTCTTAGGAATTTTGGGAGTTAATATCTGTAGATCTCTTAAATGTTGCTTGTGACTTCTTCAAATAAGGTAGACACTTAAACCAACTCAATGCTACATTCATTACTTTAATTTCTAAAATGGATTATGCCTCCACAATGCAAGATTTCAGACCCATTAGTATTTGTAACACTACCTACAAGATCTTTTCAAAAATTATTGTTAATAAATTGAAGATGGTTTTAAGTAAGATGATTTTGGTTAATCATAAAGGATTTGTCCAAGGCACATTTTAGATGTTTCTATCTATACCCATGAGTTTTTCCATTCTATGGAACTCAACAAGAAATAAGGGTTTCTATTGAAATTGGATATTTGAAAAGCTTTTGACATGGTTTCGTAGCCTTTTCTCATTATTGTTCTTAAGAAGTTTGGGTTTAATGGAAGATTCTTGAAATTAACCACCTCTTGTGTCATGACGCCTAAATGTTTAGTTTTGATTAATGGTGTCCCTAAGGGTTTTTTCTATTGTGGGAGGGGATTAAGACAAGGGGACCCCATCTCCCCCTACCTTTTCATTATGGTGGATGAGGTCTTTGGAAGAAACACACAAAAATTTTGGAGGCTAAATTACCGAAGGGATTCAAATCTGCTTCTTCTCTCCCCTCAACTTCCCATCAAAAATTCATAGATGAAATCATATTAATGGGTGAGGCTTCAGTTGATAAATATGGGTAGTGGAAGGTTATCTTCAACAACTATGCCAAAGTCTCGGGTCAGCACATTACATACAACAAAATTAAGATTTGTTTATTTAATACTAACCAACTTATCAAAGAAAGGGTGATACATATTTTGGGTTTCCAAGAAGCTTCTCTCCCTACCACCTACCTTGGAATCCCACTCATCTCTAGAAAACCAAACAGTAATTACTGGAACTATATTCTTGAAAGGTTCTAAAAAAAGTTGGCTGGTTGGAAAGGGAAACTTTTAAGCCAAGCAAGGAAATTACATCTATTTAAATCCTCTTTGCAAAATGTATCAGTCTTCATCATGGAAAAGATAGAACAAATTCAAAGGAGGTTCTTATGGTCTGGCACTGAAGAGAGGAATAAGATGGCTTTGGTGGTATGGGAAAAGGTGTGCTCTCCAAAACGTGTTGGAGGCCTTAGAATCATAAGGCTAAAGCTTTTCAATAAAGCTTTGGTGGCTAAAATGGGATGGTATCTCTCAGAATGAGCCAAAGATTGGGTTCAAATTATAAAGGAAAAATATCTAAGAAATAGGGAATAAGGCTATTTTATTTATACTAATGATCTTCCTTATGTAACTGTTTTCTAGAATAACCTACTTAATATTAGAGGGCTCTAAAAATGGGAGTCAAGAAGACAATTGGAAATGGTATAGATACAAATTTTTGGGATGATTTGTAGACTTCTAATTCTCCCTTATCTTCTAATAACAAGCTCATCCAAATGAAACATAGGCTAATAAGAATCCTTTGCAAGAAGGTGGTAGGCTATATCAATTGGGATGGTTCGAAGCCGCAATGGATTAAATTTAAAAATTACCTAAATGGTGTTAATTTAAGAGGAGGGAGACAACATAACTGGGGTGCTTCTTTGCACACTCTTCATTAGAAGGTGGGCATGGCTGATTTATTTTCAAGAGATAGGAAAGATGAGTGGATATGGATAAAAAACTCCTTAGGAAATATTAGGGTGATCCCACAACAGTGATTTACACTTTTTGAGACATCTTGATTTTTGTTGAAATCACATATTTTTAGAAAATATAATGCTTTAATCCTTGAAAGGTTCCATTTAAAGGATTCCAGTTGAAGAGGGTTTGATCAAACCACCTTAGATCAAACCCCCTTGGATAGAACCCCACTAGTTTTAAACCGTACATATAACAGAGTCTCCTTTACACCTATCAAGGTGCTAATAAAAAACCACTTTTGACTTACCTTTTGGGGGATCAAATGAATTCATTTAAAATTTATTTTTTATAAGTATGTAGGCCTTATTATAAGCTTCCCAAAAAGTATAATTTTAAATATATTTAATTTGATTATTATATTTATTTTTTATTTCTTGTGAATATAAGTTTTTCATCGAAAATCAAGCTCTCTATTCTACACATGTGGAAAAATAGTAGATTATAAAAAATAAAAAAAATATGTCCATGCTAGGTATCAATGTCCTTAATCCATAAAAAAAAATTGAATTTTGATTCATACAAAAAAAGTTATGTTGTATATGGTTCACCTATGTCTAAATTGTAATTGGTATGACTTCAAAACTTAATTAAGAAAAAAAAAATCAATAAAACACTATGAAACAAAATGAACATGCTAGATATCATAGTTACAAATCTAAATTTGAAAAAATAGAATTTTATCCTTCATAGAAAAAAAGTTATGTTGTTTATGGTGAACATCACTCTTTAAAAATGGTGTTTACTATTAAAAACTATTTTTCAAAGGAGATGGAAGAATAAATGCAATACAATTCCAAAAATTTTAAGAAATATATATTTATCTAATATATAGATAAAATGAACCAATCACTAGTTTGCATCATCTTCAAATTCCTCATCGTTTAGTAGCTATAGGTGCCCAAAAGTGAATATTTAGTTAAAATTTTTTAGTTCAATGTCAAGTTTGGCCAAAAAGTGTAAACCGCTATTGTGGGATCACCCCTTACGGTGAAGTTTGCTTATGAATTTTTGGAAAGGCCTTTGATCATGAGGGATGAATTTCATTAGAATCTAATTTGGATTAAACACTTAATTCCAAAAGTTAACTATTTTTGGTGGGAAATCACCCACAAGAGGATTCTCACCATCGATAATTTAAAAAGGAGAGGGTTTCAATTTATCAATAAATGCTACTTAAATAATGGAACTGAGGAGTCTATAGTGCATTTTTTGTTTCAATTACCCTATTCATGTGAGGTGTGGTCCTTCTTAGCAAACCTTGTGACTGAATGGGTGTTCCCCTCCTCAATTAAAGTCTATGGATTGTTGGAATGTTTTTCCTTACTCCCACAATATAATTGCTTATCTTTGGAGACAAGTTCCTCATTTTATAGCTTGGAGGCTTTGGAAAGAGTGAAATAATAGATTTTTTCAAGGTTTCTACTAGAAATAGCAAAGATTTGAGTTTTTCCATCAAGCACCAAATTTAGGAGAACATTAACACTAAAAAATATACCCCTTCCAAACATATGTCGTTTTATAAAGAAGTCAAAATTAAGAAAATGTGGGGCCTTAAAAAGGAATTGACAATTTAATATAATTGGAAAAAAACAACTAATTAGAAGAAGCACTGTCTGGTCTACACCAAAGATGGGTTGGATCAAATGCAAATTTGATGGTTTCTCCAAAGGTAATGTGGACTTGGATGGGGCTAGGGAGTCATAAGAAACCACTAATGCAAACTAATAGAAGGTTATGGCAAAAGCCTAGGAATAGCCACTAATAATGTTGCAGAGGAAACAACTGTTTGGGCTAGATTAATCCAATTGAAAGAGAAAGGTTACACTAAGGTCATAATTAAAGGAGATTCTAAACTTATAATTGAAAATATAAATGAGAATGCAACTATTCCTTAGGGGCTGAGAGATATAATGAATGATTACAAAAGACTCCTTAGAACTTTCGAACATCATAAACTTTGTTACTTGTATAGGGAAGGGAACCATGCAATCGATGCTATGGCCAATGCAAGCCTTCAACTTAATACATGGAAATACTGGGAGCATTATTTTCTTCCAAGACATATTAAGGATATTGTCAATAAGGAAAAATTTGGCTCAATCTATACTTTTGGGCCGAAGGATGATTGACACCTTTATCTTGTTTATTCACACCTTTAAAATGGATCACATGATGAATCAACAAGATAATAAATATGGGTTAAAGGTTATTTGAATTGCCATACTTTGGTGTTTAATGGCTAGTATGGGGAAAGAGTGTCCTAACAATCATACTCGAACTACCAAGAACTTAGTGACGAATTTTAAAAATGCTAAGGATGACAATCATAATAATATCCTAAAAGTTGGTACTTTGGGGTGGCAATCCATGATGAATAATAAAATATTCATCATCACTAAGAATAATTTCTTTTGGAAAGTTGTTGAAATGAAAACTTCTTAGGTGGCGTCACTGGTAAACTTGTGCAAAATGAACCCCTCTTTAAACCTACTTGTAAAGATATGAATTTCATTATTCCCAAAAATGGTTTGAGAGTCACACATGTAATATTTTTTTGTGATCCTCATAATTATCCGCCTCCTCTCATTATTGATACTATGATAATATAGAAAACATACCAAATGAAAACTACAAGTTTCACTTTGAATGTTGGAGAACTAACCCTAGCTGTTATTTCACTTTCTGATGATAAGGGCTTTGAGAAAGATTATTTGCTACTTCAAAAGGGTTTTCTATTAAGTGAAGATTCTATGGAGGCCCAAGAAAAATAATCGAACCTAGAAATTATGACACTCTAAAATAGAATGAAAAAATGTGAAGCCTTTTCCAAAAAGCTAGCTTCACCCCTTTCTTTGAAGCTATGAAAGGTTACAATGAAAATCTTAGTTATAAATTCTCCAACACTTGGAGTGATGGCGAGGTTAAAATTGGAGGGGCCCATTTCATAGTTACGACCATGCTAATAGCCCAAGATACTAGTCTAAAGTATTCAAGGTAAAAAATTCGCTAAGAAAAGCACATGCAATTACCAACAATACATAGACAAGTTCTTTGAGGAAAAAGAGAAAGTAAAGAGGTTCTAGAATAGGTACTCCAGGCTAAAGTTACTGACACCATACTGCAATGTAAGTTTTATAATTATGAAATATTTCACTTTGGAAGGTCATTTTATGTCAGTAGATGACTATCACTTCCCCATTCTTAATCACATCCACCATCTGGAAAAAATTAACCTTCCTTTTTTCCTTCCATCCTGTTTGCAACAAAACATGGGAAATGGTGCTAACCTACCTCTCCATCAAGTACTCATAAGGGCCATCTTCAATTTTTCCTTAGCCAAATCTTTGTAGAAAATCCTTGATACTAACCCTTTTGAATGTATTCTAAACACCAATAGCTCTGTTTATTTCAATCTTATTGACAGTAAACCCCACACTTCTATGAAAGCTTCTAAATAAAAAAAAGAGAAAAAACCCTTCTCCCAGGCTATTTCTGAACCTACCCCAAACCCTTCTCCCTCTATTGTCGAACCTACCCTAGAGGATCTCGTGAAAATCACCCCAAAGAAATGCAATGCTTCAATCCTCTCCTTTGGTCTTGTTAAGCATAAAAAGAAGGAGATGAAAGACACTCCTTGAACCAACTCACTATAACCATCTCTAATGACAAGGATGCAAGCCCAAACAGTGGGTTAGTACTACCAGGTGGTAGAAGGTTGATTCAATTAGCAAAGACTACTTCTAAAGAGAAACAAGTGGACAAAAAAGGAAAAAAGGGTCATGGAGAGGGACAATTTTGATTCTTTCGAAGAGGAAGATGTCCCAAACAGCTTGGGAGGAATTGAATTCTTCAAAGAAGAGGAGGATTTTGAAAACGAGGACAAGGAAGAGGATTGTCAAGACCAAGACATGGAAAATTATGATTCAAAAGAAGACAACTTGGAGGGGGAAGGGAAAGTGTCCGTTGGAGAGGAAGAGAAGGTGGATAATTTTGATAGCCCTATTGCCATGGACCAAATAGAAAATCCTTTATAGTCTACCCATATTCTAGAAATCTCAGAGGTGGGGGATTTCCAACTCTTAACCTCAAAAATTGATTCTCTGACTGCTAGGATGGAGAAAATAGAGAAGAAGATTGAAGCAGCCGAGGGCTCTGAGAGATTCTAGACTGTGGAAGTTTCCATCAAAAACATGTGCAAATTTATGGATGGTGTTATGAAGAGGGAGATCATGGGTACTATTTTAGGACAAGGAAAGATTAGGAAGCAAGAGAAGAAGAAAAGGAAAAGGAATGGAGTGGATAGGTCTAAGGAAAGGGAGTGCAAAGATAACCAATTAATTATTGAAGAGATTCAATTGATTTGGAGCATGATAGAAGATTCCTAGGAGGTGTCCTTTAATGCGGCTTTGGATTTTCTCACTTGGCATATGTTCCTTCTTTTGTTTCGTCTTTAGTTTTTCTATCAAAATCTATTATTGGATCTTTATGGCTAGATACTTAGACTCTATGAACACTTTTCTTCATACTGTTAATTTGGTTAGTAGTAGGATAAGGTTTATCTAGTATATATTTTTTTGGTTCCGATATAAGTGGATGGG